>VWZY01012409.1:772511-802257 GCA_013399075.1 Chloroceryle aenea | reverse complement strand
AAAAAAAAAAGCACTCAAAATAATCATATGACTGAGTTATTTTGATACATGGAATGCTGCTTATTTCTGGCTTGTCAATACTTTAATTAATTTCAATCTGTTTCTAAACCAGAAGTGAAGTATGTAATTGATTTGAATCTGTTAGAAGTTGTCCTGCCATCTGCACAGTTTGAAGTGAAGTGGCACAAGCAGTGTAGCATTTGAAGCTATTCAAAGAAATTATGTGCTCTGGATTAATGCTGACTTCTGATCAATTTTTTTTAGGTAGCAATAGAAAAGAATATGGTAACAGCTGGGAAGCCATAGATAAATATCTTCCCTATTGTCATGTTTCTATACTGAGACATGAGTTGTTAGGTTTACTCATAAAATAACATATCTTGATTTTTAAGTGTTTAACACTCAGCCTCTGATTTTATGCCTAAGATTAATCAGAGGAGTAGAAAGGAGGAGAGGCAAATGACAGTTTATTTGTAGTTAAAGACCTACATGAAATATGTCAGCTGGAGTTAAAGAGAGAAGAGCCATGTCTTGGGTGAAAACAAAGCAAACCAACTCTTCCATGTATTCCCCACAGAGTGAGGCTACTGTTCAATCAAGAAGAAAGCTCTTTTCTAGCCTATCACTGCTCTGCTTTTAATCTTCTTCAGTGAGAATTACACACATTCCTTGTTATGAAGTGCTCACTACAGTCCCTGGCTACCTCCAGGAGATGCTCTGGGTAACCTCTGCAGGCAGAGTTATTCTTCTCCAGTTTGAAATGGGCCTTCCAGCTTCTTTTTTATCAGCTGTGCTCCTCTGCTCCCCAAAGCAAATTACTTTTTATTCAGCCCTCACTCTCTTTTCCGTCTCTCTCACTCCCACAGGGGTGCCTGTGCAGTGCCCAAGCTGCTCTCAGCTATGGGCTGTTTATTTGTGATTTTTTCCCACTGCAATGGCAGGAAGGTCAAGGTGTGTGGTGAGTAACAAAGACCAGAGGAGCAATGTGCATGGTCTTACCAACATGACTGATCTATGAAGTTTAATTGCTGCATAAAATATGCAAAAATACTTGAGGTCATTTAGAAAAGTTGAGGTGTTTACTGGAAAGTAGAAACTGAGCTTGAAAAAATAATTACACTTTTTTTTTCTCCTTCACATTAATGATTATTCAGAAGAGCCTTTTAAATGTGTCCATATATGGTTTTTAAGCATTCATTCCACATCAGTATTTCACCTTTTTCCTTAAGTGATTTCTATATTCCTACTAACCAGCAATCATTTTGTCTGAATCTCATTTCCTCGTAATAGCAAACCCATCAATCTCTGCTTTATTAAACTGGGAAGCATGCTTGGAAGCCAGAGCACTCAGATTTGATCAAAGATGTTATGCAAACCATTGATTTTAATTTACAGCAATATCCACTTCTTCCATTATTAACAGCTTTGAATTACTGAGACTGAATAATTAACAAATATTCCTACTTGATGATAGATTATTCAAAAGGCAGATGTACAGAAACATACAACAGATGAACATCCTTCCTGCACCCCCAGTGATGCATAAGCCTATTTAATGTTCCCAGGGGAGCAATGCAACATGGCACGAGAGAAATACCCTTTGGAGAGATCTCCCAAATGCTTCCAAAGCTATTATCACAGCAAATGCTCCATAGACAAGTGAGCCAGTGTGTGTTTCTGACCTGCTGGGCTCTGTTCAGAGCCCTGGGCTGTGGCCAGCCAAGTCAAATGATTCAGACCAGGATGCCACTGCTTTGAGGTCTGGCATACACAGGCAACTCTGCCAGGAAATGTGGGTTTAAAACATTGCCCTTCTTCCTGGCTGAAGCTGAATCACCCTTCAGTCTTCAACATGACAACATCTGGTGAAATGTGGCTCAGTGCTGGTCTTCTTTGGCATTTCCACAGATCATTTTGATGAGTAATACTCAAAATCTCTGTGCACCAAAGAAGACCTGCAGTGGATAATTCTCTTCAGTGTCTGTTCACTTGCACAGCTCCTGGCAGCTGGTGAGGATGAAAGGGATGGAGGTCTCTGTACTGGGTAATAAGCTTGTTCACTGAGGAAGGTATCTGGGAGTGCAGAGCAGATCTGTCTTCAACTGCTATTATGGTCCCTGTCCTTCATGAACCAAATGTGAGAAAAACATCTGGGACTCTTACAAAAGGAAATAGCAAATACTTGCCTTGCAAGAGAAATCTCTCTTCCACCCAGATCTACATCTCTTCATTCTGGGTGTCATAGCTTAGCAAAACCCAGCTGAAATTCAGTGCCATCTTCCTCCCCAAAGTAGCAAACTTGGCCAGCTTTAACTTCAGAGTTGTAACTTCAGAGTTATAACTTCCTTGCAGCTGTAGGAGTTTTCAATGCAGAAAATCCTGCTACTAAGGAAGAGCACAGGGGTGTCTGCAGCTATTTCTGTCCTATCTGCATGGTTAAAATCATTATTTCTTTCCACCTCCAGAGCCCTTTTCTCTGGCATCTCTTAAACTCCCTTCTCCCTCCAGTCCTGCAGAACTACCCATGCCCATCCTGAGGGGATGAGCATGCTCTGAGAAGCCAACAGCACATCAGGGCACCCGGCTTGTTCCAGTTGTGTGGCACATGGGTGTTGGCACTGCCAGGGAGGCGGCAGTGGAGGGGCTGCCTTGACAGAAGGGATGTGGTGTTCCTGAGAGACAGACACAGTATGAAGAGCCTGTCCTGATGCCTGGATATAGGACCATCCTTTCAGTGATTTTTCCAGGTTTTCTGTATGGGCACAACTACTTTCCAGTGGGAGATGAGTGGGCAGTTCAGTTCACCCGTGTGTCTGCTGCACATGGTATTGATTAGTGTGAAGTGTTTATGTTCAAGTGCAAACCTGTTGCCTTTGGGATCAGAGCAGCTTGTTCAAGGAACGGGTCAAATCGAAATTCTTCACTCCTCTGGTGGAGTGAGAGGCCCTGTAGATGACTGATGGCCAGCTCATCCCCCCAGCAGGGCATGGGGACAAGGGAGGTGTCTCTGCAGAGTGCAGATAGAAGGTGCTCAAATAATGTGGTGATGAGAATTGTTTACTAACAGCAGAAGGACAAGCAAAGCTAGATAAGACAAATAATAAATCTAACTCAGCCTGGCTCTGTGTAAGCTAAACCATCATCATCCTTTTTACCACTGTGCCAGGTGCATGTGCTGCCATGCTCACTCGGGAGGAAAAGGAGCACCTTTGTATGGTGCTGTTCAGTGAGGTTTGGCATTTTGCTTCAGAGATGTGGCCACAGAGCAGCGTCAGCACATTGTGAGGGCTTATTTAGACAGGTACAATTACAGCTTGGCAGTGAAGAGACCTTTGATCCCCACTATTCCTGAGGCTTTCCATCCCACCCAGTACCCAGCTAGAAGGCCTGTGACAGAGACCTGCCTTGGAAGTTTTTTCTTTTCCATTTCCCTTTAATTTTCATGGTGTCATCTTCTGCTAATGAACATTATTAGTGAAGGCTTTGGCATTTGGTTGTGTTCAAAATACTGATGCTTGGCAAGTGTCTGACCTTCCCCAGCTGTGCCACAACCATCTGCAGGAGGGCAAGTGGTGGGCCCATCTGTGGGATGGACAAACTGTGCAGCTCCTGCAGAGGAGAGTTGCCTTGTGCATCCCACTGGACACAGTGCCCATGGACAAGGACCTGCTCCCGGCTGCTCATTCTTTTCCAAAGGACTTTGCTGCAGTGCAGATTGATGTGTCAGCAGCTCCCAGTTTCCTGCCTCCCAAAATCTCCAATGCAGGACCTTGCTTCTGATTAAAATGAGGTCTTTCAGATCAGATATGTGGAGATGGTTGGGAGAGAGAGAGGGAGAGTGATTTCTAACAGGGGGAAGGAGGCATCCTGTTCTAGGAGCAGCCATGTTTCCAGTGACTGGTTCTGTAGAGTGGCTTTGGATTCTAGTGTTAAGATAAGGAACTAGATGCCAATTATCTTTAGTTTTGAGGAAAGAATCTTGTATATAATTTGGGATGGTTGCTGGTGATTGAGAAGCACAGAAACTGATATCATTTAGTATGTTACTATGAGACCAAGGAGGAAGGCTGCCCAGAGGTAGTGTTCACCATGCACTTAGAATCTGAAAGACAGACTGGAGAGAGGAAGGCAAGGAATCCACCAAGAGCTGTTAAACCCAAGCCCATTGTAATGCAGACCATTGCAGCATGAGAGAGCATTCAAGGGAGGCATCACTATCTGCATGGAGGCATTTTATCTCCTACAGACCACTGTCAAACAGAATGATGGATGAGGCAGATCCTTTGGATGATTTGGAATTTCTTCTGACAGATGGGGGGAAGTTTGACTGCACCAGTGTAGGCAAACTGCAGGCAGCAATTGCAGTGTAACCTCAAAAACTGCAGACACAAAATCCACTTGTAAGCATTGCCCAAGAACTAATGACCCAAGGTGTCAGGAAGCAATGCACTCCAGTAAAAGCTTAGAAAGCTACGTTTAGTTCAAACAGAACCTTGTTAACATTTCTGAATGCACCAAAGGATTTGTCCAGAGCTACCAGCTTCTCTGAGCCTTAATTGCCCTCACTGAAGTTGTGCTAAGTTCAGTAGACAACTCTTTCTAATTAAGTGCAGAGCCTTTCAAATGTGAAATAAAAACACATCTTGACTTTGCCTTTCTCCTATCTTAGCATCTATAATTGGCTTTCACAAAAATAAGTGTCTTGCTGAATGCAAACCCATGGCTATGTCTGACCCCGTCAATATAACCCCAGAGACCTTCCTGCATTAAACAGGAGTGGATTTCCTGACATTAGCACTGAAAACCAGCAGAAAAAAAAGAAGCCTTTGCCTCCAGGCTGGGATCATTCATTGCAACACAGAACAGAACCTGCTTCCATACTGGATCCCCTTCACCCTGAGCCACCTGTACCCCATCTCCTGGTACACTAATACCCCAAAAAGGCATGTGCCTGGCAATGCTCTGGGACGGTTTGCCTGAAAACCTTACAAAGAGATGGGATACACCCAGTTGTCCATGCTATGGGGCACTTACTAAAGAATCTCTTAGCTTTAACACAGGAGAGTATCTGGAATGAAAAGCTACCTGTGCTGTTGCAGGTGAGAAGGCACTACTTGGCATATGGACATGCATTTATAAAGCTAGGATATGCAATTGCCTTGGACCAGTTTCTTCTTATAGCCATATAATTGCACTTGGTTTTGGGCCTGCAGGTATCTCTTCAGTGCTGTGTTTTACCTTGAAACCAGTGTGAGGCCAGGGCATCTCTTTCCTTCTCCTTTATTTGCTCATAAATGTCCTCATCCATATGGATGAACCCATACCAAGTAATGTATTTCCTTGTGAATCTCTGGAAATCAAGGAATTCCTGAGATACCCTAAGAACAATATCCTAAGATATTCTTCGTACTCAATATGAAGAGCACAACTTCAAAGAGTTGCCATCTGGCCCAGTGGTGAAACTGGCAGGGGGCAAAAAAGCAATACTCAAAGTGTCATCACTTCTAGGGACAACAGTGGAGGGTGTAATTAAGCAGAAGTTCAGCAATGTGGGCTCAGGGTGAGGTCTGTCACTAGAACCTTATTAAAATGCCACTGGTAGTGGTGGCAGGACCTCATCGGTCTCTAATCTTTTTTAGCATTGCCAAAAGCAGGAGAATTCAGTGAGATAAAACATAAAAGTCTGGAATGTATTTAGTAAATAAAAAGTGACCCCAGAGGTAGTCAAAGCAAAACAGAGTAACAGTTCGATTTTTCAATTACCTGAACAATCTCAGAACATTAATCCTGGGTGCTGAGTAACTGCTCTGTGCGCTCTGAAGAAATTTCCCTGCTGAATTAGTGTCAAGTGCTGCTCTTAATGCCAGTTTATTTCTAGCAACACTTGATCAGATGAACAAACACCCATTTTCACCCCTGCAATGTAAAAGGGGAAGTTACACAAACAGGCAAAGGTTTAGGATGCCTTTTGTCCTGGCTACATAATTAGAAACAGCTTTACAGGAAAAGTGGCTCAAAATGTTGTAATCAATCCAACTTTATGAGGCATTGATCACTGGTTATTGCATGCTGTATATTGCCTTCCTGCTCTGCAGACCCCAAAAACACCCCAGCAAGGTTCTTGAAGCATTTAACAAGATATTTTTTTAAATGCAGACTTAAAATATGTTCAGCACTGTGGTTTTCTGTTATCCATCTTTTTATATTATTTCTCTTCATTAACTGAAATAAATTATTGATATCACGGTGGGGGGAAACTGGGCTCTTCCTTTAGTATTTTTTTTCCCTATAATTCTGGAAAAGTTAAGGCCAGACTCTTACTCTGTAGCACAGAGTGAAAGGAAGAGAAACCAAGGGAAAAGATTATGTAGAAGATTTCAGAATTCAGATGTAAAGTGCTCATCTTGAGGAAAACCTTGGGAAAAAATGGAAACACAAAAGGAAAGAAAACAAAAATACTTCTGCATAGACAATACCATTATTTATTGGGATGAAAGGAGAATGCAGATGTTATCATCCAGAGGCTCTGAATTGGATGGTACTTCCAGAAATCAGGCACAGTTCACTCTAGCTCTGGGAAATGGGCTCAGTTTATCCACCACGGGGAGAGCTGGGAGGCTGCGGCCGCTGCAGGTATCCTCCTCCTGTAGCCTTTCTGCTGATGGACACAAACCTTGCAGCTTTCCCCATAAATATCAAATGCTCTTTGCTACTGGTGTGGGTGGGAAGGCTGCCTTGCTGCAGTGGGCATAGGGATGCTGCCCTCGTGCTCAGCAAAACAAGTGGGGATCTTATGAATGTTTACAAATACCTGAAGGGTGGGGCCAGTCTCTTGTCAGTGGTGCCCTGTGACAGGATGAGATGTAATGGTAGCAAGGTGAAACACAAGAAGTTCCACCTGAATATGGGGAAAAACTTCATTGTGATAGTGACAGAGCGTGGCCCAGGCTGCCCAGAGACGTTGTAGAGTCTCCTTCTCTAGAGACTTTCAAGACCCTCCTGGATCTGTTCCTGTGTGTCCTGCCCTGGGTGTTCCTGTGCTGTCAGGGCGTTGGACTCGATGATCTCCAGAGGTCCCTGCCAAACCCTGCCATTCTATGATTCTATAAGTGGCCGTATCTGGCACCTCAGCGCTGCTCAGACCATCCTCTCCTGGAGCCACTGCAGCTTCTATTCTCTCTTTTTTTTCTTTTTTCTTTTCCTGTGTGCTCCTCAGTTCGAGTGAGGGCTTTGGCGTAGCGGAGAAGATCGTGCTGCTCACCTTCATCTCCGCCGTTATCCTGATGGCCATCCTGGGGAACCTGCTGGTGATGGGGGCTGTGTGCCGGGGCAGGCCGCCACGGTGAGCGNNNNGGCAGCTCAGGTGAGCCCACCCTGCCAGCCACTGCCTGCCCTTCCACGGGGAGGCCAGGAGAAAACCCCCACTTCAGGGGGAGATCCCCGGAGCCGGGGACATAAACTGCCACAGTGAAGGGTGTCTCTGGCCAGGCGTTGTGCCGCAGCACTGTCAGCACTGGTCTCAGCCCACCTCCACTCGGATTCACGCCATGGCAGTGGGATCGCTTTATTATCCTCATTATCCTCTACATTTTCAGCACTCTCAGTGTAAAAAAACCAACCAGGTAAATCAGTGAAAAACAGAGCTAAGCATCTACTCCTCAGAGAAGCAGGTTGGCCTCTACCCCTTTCCCATCTCCTGTTTCCTAACAAGCCCATCAGAAAGCCACACAGATCAAGGTTCTGTTGCAGTTGTGCTGCACTGCTGCAGCTTGGCAAATGCTGCCGGTGTTGGGGGGGTGTCACAGGCAAGACTGCAGCCTAGAGGCTTGCTGCTACCCCCGGGAGTTGTCAGACCAGCCTCAGGAGCAGAGTGAGATATTCAACAGCTTCTATTCATGCTCTGCGTGGGACATTTAATGGATTTAATTCTATTTTATTGTTATGATTTAAAAAGTACTCTTCAAGTTAAAATTACAGCTTCAATCTAGATTCTTCTCAGTGCTTTCTGGAAGGATTTTCTCAATTTACAAGTTAAAATAAAGTTCCCTTCCTCCACCCCAGATTCTCCAATGCAAGCTGTGAGGCTGAGCCACATGCATAGGCCTGTGAGCATCTATTTGCCTCTTCTGTGAGAGCAGAGAGATGAGTTTATGCAGGCAACACAGTGGACATTTAGCTGTAAAGACCAGGAAGAAGCTAGGGGTGACCATATAAAGCAGGGAGTATATCAGAGAGGACATTTTAGTGTGGTGGAGCAAATTAGACCCCTACACATCATGAAATCTCTGTCCACATGTAGGGGATGCTACACTGAAACAATTCCACCCTAATTTTGTGCTCTGTCTTGCAGGAAAATCAAAACCAATTATTTCATTGTTTCCCTTGCCTTTGCGGACTTGCTGGTGTCAGTGCTGGTGATGCCGTTTGGAGCCATCGAGTTGGTTCAGGACAACTGGATCTATGGAGAGATGTTCTGCCTGGTACGAACATCCCTTGATGTCCTGCTCACCACAGCATCGATCCTGCACCTGTGCTGTATCTCGCTGGACAGGTAGGAACAGAGTTGTGTAGAGAATAATTAGAGTGGCTTCAAGCTTCTTCAGGGTTGTTGCTTGTCAGTAGTAGCCAAAGGTCAAATATGAACCTGATGGGATACATAGAGCAATAAATCTCTTTCAGCAGCTGATTTTGGAGAGAGGCCTCTGAATGCTCATCAGTGTAGAAAAAAACTTTGAAAGAAATGAGATTTATATCAGTAGAGAAAGCCAGGGTCTCAGCTGCTTTGCAGCACAGCTCTGTTTGCATTTCTGATCAGACATGGCACAGTTTCTTCTTGAAAGTAAAGAAAAGGCATCTTAAAGATGTATCCCAGGGAAAGACCTGCAGCTGTCGCAGACGGAGGTGCACAGAGCACGGGACGTTGTTTTAGCAGGGACATTGCTCTCTTTACCAAGTCAGGTGTTGCCCACTGCCAGGGGCTGCAGGGGAGGCTTGGCTCATGAATGGCTTGATGTGTTGTGCTGAGCCCCATCTTCCCAGGGACTGAAACACTAAATTATCTGCCTTTCTCTCTCTTGTCAAAAAAAAAAATAAAAATTGACGTATCTTTCAAGCAGAATCAGAACTGCTCTTCCTGCTGCTAGCAGCCATAGAGGCAGATGAAAACTGGTATTACTAAATGACACATTTTGGCATGTATTACCAGATTATATGGAGAAAAAGCAAAAAGAGTAACCTCCCACCCTGTTTTTTATGGGTTGTTTTTCTAAGGCATCCATTTGCACATCTCTGCTAGTGACTGCTAACAAGGATGTAAATAAAGCTGGTGAAAAGGGTGCACAGGCTTTGTGGGAGTCCCTAATTATTTTTTTTCATACTTTTCCTGCAGAATTAAAATGAACCCAAAATTCTAAATAATTTATGGCAAACATTTCTGTTTTACTTTTGTCTACAGTATTTCACAGTAAATGGCAGAACTTCCCATAGAACAGCAAGAAATTTTCACAGGCTAAATCCTTAGAAGAAAACATTTCAATGGGCTATTCTAATGAGCAATATTTAGAGCTTTCACTTGAGTTCTGATCAGAGATTCCAAACCTTTTAAAAATACTACTACTTACTATTATTAATATGGTAAAAATAACCATAATCATTCTCATTGTCAGGACGATGGATAATTAAATAGCATCTTTCATCCAAAGAGCCTGTACCTAGCCAGACTTCAAAAGATACTTGATTAACTTCTCCACTGATGGGCAGCACCCCTTTTTTGTGGGAGACCGGGCACATGCAGCATTGTATCCAGAGAGAAGCTGATGTGCAATAGCTACAGCACATTTCCTTATCTGGAAGTTCAAATAACTGGAACACAAATAGGAAGCTCATTATCTTAAAAACGTTGTCAAATTGCCACTTTGAGCCAATTACCAGTAAAGCAGCTGTTAGGCACTGTGCCCTGGATGTGGCCTTGTTAGATAAGATGTTGGGGTTTGATTCTCCAGGCTCTTAATTAAATGCAGGGGGACATGAAGAGAAGGGGACAGGAAGCTAAAATACTGTTCCCCCCCACCGCCTCCCCTTTTTCCCCTGATGTCTGACACCTGCAGGGAATGGGGAACCCCCACGTGGGGTGCACAGAGAGAAATTCTTCACTTTCTCCTGCCTATACCACCCTTTGCCACATCATGAGTTTTGTTCCTTCTTGCTGTCCCTGGGACAACCTCACCTGGGGGTGGTGAAGGGTTTGGGGGCAGCCCTGGGACTCCAGCTTTCGAAATGTGTGGCTCAGAGTAGACTTTTAGGGATACAAAACAGAGGTCACAGTTTTGTACAGGAATATTTTCTTTACTTAAAAAGACCTGAGGCAGAGTTTGTGAACATCCAGCTCAGTAGGATCTGGAAATGGAAAATGAAAACCCAAACAAGACAAAGAACAAAACCCTAAACCGAGATGGATGAGACTCTGTACTAAACGAAACATGTGGAGCAGAGTGTGACCACTTGGAGAGGACTACAGCTCTGCTCTTCCCTCTCACCCGGAGAGTACTACAGCTCTGCTTTTCCTTCTAGGCTCTTTTATTCTCTGGCCCAGGGAGTCTTGAATTCTCTCTGCCAGGGGCAGAGCTGCTGTAGCAAAGGATGACCATTGCTGCCTGCAGTAACTCAGAGATGCTTTCCCTTCTTTTGGACAGAGGGGAATGGGGAGCTGAGCCTAGGGACCTCCGCTCCATCCCCCCTTCCCAAGCCAATGCTTTAATCACTAGAACACTACACAGAAGAGGAGAACTGATGCTTTGAAAGAAAGCAGGACCTATAGCCATGTTTTGAAGAAGACTAACTCTCTAAGCTTGTTCCATGTGTGTTGTGAGGTTCTGGGAAGGTGCAGCACACCCTGCACTGGGGTCAGAGGGTGACGGGCACTGAGTTTGTATGAGTCCTGTATCAGCATCACTCCAATCGAAGTGGTAAAATTATCCTGCTTTTAAAGATTTCTCCTTACTGGGTGTGCACTTGCTTGTCCAGAAACATTCTTCTCATTTCTTCAGGATTAGAAAGATTCTTTAAAGTAGAAGGAAAAATACACAAACACACACTGCCTAAAAATCCCCAACATCCACCAATTTTGGTGCAAAACTAGTTGAAAGTGTTTATGGCTCAGAATTTGAAGGAGCTGGAGATTCTTAAATGTGACAGCAAAAAATTCTTCTCAGAAAATGCCTGTAAACTTCTTCCTCATGAATGCACTGACAGAGAGAAATCTCCCAGTATTTTCCACCTCCCCAGTACTGGCCGTGTTAAAGTAAACAGCAGTCAAATTGCTTGTAAAGAAGGCGATGGTGAATTCATTAGTGAGTGACGAGTGAGCTGAAAACCTCTGTGAGTTCAGGGGCGAGGGAGCTGAACTGCACTGTCTGGGATACAGAAACACAGCAGCAGTTTTTGACAGCTGACAAACTTGAAATTGCCAGCTGTCAGGGAATTATTTCAGGACACGCAACTGCTCTTTCTCTTTCATGTGTGTTTACCATACATGTGCTGTGCTTTGCTCTCAGGCAGAGAGAGAGAGAAGTTTCTCCAAGCTGGTGTCTGGATGCGGCCAGACATGGATAATTATCACAGCCTTTATCATTTGCTTGCTGCTTTCCCATTGAAGAATGATGCCTCTGCAGATGAGCTGCAGAGCTAATCTAAATTTTAGGCATTTCTCTGGTGTTGTTTTTCTTGTTTCTCTTCTCAAAATGGCTTTATTGAGTGCTTGTTAGAGCAATGACCACCACATACAACACTATTAGCAGAGCACTAATAGCAACATCTCCAAGACAGGTTGCTCCTCTCCAAAAACACATGAATTTGCCATAGAAACTTTTCTTTATAGTCTAATCTCTGCAGGGCATATATAGCTCTCATTCAGTCTTGCTGTTGAAGTTCATCTTGGATGCTATTTTGATTCCATGGGTAATCATTTGGAGCTTTGCCACTGATGTGAAAAAAGACAGGATTTCATCTTAGACATTTCAAAAGGTGTATTTCTTCTCCCAGCACAAAAAGGCATAGTTATGTCTCTGTATGCTGACAGTGAGTGTCAGCTGAAAGAGAAAGCCCAGGATCTCTCTGTCTCATGTGAAGAGGAGAATCCCAGTTCATCTACATGGCTTTATCACTTTCTGTTTGATCAGACACCTCAGCATGAATCCGATCAAGTCCCAGGGTTAGAATTCTGGGTTCTTCCAGTACCAAAAGTGGAGTTCAGACTCAGTTCATGGTGCTTGAGACTGAACAAGGTGCCTCCTATAGCACTGGACTAAATCTCCTGAACTGCTGTGAATAAAAATATGATGAAGGTGGGTCAGTCCAAGTCATCTTCTTCTCTTAAAGCTGTATTTCTTCCTCTGATGGATTGACTGACTGATTAACACGATTTTCAACATAGACATTTTGATTTTGGTCCTTACCACATCCCTAAAGATGTGCCATAGTCTCTTCCACCTTTCCTATGAGCACAGGCTGGAGGAGTTTGGGTTATTCAGCCCAAGGAAGAGAAGGCTCCAGGGTGACCTAATAGCAACCTTCCAGTACCTGAAGGGTACCTACAGGAAGGCTGGAGAGGGGCTGTTTACGAGGTCCTGTAGTGAAAGGATGAGGGGCAATGGGTTTCAGTTAGAGAAGAGTAGATTTAGATTGGACATCAGGAAGAAGTTCTTTACATTGAGGGTGGTAGAGCAGTAGAATAGGCTACCCAGGGAGGTGGTTGAGGCCCCATCCCTGGAGATATTTAAGCTGAGGCTGGACGAGTCTCTGAGTAGCCTGGTCTTGTTAAGGGTGTCCCTGCTCACTGCAGGGGGCTGGACTAGATGGCCTTCAGAGGTCCCTTCCAGCCCTAGCCATTCTATGATTCTATGATTCCTTGCTGCATTGAGGGGGATTTTACACTTGGGCCATGCCATGCTGCAGCTCACGGGGACCCAGTGACTGTCCCACTTCACTCCTGTGTCTCTTTTGCAGAGATTAATTCACTTTTGTTGCCATGTATTTGTCTTTTGTTCTAAACCTCGTCAACATGGGCAACAGGGATTTTCAACATTGCTTGGGTGGGCTGCTGGATACACAGTAATAGATCCATTTTCCATACCAAAAAAAGGCTAAACCCCACCTTTTAAATCTGCCTTTTTCTGCTTCCCAATGTGCCCTTGCTGTGACAGGAGCATCGCTTCCAGGTGTGTTTTGGTCTGTGATCATCCTGAGAAGGGCAAGGAGAAAATTTCCACCATACTTCAGTGCTAGAGAGGAAAAGTGAAAACATTCACACTTCGGTCACAGTGGGATAGATATGAGTACAAAAGTTTTCTAAATTCCACCTATTTCTAGAGCACTTTGCCAATTTTTAAAATCCTTTTCCTTTTGCAAACTGAACTCAAAAGGTTTTGCTGTTCCTGGTGCCTATTAGCTGCAACGTGGGTACCTGACAGCGCAGTCTAATAGTGATTAATGACTTGACAGAGTAGCCATCCTCTAACCCAAATGAGCAGCGTACCCAGCATGTGCCTGTTCACAGCTGGGATTTCACAGGCTGGCAACATTTCCTAATTTCCAGCTGCTGCACCAGATTTTCCTTTTGGGACTTGGACTACAGGCTTTCAAAGCATTATCTCTCCCTTGTCCCGTAGAAACGTGAGTTGAGATTTGAAAAGGCTTCCAGACAGTTTAATTTTTGCAGTATTCTGCAGTCATCCACAGGCAACTTTCTGGACAGCTCGAAATACTCTGATACAAGCAAGAGCAGTATGTCTTTCTTTCCCCCCTCGTCTGCAAAGCCTCAGACCTAGGCTTTAAAGGTTGATGGCAGAAACTTGTATTTCTTTCACAATTTTTGGTTGTTTTGGGCTTCTTTTTTTTCCCCAGAGAGAAGTGACTCCCAAACAGTGTTAAGAGGACAGAAGAGATGAGGGGATAGTGGTGGGTGGCCTTGAGAAGGTCAGAGCAAGTAGATGAGTGCCCAGGTTTCTGTGCAGGGAAGGATGACTCAGGCCATCATTGACCTGTTCTCCATAAGCACTGCTTCACTCATCCTGACAGCTGGCTGAAGGAGCACTGACTTCTTTCACAGTGTTTTATTTAATTTTTGCTAGCTGTTGCCCTTGTGTTCATTCAGACTTTATGGGACTATGCTTCTTCTAGCTGGTGTTTTTTTGTGATTCATATTATCTGCCTTTTCTTATATTGCAGGGGCATACGACTGTGGGATTTTTTTAAGAAAACTGGGTGGTTAATCTAATCCCCAGGACTCAATTTGGAGAGTCATTCTCTTCAACAGTTTCAGAAAGTGTTGCTTGAAAAGACTTTTATCTGATAATATCTTGTATCAATTTCCATTACTGCCTCTGAAAAAGAAAAGAAAAAGAAGCTTTAATTCTCAAAGGCATTTGAGAAAACCACAGGATAAACTGATCTTATTGGTCAGACACAGGGAGCAAAGTACTGTAGAGACTTAGATATGCCCTCAGTCTCATCTGAAAAAGTGTCTTTCTGAGGTATCAGAGGTATCACAGGTCTCACTGAATCCAAATTTTGCTGTCACTGGGTTATGCTTTTTCATCATCTCTTTGGTATTCTAATATAAAAGAAAGATTTAACCTTGAAATATTTATATATTGCATGTTTTATGCATACATATCCATTCTTTGTGCCTATGCAATAAAAATAATTGCACTGCATATAAAGAGATCCAGAAGCTATGATAAGAGTCTCCAAAAACAGTTAACCTGTCAGGAAAGGCAATTTTCATCTCCAGTATTTGCAGTAAAACTTGCAATATCATTCTCCAAGTCTTGGGGAAAAAAACAACCAAAACCAAAACAAACAAAAGAACCAAACCAACCAACCAAAAACCCCCAAACAATCAGAGAAACCAACAGATCCTAAATGTCTGTATTCTTGGGCTTAGATGGCACCTCTGCTCATCACGCAGCCAAAGCATCCCGCAGCCTCTCTCAACTTCCTCCAGCTCTCCTGGCTGTGTCCCAGCCCATGAAGCTCTCCTCCCAGTCCACATCCCTGCTGGGTACGAGGTCCGCTGTTTGCCCGGTGTGTTTGAAGCATTAGCGGTTTGCTGGGGAACACACAGCCCTAACTGTGTGTTTGTGTATTCAACACTGATCGGAGCGAATTCAAACATACCACATAATCACTGCTAAATAAAGGCTAAACCAAAGCAGATGTATCCAAAGAGTGTTGGAGCACCAGAGTGACAGATGCTCGTTGCACCATTTACAAACATTAATTAACATTAATGTACTGTTCAGACATCAAATTAGCACAATCCCTTGAGAGAGGTGATGTTTTAGAGACTCCCAAACCCTGGCGCTCTGCAGTGGCAGTCGGTCTGGAGGAGAAACCCTCTCCCTACACGGGGTAGGAGGGCACATGGGTGGGAGAGCACATGCTGGGGGCACAGGAGAGGTGAGGTTTGGGTGCTCTCTGGCTCTGCCCCCCTGCCTGGTGCCTCCTGTTCCCAGAGCTGCATCACATCTCCCTCTGTGGTCATCCCTTTGCCTGGTGTCACGGCCACTGCAGCCAAGGCACAGGGGGATCAGCTGGCTCACCAAAGGATGCCTGGGCCCCAGTGGGGCTGAAGGTCAGCAGCACAGTGTCTTTCTCAAAGATGGGGAAGAAGTGGCTGTGCCCAGTAGTGCCCTGCAGAACATCTGTCAGCTGGCTAGGGGTGGGGGGAGGTTATTAGTGGGGAGACTTACTAGGTTTTAAATAGCTACCAGTAAGGAATGATTAGGCAGTCAGCAACCTGATTAGATGACACCAGTTCCAGCTATAGTTTTGAACCAGCCCGTAAATCCCCCATGCCCTTTTCAACTGGAAAAGCATCTGATCTCGTACAGCTCCCAGGTGCTTAGATGGAGGAATGAAGGCAGCACAGGAAGGAGCTGAGCGAGGGCAAATGGAGACCGTCCACAAGGGCTGTGGGATGGGACACGTAACTGTGGAATTATCCCTGTCACACTCAGCTCGGCAAGAAAACTAACACGGCATTTGCAGAATTCAGGTCTGAGAGCATTAGGAAAAATAACAGAGCAGATGGCCGTGGCACAGCCTGAGGGATGCACTGTCCTTTATTAATCTTTACAAACCCTCTAGAAATATGGTAATTTATTTTGCCAGTGCCACTGCCAATAACCCTCCACACACACACCAACCCACACAGGGACCATGAAGGAGTCCTCTATCTCCATTTGGCAACATACGTTTGTTTGTATTACTAGCTAAATTTATCCAGTTCCAATTAACTGTTCTCTTTAGCATTTTTCTCAGTGTAATTATCTCAACACCAGCAGGCCGTTGTTTTTCTAATAAGAATTTAATTTTGTTAGATATAATCATTTTAGGACTTTTTTTTTTCTGGACCAGCAATGCATAACTTTGTTTTATTTGGCACAGTCAGAGACCTTAGCTTACTTGCTCAGAGGGAAAAAGGAAATCAGAAAGAGCTCTTCTCTCCACGAAAAAAAATAAAAATAAAAAGAATCTGGTTATGAAGAGACGAGAACCTGATTTCACCGAAATGCTAGCAAAGCCAGTAGTGCTGGTAGTGCTGGTTTAATTTCACACAGGCACAAGTAGCTCCTTAGTTTTCATTACTTGGGCAGGGTACAGCCACAGACTCTTTCCCAGTCTGGATTCACCAAGGGAGAGGAGGACTGTGCAAAACCACACTTGGATTTGGGGTTTGTGGAGCATGCCAGAGTAGAGCTCCAAAAAGACAAAGGAGGAGAATTTCCAAGCCAGCCAAATCCTCGCATATAACTTGTGGTCCAATGAGGAGAAGCAGCACCTCTCTTCTGCAATAAATATCCCTGTCGTCCCTCCCATCAGTGTCATTCGGTGTCTTCAGCCTCTGAATTGGCTGCCCAGGGAGGAGGGCCCTGGGACCCCCTTGGCCAGGCTCAGCCTCCTCCGGGCTGCCAGGCAGAGAGCAGAGTCCCCTGTGGTGGCAGCTGCTGGAGCCTGGCTGTCTCCTGTTGCATTTCTTCGGACTTTCTTCCCCTAGGAGCTCACAAACATCATTCTCACTTTGGTGTTTCAGGCATGGCTCAGCAGGCACATACAGGCACAGAGCCTGTATGGGCATAGTTGTTGCACCCTAACTTTGGGAGAGAGCTAATATAGCACCCACAGTTTTCCCACCCTCCTTTCTTCTTTTTTGTAGATTATCATCTTAAAAAAAATGATTCAGTAGGAGTATTCAGTAAATTTTCCTTGGCTTGTTCTGGCCCTAGTGATGATAAAACATATGGTATGTATATAATTTTATACATGCACATGACACCAAATGGTTTTAAATGTGGGCCACCCACAGAACCAGTCTGTTTAGTAAAGGTGGGTGTGTATTTGTCTGTCGGTGATATCTAAGTTGCTTCTTGCAGGGTGGTGTCTACATACCCGTAGCTCAAACAAAATTGTATTGCAAACCAGGGAGATACTTTTATTTTTTCTCCAAGGGCAAGGAATTATCTAATGCAGCTATGTAATTGTATTTCTGTAATGCCCAGAAGGCAAGTAAAGAGCAGCAGTGTGGTTAGAGCATCACTGATCCTGAGGCAGGAGCTGAGGACTCCAGGGACTGCTCTCTGGAGATGTGCCCAGGACAGCTTTCCTGCTGCCCTGAGCTTGAGGAGGCAGTTGGATGTCCAGGCTGATGGGTGGCCAGATGTCTTGCCCACTGTATCACTGCTTGCTTCTCTTTAACCACAGAAACTGGTGTATTTTAACATTACTGCCCCGGCGGGTTATCTAGATTCTTGATTTCAGTCCTGACCACAGATCCCAGTCACAAGTGGAGACTCATCCTGCTAGTGCTTGATGAGTATGCAGTCAGTCACTACCACTAATCGCCATCCTTTCCATGGGTCACAGCTAAGGTATGCTGCTGTCAGAGCTAGGTCACCAGTGTGTTGAAATGCAGTGCTGTTTCTCAGTCTCAGTCTTTCCTTTCTTGTCTACAAGAACCTAGAAGTTATAAGCTTGTAATAACTACAGGTGTCATCATTTAAAAGTAAATGTGCTTTTCAAGAACCTTTTTTTTCCCTACCTTTTCTGGGGGGAGAGGAGGAAAGGGGGTGCAACACAAGGAGTGTGCATACACGGGTGTGCGTGTACATGTAGGATTCTTCATACAGGCAAAATGGCAACAACAAAACCCCATGATTGACAAGTTATATTTCCACAAAAGCCTTGGGCCGACACAGACAGATTTAGCATTCAGTTGTACGAGGCAAAAATACAACCGAGGTTCATTTTCTGTCTGTTTTCTCTTTGGCTTCACAGCTTTCTTCTTATCTGCCATCTCCTGTCTTCACATAGACACAAGTTTAACATTAGACAATCTGTCCGTGATCCTACTGCTGAGGAACGTGATATTATGTCTTCCCTACCCGAAGTGCTGAAGGCTGTTAGGTACAAATGTGTGGCTGATGTATGTTCATCAGGCATTTATATCTACTTCCTGGTTTTACACACAGCACTGACTGTAAAGAGTTGCTTGCCAGCAGGCAAAGCACCAGTCATGTTGGGAAAGGATAAAATATTTTGCTCTTACAGAGCGTGGACAGTATGAGTGACTGCAGCAGCTCCTGCTGGTGAGGCGTGTAGGAATAAGGAGGAAATTGCCCCACGGACTGGAGCACTGTGTCACTGAACCTTGGGCATTTCTTTTTAGCTTTTGTGAGCATAATGGAGATGCACTTTTACCCTCTTGGAGACACTGGGAGTGTAAGTGTTCTGGTTTTACTGGGATAGACTCCCAGGCCAGCTGTGGTGTGCAGGCCAGTAGCAATTTGGAGTCATCCAGGGCAGCTGACCTGAGCTGGCTACAGGTGTGTCCCATCCCATCTCATCCCATCCCATCTCATCCCATCCCATCAACACCGTGCTCAGTATAAAGGGGCAGGTTTGCTGAGGCTGAGGCTCTTCTGCTAGGGCTCTTGCTTGGGCTTCTTTTGACCCTACTCGTCTTCCTGCTTCTGAAGACTGCCTTCCTCTTTATTGAGACTGGTGTATGCTCGCTGGGCTGAGTATAACTTTGTTTACTTTATGTTGGTTTTGCCCTCTCATTAAATCCATTTTCATTTCATCCCTAGGTCCCTTTTCCAGATTCTTCTTCTCTACTGGGAAGGAGTCATTGGGTAATGGAGAAGTTGGTGTAGTTTAGCCCCACACAAGGTCTGCTCTGGGGAATTGATCCTGTTGGCAATAATTGCACCGCTTCCTCCCCCCCCCAATCACTGTAAGTTCCCTGGAAGACTAGGGAGCATCACATTCCTGTTCCTTGAGACAGAGCCTGGCCACCACACTGTTTCACAAAGCCACCAAGTGATTCTGGGCAGGTCACAAATCCTCAGTAGCCAGATGTATCACCTGCAATGGCCATAAGAGCCTTAGGTAAGGCCATAGGAGCTATGGATTTCTTCTTCTGAGCCAGCTGTAAAATGTTAGTGCTTGATTCATTCATGTGGCAAATGAGATATTTGCCAAGGAAAAGTGTTATAATAACCTTTGCTTTGTGAAGCTACTTGAAAGATCTACAGCTCCAGGATGGGATTCTTGTGTTTCCCCTTCGATAAAGAATGTTATAACAGAGGCAGAGGAGGGGTGGTGTTTCACATCATCTGCTTTGCTGGAGGTAACAGGGAAGTTAACATTTTCAAGGAACTACAGAAACATGGGTCTTGAGTGATAACAGTAAGAATTAATATTTAATTAAAGTTGGACATCATATTAATCATTTGTATGTATTGCATTTTATATTCATCCATCACAGTGTCGTACCAGTACATAATAGATATTCTTTATGAGCACTAGAAAACAGCTTTAGCTTGAAAGGAAGCAGAAATGTAGAATAAGAAAATGTCTTTATTTCAGCTTTTGACTAAAACTATTGATAATCTTAGAGATATAATTACTTTTCTCTCAGTGAATGAATAGCTGCTTAAATGCCCAAGCCATCACATACATCAAATCACCAGCTACTACAAAAATTGGTGTGACTTAAATGACTTCTGTTGTATACACAGATTTCTATTATCTGACCCTCGGGGCCATTGAATGGAAATCCTGCTGAGCTATGGACAAGTGGCTGGTGTGCTTCTCTGCCTCCCTTGCCATCAGCAAAATTTTCACCCACGCTCTGATTGCAGAACCTTGTTACGGGTAATGGTGTAGGGCAGGGGGAACCCAGCTCCACTTTCTGAACACCACGGACGTCACAGCAGAGGCAGTTGGCAAAAAATATATATGTATAATCTTTTGACATGTAAGTGGAGGAAAATTGCTGCTGAATCACTGGGAGGGAAGAAATATGAGAGCTTAAGATGTCATTTTTACAGGCATAATTTTTACTCTAATGGCCTTTAATAGCAAACTATTACTAGTGTAATGCTGTCAGCTGCAGCAGAGGGAGAAGTACAGAAATGTAATAACTCAAACTGCTTGGAAGAGTTGTTTTCCTGCTGTAGTTAATTAGCAATGTATCGTGGTTTTCCTTTTTTATTTGCTTATTTAAGGTGTAGAATGGTAGCTGGTGTCTTGCCTGTTCTTTCCACTTTATTACTGAATTTCTTCTTTTTCCCTTTCTGCAAATGAACGTAGTCTCTTGTGACTTGCAGTAACTTGCCATCAGGCATGTCACAGTAATCCTTTGATGTCCAGCACTGGGTAGCAGTTTCCAGCAGGTGCCTCTCAGGAAACAATTAAATATACCACATATATCTCCCAGGTATTTAGAGTCAGAAGAGCAGTAGCCCATAATGCCAAGAGAAGCACCATCTGTCCTAATCCGCAGTCAAAAACATCACTGAAAATACCTGTTTGAATTCAAAGGTCAGTTTATTTCCTGGGGGAAGGAAATCTGGAGAGCAGGGGGAAATCCAAACGCAGCATGCTCTAGCAACACAGGAGAAAGTTACACAAACACATCGTGGCTGTCATGAGGAGGGTAGTTACCCTAAGAAGAGAGGAAATATTTATTCTATCATCTGACATCATTAAGATATTGAAATCTGACCATGATGATCCTCATTGTCTGATAAATACAGAAAAATATAGGTTGGGAAGGACCCCAGGAGATCTCTCTTGTGTTCTTCCTCTCAAAACTGGGCCAAACTCAATCTTTCATCCATCTTCCTTTAATTAGGTCACTCAAGGCCTTACCCAGTTGAACTGTGAGCATCTTCAAGACAGGATACCCTCACTTATTCAACTTGGGATCCAGAAGGCAAGCTCCAAAACTAAGTATATCCTGTTCCTGTAAATTATTCAGCTTCTCCTTCTCCCCCATGGGAGGGATGTGAGGGCCACGTTACTGGGACAGCAATCAGACCTGCTGACTGCTGTGGTTGTTAGCATGAGTACCATGAGAGGAACATTACACCCAGTACTCTAAAAGAACAGTTACTGTCAAATATACCTTTTCTTTGCAGGTGGAACTTTTCAGGGTATCAGGCTGATTTTCATGCACACATGAATCCAGAAGAGAATGTAGAAATGATCAAATTGAAATAGTTGAATGCTTGCTTCAACAATTTTCCCCTGTGACATTTTGAATCTTGTTTCAAAGAGACTTTATAAAAATGTTTTCTTTTGACACTTTGATATTATTTCAACCCTTTGTGTGGAATATATCATCTGATTTTATCAAAATAAAGCAATTGAGTTGACTTCACAAGAATTTTAAAAAAGAAGTCTCAAAAAACCCACATATTTTTATGCCTGTTTAGCACAAAACTTGTTTCACACTCAAATCTTGATGAAATAAATTGCACACCTCAAGGACATCTCTCTAATACATACACATAAACTGTGTGTATGTGTGCATTCACATATAGCTTATTTTAATGTACTACAGGCACTTAAGAATTCTAACAGGTTTCTTCTTGGGTTAGTGGCCCAGCTTTAGTGTGTGTTTACTGATTTAATGGCTCTAATTCATGATTCTGTTGACCTCATAAAATTGACTTCTTTAGGCAATTATCAGTGGAGCTCTATCTATGTACACATTATACCCTGATGTTGAGGCTTGACTCCAAAGATCTCTGACAGAGATCACTCATTCCCTTTGTAAATAGCTACTGGAGGCCACTTCTTCAATGCAGTGCCCATATCCTATGGGGCACGACACTGCATAATTTCTGTGCTTACCAAGTCCAGAAACTCCATCTACCAGATGATCATTATTCATTCACTAAGTAAATGTATTCATCAGGCACAGAGCTGAATGATATATTTAGTTATTTAGAAGACCTGGGAATTTATGGGCACTTCTTGTGTCTCAGGACCCCAGTTCCCCGCCGCAGCTTGGGGGCATCTGTTTCCTCAAAAATGTGCAGAAATCCAAAAGTCTAAAGATCAAAAATATTTTATTGGGAACCTGAAACAGACTGTTGGGTCAGGACCACCAAAAATCTTCAACAGGGTGATATGGTACTGATCTGCTGTGCTTATGGGTGTACATTAATTTCAGAGCAACAAGATTTGTGGTGATGGGTTTGACACACCTTCCTGATGTAGAAATCTGCTGGCAGCTGGGGAGCACAGGGACCAAACAAACAGAAAAGATGATTTCTTATCTCTTTGAGAAGATATTTTTAATTCATAGCTAGTTGTTATTTTATGAGGAGGGACCTGTTGTAGTATGAATATGTTGGATGGCTCAGGAGGAGAAGAGAGAACACAGGGCATGTCCCCTTGATGGTGTAAAAACTAGAAGCCCAGTGCAGACATTTGCCCTGTCCTTGTGGCAGAAGCTCAAAGCCCAGCCAGACAAGAGGGTGATTCCTGTGAGTTAGAAAGTGAGCGTGGTTATGGAAAAGCACATTTCATTTTACTGACATTTTCACAGCTTTGAAACACTTTGTTAATTTGCAATAACAGCTTTTGCAATCTTGTCAAAATAAATGTCCACTGCAGTTAGGAAACCCCCAATATTTACTCAGTTATGGCTAAATGGAAGGAAGGTGTACTCATTCATTGTGGTAAGGAGGGTGCAGACAGCTTTGTGACTAAGTGCAGAAAGAGAGGAGGTCTGAATATGAAGTCACTCCCTCGCTCTGCGACCTCAGACAAACCACAACATTAATCTGTGCCTCATTTTCCCTAGCTGGAAACCAGAAAATACTGGCTTTCCCCTGCAAGGAACTATAAAAACTTATTTACTCACACTGTGAAAATATCCTGAGCTCCTTGTGTGAGAGGCAGTCAATGCAAATTAGCCAGATTTTTTTATTATTATTTATTCCCCCCCCCTATTTTGAAAGCCAAGAGAAACAAGCTATAGAAAATGCTTTACAGTTTTATTTAGAAGACTTGGAAGTCTCCTTTGATGACCATTGTTCTCATGCATTTTTCCTTTCAGGTACTATGCTATCTGCTGCCAGCCTCTGGTTTACAGGAACAAGATGACTCCATTGCGCATTGCTGTAATGCTTGGAGGGTGCTGGGTAATCCCAACATTTATTTCTTTCCTCCCTATCATGCAAGGCTGGAATAGCATTGGCATCATTGATCTGGTGAGTGGCTAAGGAGGTACACCAACCTGCTGTCAAATATACTCAGTGTTGTATATTCTTTAAAAAGCAATATTCAGAGAAAAGATGGCAAGAGAGGTTAAAGGAGAAGCTTCTTGTTATTGATGCAGAGGGGCTGCTGAATTTCTGGAGGATGTCTGTAAATGGCTTTGAAATGACTGTCCTGGAAGGACTGACACAAAGATGGTGTGGATTTTATCCACATCTACTAATCAGTTTAGTGAGTAGTCCTTTGAAAATATGCCAAGCCACTGGCCACAGCCAGCTCAGCCCAAGGGTCCCTCCTAGCTATGCCAGCAATAATGGAGAGCCAGGAAACCCAGAGGCTCCCAGAAGAGGATGGTGCTTTGGGCCAGTCCCATTAATATCCTCTGTCCTGCTGTGAGCCTTGAAGAGGTGGGGGGAGGTGAAGTTCCCCTGTGCAAATCATTTCAGCAGGAGTCAGTTTTCCCCACTGCAGTTTGGTGTTTCTCGCAGGATCCCATCTGAAGGGAAAGGAGTTAAGAGCTTTGAACTTGCTCTCCTTCCAGTGTACAGATGCAGGCATTAAAAATGGCAAACTGTGAAACCACTTTATTTAGAAGAGCTTCTTTAAAGAGATGTGGCATCTTTTATGCCAAGTCTCAGTCACAGAGCTATGAATACTTTTTGGCACATGAAGAACAACAGGTGCAAGCTGCCAAGCCTCTAGACAAGGTGATAAATCCCAAACTGCTTCCAGACATGCACCTTTAGGACCTGCAGCTGGTAGAAAAGGGAGGTGTATTTTGTTTATGTAACAAATCGTGTCATGTATCTGATTTCTTCTGCTGATTTCTTGCCCCAACCTTTTCAGAAAAGACTCAACACCCAGCTGTCTGTACCAGCTTTTCTAAACACCAGTGCAAGCCCTGCCCTTCCTTGTAACTTGCTGGTGCTCACCGTGCAGATTCCAGTCTCTGTATCCTGAGAGGTAGTGCAGGGTTCAAACACCACCTAGTGAAAATGATCCATAGTTTACTTTAGAGGTAAACTTCCTTACATGCCTAATTAAATAATTTTGATATAGTAGTTTTAAATGGGATACAGGGTTTATTCTCCTGTTGAAGGAAACACCAGAAATCATGAGCCTGATGGACCTGCAGTAACACTGTTTTGTAGCAAGAATAGCCTCAGAGAAAACCTGTCTGTTCCCATTATGGCCTCTGCTCCCCAGACCCTCACGCAAGACCCTTTTCTTCCTCTGCTGTCTCTGTTTCCATCACAAGTCATTGACCAGATCTCAGCCTATGAACTCAGCCTGCAGACTTCTGCTGCCCACAGCCCTGTGCCTGGGAAGCCCAGTGTCACTCCCTGCCTGGAGCTACCTCCAAGACGCCACAGCCCAATTCCCTGTCCATCTGGTCTTTCTCTAATACCCCTGTGAAACTTTTACATCCTTGGTGTAAAACTGCACCCTGATGAGCAGAGCAGTGAGCACTGAAAAAACACATTGGCACAAAATGAAGTTACTCCTCTTTTCTCTGTCTGAACAGGGGAGTTAGGCTAATTTTCACTGACCAGGGTGAGAAATGCCTTGGGATACCAGAGCTGCAACGTGGGCTGGTCCTGCAGGCCTGAGGACCAGTAGGGCTAAAGAGCCCTTGGTGTGAGCATGGGCTGGAGGGGCAGCAGTGGGTATGGCAGGTACTGCAGGCGTGAGAGGGGAGGGAGGAGAAAATTGGAAACTAGTGGTGAGACATCCCGGCAAAGAGACTGCTGGTATTGGAGGAGCAGTGCTGAACTTCTTTCCTTCTTTGTCCTTGTCCTTCCTCACCCTGCCCCAGATTCAGCAAAGGCAGTTCAACAAGGCTTCCAACTCCACTTACTGCATATTCATGGTCAACAAGCCATATGCCATTACCTGCTCTGTGGTGGCCTTCTACATTCCCTTCTTCCTGATGGTGCTGGCCTACTACCGCATCTACGTGACGGCCAGGGAGCACGCCCGCCAGATCCAGGTGCTGCAGCGCGCGGGGGCTCCCGCCGATGGCCGGCAGCACCAGGGGCAGCACCACCCGGACCAGCACAGCACGCACCGCATGAAGACTGAGACCAAAGCTGCCAAGACCCTGTGTATCATCATGGGGTGCTTCTGCCTGTGCTGGTCCCCCTTCTTTATCACAAACATAGTGGACCCTTTCATAAACTACACGGTACCAGGGAAGCTGTGGACGGCTTTCCTGTGGCTGGGCTACATCAATTCAGGGTTGAACCCTTTCCTCTACGCCTTCCTGAACAAGTCTTTCAGACGTGCCTTCCTCATCATCCTGTGCTGTGGTGATGAGCGATACCGAAGGCCTTCCATCTTGGGGCAGACAGTCCCCTGTTCCACCACCACAATAAATGGATCCACTCATGTACTAAGGTAAGTGTTTCTCAGATGCTGCAAGATGCCTGGAGTCACTAGAAAGAGTACTTCTCTAGGGTTTTCACAAAGGATTGATTTTGCTTTGCATTTGAAATATCTGATGGATTCACTGTTTAAAAAGGGAGGGGGCAAGAGAAGCACCCAGAAATACGCAGAGTGTTCAAAAAAACCTGCTTTTGTAGATAACATTGGCATGCAGAGTTTCTCCAGAGGTGTGTTCAGGAAAGCGCTGGGAGAATGCAGAAGTCGTGTACACATTTTGGCAAGCCCTGCTGTTTGGTCTGAGGGGAACAACTTAACCCCCCAGGGAGCACCTTGAGAGAGACTGCCTACTCCATCTTCTCTAGGAAAGACATCATGACACTCCCTTTGCCTTTCCTCAGGTTCTTCCTTTGTAGCCCCACCAGTCCATGCTGCATCTTCTGAACGAGTGATAGGCAGAGGAGGAACTTCCCCACATGCTTTGGCCCTGCTGGGGCACTTCATTGGCTCTCTGGGTGGAAGATGCTCGTTGTTGTATCTTAGCAGCTCAGAAAATGACGGTGTGTCTGCCTTTTACTGCAGTCCAGTCAAAGCCTTCCCCTGTGCAAGGCAGTGGCACTAAGTAATCTTTCTGTGAGACATTAGAATCCTGCCTGGGCCCAGGGGGACAGGAAGCTCAGGCCAGCACTGTCCTGGGGACTCTGGGTGCTGGACAAGCTCCTGAGAGAGCAAGCAGCCAGGGAGGCTCCACACACTTCCAGGAAGGCTGAGCTGTTGGGGGTTTCCCTCAGTCTGTACTCAGTGTCCCTGAGCTGATAAACTCCTCATCTGGAGACTCTGTTTAAACATATTGATGTCCCTGCAATGGCAAAAGCAAATGTGAAGAGTCACCTCCCCTCCAAAGCTGGGAGTGGTCATGGTCTCAGCTGCCCTGTTCAACTGGGGAGGCTCTGGTGGGCTGCTGTAAATGGTGGATCCCAACATGGAAGTGAGACAAGGCTTTCCTCATTTCTGGCTTCTCCTTCCCACTTGTAATACTCTGCTCCCACATACAAGTTACCCATGCATATGTATAACAACTCTGTCGATCTAGATGCGACCACTGCTGCAAAAGGCCCATAAGAACCAAATCTGCACATGGCATCTTGTCCACTTCTAGCTTTTATGAGTACTTTTATGGATAAGAGCACATTGCCTCTCTTTGACATACTACACGTGCAAGTCAGATTCTCTCCTCTCTCTCTCTATCACTCCTGCTCTGCAGAAGACACTTGTCTCCACTGCCACATCCCCTCCTCCCTCCACATGCCGGAGGGATGCAGCACTGCACAGCAACACTTCAGAGAGCAATTATTTTCTCTTTTCCCCAGTTTTGTACCTAATGAGAAAAGCGTGACTTCTTTCCCTGGTGCAGTGATGCACTGATGATGATAGGGGTGTGGGGATTAAAGCAAAGCCAACTAATTGTTGTCTGTGGATAGTTAATCTCACTTGAGGGCTTCTCTCTTAAATGCAAAGAAGTTAGTCCCAGCACAGATGGAAGAGAAATTTAGCAAGGCAGGTTCTCTCAAGATGTAACATATATTTCTTTACTAGCTTGGAAATACAAGAGGTTTGTGTGAAGCAGCTGAAATACTGAAACCTTCCAGTATGGGCTGGATTCATACCAACCCAACTGAGAAGCTGTGCAGGGGCTGGACTTGGTTCACATGCTTCTTTCCCAACCTCAAAGTTATTTCTTCCTGACCAAGAGCTTCTGCAAATGGGGAAGTTGTGCAAGCGGGATTTTACAGCTGCTTTTTGCACCCTGGCAGGGAGAGCAGTGACGAGAAAGACAGACCTAACCTTGTGCTGGATCTAGGGCAGAGTTCCTCCTCCACAACCCACAGAGATGTGCAATTTTATATTAAGCTGATGTGAATCATTTAGCCTCAAAGGAAGCCAGGAGTGGTTGACAGTAGGTCTGGGATTTTTAACTCCTCTCCACTTACAGTCTTGAGAAGATCTGAAATATCCTTCAGCTCTATCTGTCAAAACTGTTCTGCCCGTGATCACAATCAGCTCACCAGTGCATTTGCAGGTGCAAGAATGTTTGTCACTGTTAAATTCAGGCTCTTTCTCTCAGATGCACCTGACCAGTGCCTTACAGGGAGGGAAGGCATCTCTTCTTCTTTTCTTCTAATAACTTTAGTGTCAAAATGTTCTGACATTCCCATTTGGGGATTTTTCACCTCTGCATTAGGAATAGGAGAGAAAGAAGGAGGAGCAGAGTGCAATAAAAAACAGCAGTGAGTGGAGTCAGATGCCCTCACCACAGACAGCCTGAGACACCACTTGGGAGCCAATTCTCATTCCTTCTTTTTTTTTTAATTTATTTTTCAAGTGATCTCTGAAGACTCTGGTGCTCTCGGTGACCCGGGCAGGGAGAGACCTTTTACAGCACAACAGATGCAGCCCCAGTGGCAGTGAGGCAAGGGAGCAGACTGCACAGTGACCTGAGTGTGAGATGAGAGTCACCACAGCTTTCTTAATCCCCTGGCAACTACTCTGCTTTATCCCTAAATTATGAACCAGAAGATGGGGAAAGGTTTTCCTGTCACCCATTTTGTTCTTCATCATCTGGTGCAAGAGACACCCATTCCTTGGGCAGGAGAAGATGTGGGGCAAAACATGTTTTGAAGATGTCATGAACAACCAGGAGACAGGATTTGGTTAGAGCTGGATCTATGTGTATGACGGTGAAGAATATCAGAATATTTATATTGCCTTGCTTTCTGCAAGCATACGAATTGCCAGAACCCCTTTTTTCACCCCTAGGTGTTTACTTATGTCAATTCTGATGTGTACCATTAACTGCAGAAATCAGACAGGACACATGGAAATGGTGTTGTGAAATCTGCATGTGTGGCTACAATCCAAAATTCATGCCCTATTCATTTCTCAATGACTGAGATTGCAACTCACATGTCATCTACAAGGTTTGTTTCTGTGGCTGCAGCCCAAATTGTGTAATTCATTATAAATATTTGCTATTTATAGTTCTAATAACCTATGGTTTGGAATATCATTCACTGAAAGGATTTGGGAATCATTCTGAATGAGGAGAATTTACAATGAGCATTCAGATAATGTATGGCAAAAATGAGTACATTAATTAATTGCAGTAGATATGGGTTTCAGGATGACTGTAGCATGTGTTTGGGAGCTCTGTGCTCCACAAGACTAAAAGCAAAATGACATAATCATCTGAAAAATGCTGTCTTCTCCTTTAAACCTATTGCTTTGCCAGAATCACAGAATTTCCTAGATTGGAAAAGACCTTTAAGATCATTTAGTCCAATCATTAGCCTAACCCTGAGAACACCTTGACTAAACCATATCCCTCAGCACTACGTCTACACGACTATTAAATACCTTCAGGGATGGGGACTCCACCACTTCCCTGGGCAAGCCCTTCCAGTGCCTGAGAATCCATTCAGTAAAGAAATTCTTCCTCATATCCAATCTAAACTTCCCTTGGCACAACTTAAGGCCATTTCCTCTTGTTCTATCACTTGTTACTTGGAGAACAGACCAGCCCCCACCTCTCTACAACCTCCTTTCACGTAGTTGTAGAGAGCGAGAAGGTCTCCCCTCAGCCTCCTTTTCTCCAAGATAAACAACCCCAACTCCCTCAGCTGCTCCTCCCAAGACACATGCTCCAGGCCTTCACCAGTATTGTTGCCCTTCTCTGGACGTGCTCTAGTGCCTCAGAGTCCTTCGTGTAGTGAGGGGTCCAAAACTGAACACA
>VWZY01012409.1:716851-772301 GCA_013399075.1 Chloroceryle aenea | reverse complement strand
TCCAGCCACTCCTCCCCCAGCCTGTAGTGTTGCTGGGGGCTGTTGTAGCCAAAGTGCAGAACTGGTATTTGGCCTTATTGAAATTCATACCTTGGCCCATCGATCCACCCTGTCCAGATCCCTCTGCAGAGACTTCCTACCCTCGAGCAGATCAACACTTCCATCCAGCTTGGTGTCATCTGCAAACTGACTGAGGGTGTCCTCCATCCCCTCATCCAGGTAATCAATACAGAAATTAAACAGAACTGTCACCAGCACTGAGCCCTGGGGGACATCGTTCATGACCGGCCACCAGCTGGATTTAACTCCACTTGCTGCCACTCTTTGGGCCCAGCCATCCAGCCAGTTTTTAATCCAGCGAAGCGTGTGCCCATCCAAGCCATGAGCAGCCAGTTTGTCCAGGAGAACGCTGTGGGAGGTGGTGTCCAAGGCTTTATTAAAGTCCAAATAGACAACATCCACAGCCTTTCCATGTCCCCTAAGCTGGTGACCATATTGTCCTATATAGATATCTATTCAACACAAAGCAACAAATTCAGGCTTTTATGACTCATTAAATTCTTGTACCACACAAGTGGATGGGAATCCAGACCAGCATTGCTTGAATTACTTAGACAAAGCAAATTCTGAAATTTTGCCATAGTGAAGAAGACTGTGTAAAATCTATCTGAGCAATGATCTGAGTAGACAAACTCTGGAACATATGAGTCAAGGAGGTCACTTTGGTGTCCCCGTTTCCTCTCAGGAGTGGATTGTTCAGCACAGTACAATGTATTAGTCTCCTCAAGGAGAGCTATAGTGAGTGGTTTATTTACTCATTTTCCATGGTAGAGAGGTCTTCTCAGACAGGGCTGATGACAATTTTATGTCTCCAAAGTAAAAAAACATCCTTATTTTCCTTTTAGAAGAGCCAAGAGAAACAAAGTGGAAAAAAAGATGCATGCATCAAGGGGGCTGGAAGTTCATTGATTTCATAAATACAAAAATAAATAAATGACCAAATGAGCCCACGCTCATGTCAGCACTCCAAAGGTGCACGAAGCACTGGGAGAAATGTGCAGTAAGTCACTGTGTGCATCTTACACTCAATGCCAGAACACTGCACTGCTCTGGAGTCTACTCGTCCCTGTAGGGAACATGAGTAATTGTGCCAGTAAATCTGAACTGCAGGGAGAACTGGTGCTTCCTTGATCCTCTTGGAACAGGCAATGCAGCAACTTGAGTCTCCAATTTTTAAAAGTTTAGCAACTCCACAGCTTCCAGATCTGTTGGAATAAAATTAAGTCTGCCCTGGTTGTAAGGAAGAGACAGTCAGGGCTGCCATGGTGTGAAGGAAGAAGGGATGTGTGCCAATCCACAATGCTTCCCCAACAACAGAGCAGACTTTCCCCCTCTGTTTATGAGGTAGTTTTTCACAAAGACAAGGAGATGTCCTGAAACCCTTCTGTCTGTGCATGGTTTCCAGCTCAGAGCCCCGACTCCCCTTGTTCTTGGAGTCTCCCTGACACTGTGACATGTGATACACCCCACACACCTCTCCCTGCCTCGCCTGAGTGCCTGAGTGGTAGCCTGGGTGCTACACATCACATATCGGGATGCCCAAATGCCACTGCTGTGGAAACAAAGCAATTTGCATCTTTTCAAAGGTGATTTTTGAATGACCATGCCTTTTCAGCAGCTTTAATTTCACAAGGTCATTAACTCCATCAATGCTCAGTCACCTTCTTACAGGTCAAATCCTGGCTGGCCAGGTGTCCCTGTGCCACCATGCACTGGCCCCTTCTCCTGCAGTGTCACCCTCAGGGGAACAAGCAGATTTGGTGGCTGTGGTGGTACAAATCCTCCAGCTGTTTCCAAGATCCCAAGCTCAGAAAGGGCTTCATAAGGGTTAAAGGTGGATGCTGTGGCTTCCCTGCGCACCCAGGCAGGGCATATGGGCTGAATTCCTCAGCAGTTTCAGTGCCTGGTGCAGGTCGTTTCAGTTGTGTTCACAGGGTGAGCTGGAGTGGTGATTCCATCCTGCCTATGATGGTGGGACATCAGTGGCTTGACTCAGAAAACACAGAGGTTAGTTACTCAGAGCTGCTTTCTGATGGAACTGGCAGGTCTATCTCAAGGATCTGCGTTTGCAAGTGAACTATCTCCTCCTGTTCTACCTCCTCCTGTTCCTCTTATCTCTCATCCTTCCTTAGGCACTAAGGCAGCTGCAGAGACCGCAGAGCTTCCTGAGGCAGAATAACACACTGGCAGTCGGGGGTCAGAAAGCCCCTGCATCTCCCACCGCTCCTTCTCCACAGCAGCCGCCATGGGCTGGTGCCAGCAGTGGCCCTTTCCCACCGCAGCCCAGCCGAGCCTCCAGCCAACAGCCCAGCCAGCGCAACCTCCCTGGCCTCTACTCATGTGCCTCTTCTCCAGCTCTCCTGAGGCAGAGCCAGCCCTTGGTGTTTGGCAAGCCAAAAGCTCTCCCAGCATGGGTGCTTCATCGGCGAAGGTGCATTTAGCCTCAGACGGGGGGGAGGAACGCGTGCCTTCGTTATTGCATTTTCCCACGGGACACAGTGGTGGCTCCTGGCACTGGCAGAAGTGTTTTGGAGAAAGGTGGGACCATGGCAGTGAGCGTGGGGGGGACAGGTCAGGCACAGCCAGGACAATAGCTCTGAAGTCCCTGAAAACCATTTTCAGTAGCAGCAGAGAGAATTCTGAGCCCAGGTCTGCTGCTGCTGGATGATGCTAAACGTTTGTCTCACCTCTTTTATCTCTATTTTTCTCACACATGCACACGTTTGCAGAAAAGAATAATGATGTAACCTAGAGGGAAATTCTTTCTGGAAAGGAAGTGTTTACAGGAGGTGTTATCAAGGGGGTGTTTGTTCCCCCCTGCTCTGTTCGTGATGTTGGATCGAGGATGGTGTGTGCCAGCAGTAGCAACCAGCCAGGCTAGGCAGGGAAGGACTTCAGTGATACTTAAATTAAAAAAAAAACAAACAAACAAAACACCACAAGAAATGAAAGAAAAATGAGATATTTCAGTACATGCACAACTTTGCTTGGAAAAACTCACAATCTGCAGCTGTCCCAGAGCTGAAAGATTAAGGTTTGGTTCCAAACTCAGGGTTTCAGGACTGCCCTCAACTTCAAAGACAACTATTCACATTCCTCATTCACTCCACTAGGCTGCCTGCAGGCTCCATCAAATTAGTTGAAAGGGTAAAATCCAATATTTATTGTTTTTTTCCCAGTCTCTGAAAGGCTTTGGGTTTTTAGCTTTTGCCTTAATAAGAAATAGGCAAGTGGCAGGTAGGCACCTGGGTGCACAAAACTCACAGACCCAGCAAGGGAACAAACCTCATCAACTACAGACATGCTCTTTCAGCTTGGTTTGACCAAATTCCAAATTGATGTGGAAGTCAATCTTGGCCGTAACTCAGTTTTTAAACACAAAGGTTGCAGATCTTTGATATAAAATTGATGTTTTGTTTTTCTTTTAGCACTAACTACAACATGAATTCCCTTCTACAAGTTGGGGTTTCTTCCCTTTACACAAAATGAAGAGATTTTTCTGTAGCTGTGCTGCGGTTTTGTTTCTTATCACTGAAGTGCCATTTGGGAAAGAATTCCAGTGGCAGGATACTACTGCCCAAAGCAATGCAGTCATTTAGAGCAAAGTCAGACCATCAGGGTTACCATTTCTGCCTGGCAGGAATTGCCTGGGAATTTTAATGATCCTGTAAGACTGATCAGAGCTTTGACATATGTTATCATCTTCTTCACTATAAAGTCATTGGCCCCAAGATGGGTCATTTGCACTTGGTCTGCTCTTCCCTTCATTGCTCCATTGCTCACTGGTTCACACTGGATTTCCACAGGTCATTTTGGCAGCACACTGTAAGCAGCATACATTTTGCTGTGCTTGTGAGACTTGGAGCAATTACAGGCTACTAATCTTTAGCACATATGTTGTGATTTCTCCAGCAGCCACCTTATTAATGGGACCCATAGGCAATAACTTCAGCCCTTTGTGACTGCTGATAAAGCACATTTTCACTAAAGCACATTTTCACTAAGCTCTTTTTAGGAAGTTTCTGAGCAAAAGATTGAGAAACACAACAAATGATGACAACCCCCTGACATCTCCATCCCTTGCAAATTTTGTTTTTCTTTTTTTGACAGGACTTAAGCAGAAACTCCCTGTGGAAACACAAATAATTTTTGTTTTCAGAGAAGCTGTTGAAACACTGCTAGGGTGCAGCTAATTTCTGTGCATATGTTTGGGCTGGGATTTTGAGTCTTGTCCTTGACAGTAGGGATTTATTTTGCTTCATCTGAGGAAATAGATGCAAACATTATGTTTGCATGCAAACCATCATGTTCCTGTGATTAAATTACACCGATGAGCAAGCCTGTGGGTAGCCACCCTCAGCTCACTGAACCTTGCAGGCACTTTATATCACATGGCTCTGTAGTGGCTGGAGGACCTGGAGGAACATCCTCTTCTGCACCTGGAAAGGCTGTCTGTTAAATTTTTCATTTACTAGACGTAAATCTCAGTGGACTTTACTTTTACTGCAGTAGTGTCATTTTTTGTCAGCTGCAGGTGCCTGGATAAGCAACGCTGCCGTCCAAGGTGGTTGCTGTTGTCAGGCAGCCCTTTTCACCAGTCATGTACACTTGTCCCACTACAAGTCTGAAGGGAAGCATTAGGCATGGTCAAAAGCGTAACCCAGGCGCCCTGAGCACTGCTGGAAGGGTCTCAAGCAGGTGGCTCCATGGGTCACTCTGGAGGCTGCTCATTCCACCACAGTAGAGAGACATGCCAAGGAGAGGAACCTCAGGAGAGCTCTCCATCCCAGGGCATGAAATGTATCAATCAAAACATCTGAAAATGGTGACTTCAGGGGTGTCAGAGTATTTCCTTTACTTTGGCATAGCTCCAGGGCTGAGCCTTCTGGGTGGTGCAACCAGAGATGGCTTAAGATGTGTTTTCCAGTCTGGTAATTTCAGTTCAGTATCAGTTCTGATGCTGGCAGAAGCAGCACTGTGTGGCTCTGTACCATAGCCCGAGCTTGGCTGTCTTGTTTTGTCCAGCAAAATGAGCTGGAGAGGGGATCTGATTGCTGGCTGTAAATACATCAAGTATTACAATCAGGGGTACAGACTGCAAAGGGAGAAGAGTTATTTAAACTAAGGACAAGGGCTGTCACAAGAACAAATGATGTTCACAAGAACAAATGAACAAGTGTCCAGGAATAAATTGAAGCATGGAATCAGACAAATGTTTCCAGCCATCATGACATTTTGAAACACTCTCTTCGTAATTACTGACTACTGGGGGAAATGTCTAGTTTTTAACAAGCTGAAGTGTGATGAATTTACAAAAATCATCACATTATATGGTATGACTGTGATAGCAGAAAAGTGCCTTGAGACCCCACAAAGCCCCATTTTGACCTTAAAGCAGAACTGCTTCAGGTCTTGTCCATACCTGACCATGCTGTCAACATGAAGTACAGCTTTCTCCCCCTTCCTGCTGGTTTTGCATCCATCAGAGAACATCGAGAGAAACAGAAATTGTCCCAGTTTCCCAAAAGACCTCATGGGCTGGGTTCCTGTGCTCCCTCCATCACCACTCCCCTCTGGGCTGTGGTTTCAGTGCAGTGCTACCCACCCACTGGCTGGCAAGTGGGCTTTTCAAGATCATAACCCTGTGGAGCAGCAGCTTCAGTATCCTGAGGTTGCCTCTGTCTCATCCCAGGATCTAAGTCTGGCACAAAATTGCATCCAGAGATAAACAGGAAGGAAGGATATGGTCCTTGAGTGGTAGTGTTCAGACTATTTGATCTAGAATATGATATAAAAAATCTGAAGTTATGGAGTAATGTCTGTACCACTGGTAAACATGCAATTATGAAGTAACTCTCAGTTCTCCAAACTAATTTTATTTTATGAGGTTGCAATTTGCAAGGTGTGACATGGTTGACTTGGTTCCTACATCAGCCTGACACATATTAACTAGATTCCTCCCCCTCACCCCCCCCAACAAGTTTGCAAATCATAATAAAATTACCATCTTCTACCTGGTGTATTTCTAGTCAAGACTCTTAAGGAACAGTCTGTGGCCATAAACTGTTTACTTTTAATCTCCTCTCTGGAGAAAAACAAATAATTGCTGATAAGATGCAGACAGCACAGGATGAGAGGACTAACAGTAATAAAAGCGAGCAGCACAGGGCTACTCTGTGCTTTGAATTACTCGGTTAACAGAGCACAAGCAAAATGTTTCCACGGGGTTACAGAAACATGATCTTTGTGGCTGTGCCTCTTGGCATTCTGAATGCAGACCGTAGGCTAATCTAATTGACAGTCAGTGTGAACCAGGCTTCGATGCTGAACATCAGCTTTCCCTTGATACTGAGTGTGAGGCATGAAGGGGCTGGTCCCACAAACACAAACCCAGTGCTGCCTCTGGCCCCAGTCCAGGCAGGGCTGGCAGTGAGCTACCAAGCTCTGGGAAAAGGGTGGAAAAAAATGGAGTATGATTAAAAAGAGGCTGTAACAAAACAGTCCTGGCACAGGACCTACATATCTTGTACTAGAGAAGGTGGAGACATCACTGTCTGGTTGGGTGCAGAAGTCCAACGCACAGATGTGCAGCAAGGGAAGGACCTGGAATTTTAAAGTGCAGAAACTTGCTTTAAAAATACAGCATTCATTTTTAACAGTGAACATTGCAATGCATGACAACAGATTATCATATGCAGCTTTCTACCACTAGATATTTAAGATTGAAGAATGGCTTTCTTTGTAATAACCTCTCTAGTGCAAGAACAGGTATCGAACACAAACCAAGGGTGAGTTCAGGGAAGGCCTGCAGCCTGTTTTTTTCAGGACATACTGGGGGATGACAAGGGTCAACATGCTGGTTTACTGACCTGGTGCCCAGGACAGAGATGTCCTCAGCCTTTTTGCTTCCAGTCCCTTGCTTTGTACTAGCACTGAGGGCACCCAGGCAGGAGCAAGCTCACCATTCTTCTGGGTGCTGCTCCATTTCAGAGGGCAAAGGCAGCCTGACTGCCCAGCAGCCATGCCCAGGACAAGCAAGGGACAGGTGGTGGCAGCTGGGAAGCAGAGGGACACCGGCAGCACTGAGCTGGCAGGCTGGCCTGCAGCCTAAGCCGATCAGAGCTCAGAGTGTGTGGCTTTGTAAGTAGCCAGAGTATTTTATTGCTGCCCGGTGGGGGTGATGAGTGCAAGAAATAAGAAAACAACTTCCATCTCTGAACCTATCAGCCGAAGCAGCACAAGGGTACTGGTTTGCATTTGGTTCAGCACAAGGGCTCCCTGTGACCTTGACGTGACCTCTGTTACTTCTCTAAATGCATTTCTTTTGTTCATTTGATCTCACTTCCTAGTTTCTTCTGCAGACTGGCTCTGTGATGGCATGTACAGGACATACAGATGTCTCATCTCATTCTGCCATTTAAAGCTAGACTGGACAAAATAGAGAAAAATAGTGATGGGGGACAGTCTTGTGCCAGGGAAAAGGCTCAGACTGAGGAATTAGAGCACAGAATTTAATAGGTCTTCCCCTTTGCTAAGGTTGATAATCTTAGTCAAGTAATAATTTGTTTTTCACCAAAATTTTATTAACTGCAAACCTGAAAAAGTATTCTGTAAAAATATAGGAGCTCTTTAGACTCAATAACAACTAAAAAGAGTTTTGTCATTTCTTGGAGGAGCTTTCTTGTAATTTTTTATGAAACTTTGCCAATATTTACAATCGAACTTATGTTCCAACTTCCCTGGCATGATTTTACAACTTGGCATCAGTCTTATCCACAGTAACTGCCTTCCAGTGTAACATTCACAAATACTGTGACTGGGAGTTGTGAAGGATGATGAGCAGGGTACAGAGAGCTATAAATACCAGGGGGTACATGATAGCTCAGAGAGGAGATAGCTTCTGAGTCAGGAAGTGCAGGTTGAGACTATACACTCTGCTGTGTAGGATGCAAGAGCAGAAAAGCCCTTGGGTCTGGGAATTTAGATGTTCCACAACAGCAGAAGTTATCACCATAAAAATAGAAAGTTGCACACACAGGAAAGGGCTCGGTCGTGTGTTCTGTGCAGCATCAAACAACCTACAGACTAAAAGATGAGACATCATAAATTTGCACAATCATCTCCCATCCCTCCCCTACCACTTCCCCTTGCCAGTCACCTATTCCCACCTTCCACTGATGCTCCCATTGCTAAGCCCTGAACCATTCAGCCTTCTCATCTCTTCTCCCATAGCTTTCTTCTCACTATTGAAGTGCAAGGGTTAAAAGGAAAATTGGTAAGAAAGGGTGGTGAGCCAAGGCTTCAGCTAGTGAAGCTCTCCAACCACAGGAGCCAGTGCCAGCGGAAGGTTTGGTCCCTTTTACTTAACAGCGACCCAGACACATCTCCAGGCTTTTGCTGTGGTGCTGTAACATCACCCCGAGGGGAAGGGAGCGGGAGCTGCAAAGAGCTGCTGGGTGTTTGGCACAGCGTTGCCTTCGGGGTCCCTCCACACAACCCACCCCCAGGTAGCAGTGCTGCAATCGTGGGTGCCAGGCACTTCCGACACCATTAAAATCCAGACATCAGACAAAAGAGAATCTCGAAGTCCAAGAGCTGTAAAAGAGGGGGACTCCAGCACAGACTGGAAAATAAACAGCAGGATTTGCACCATTAATTGAAGCCAGAAAAGTTGTGCGGGGGTGAGAGCTTATGGCAAGACACGGCCATCAGGAGCTCTGCAAAGCTGTGCTCACTGTGCCACAGCCCCTGCACTGCCCCTGCTGGGGTTTTGTGACTGCAGATCCTGGCTCTGCTTGCTGAGCAGCCACCGGCATTGCCGCATACACCGTCTCTCCAGCTTACATGGGGGCGGACTTTTTTATTGTGGGTATTCTCTAAAGTTATTGCTGAAGCCTTCCTTTGTATTTGTAAATGCAATAGGCTTTTTATCGAGGTTGGGTTATCCCTAGGGTAGGAAGTCGAGACACTAATTTCTTTTCTTTCAGCTGTCATCTGTGAAGTCTGGGGTAAAGTTCCTCCTCCCACCCCTTCCCTGCTTTTTGTTTCCTAGGGATCTGTGCTAAATTTAAAAGCTGAAGAGTTTTAAGACTTTATGTTTTTTGACACTTGAAAATTGTTCTTCAGAAAGGTTCAAGTCTGGAGAAAGGGTGTGGGGTGGCCATAGCTCTCTGGGTTGATGAAGTGCTGTCCTGCATGGGCAGCGTTTCTGTGCATGGCCCCTTCCCTGGTCCTTGCTGACCACACACCAGTCCTACCTGCAAAACCCACTGCCAAAGCAAACTGCCTGTCCCAGTAAAAAACAGCTCCTGTGGGGACCCTTCCCTTCGGGTAAGCTGACAATGACATCTGCACTGGACCCTGTGTTGGAGGAGGCTGGTACCTTTCTTCACCTGAAACCCACTTGTCTGGCCAATAATCAGGGCAATGCTGATGCTGGGTACACAGCTCCAAAAATGCCTCACCAGAGAAAACCAAGAACTTTTGATAAGAGAAAGGCCTCTTGTAATTGTACCGAATGAAATAAAGATCTTTATCTTATTTCCTACAGAGGAAAGAGAGGATTAGGGTTTTAAAATACCACAGTTTCCTTCAGCTTTTGTAAGGTAATCCCTTTCAATATGTCTGTATATTGGAAAAAGAGATTAGAACTAAGATAAACCCTTTTTTGTTATTTGGCTTAACACAAGATTCAAGATCAGAACTTCTGCATCAGTTTGTTTCTGGTAGGGAAGCCAAGGTACCGAAAGGCACCTTGAGTTTGGCAGTGACTGAAATAACTATTTTGTCTATTTTTAGTTGCATGACTTGTGCTTTGGGTAACAAAGACAATTGATGTATTCTGGTGGGGCATGATCCCAGTTAAGGTTTTCTTTCTACTCTGAGATTTGCTGTTCATTGACCTGGTTTGTATGTCCCCAGGGAATACCAAACCCCTGGTTCAGTACCTCCCCACATGCAGTATGACCCATATAATTTGGAGGTTTCTGGGAGAGCCCATTCTGCAGGAAACAGAGGAGGATTTTGTACTCTGTGTACCATCCAGGGCAGCTGGGCTCAGTCCAGTGACTCCAGGAGCTGCCTGCCTTCCCACACCACCCTGAGTCCCACTCTGTCTTTGTATATACCACCAGCAAAACCTACATAATGAAACCTCTGGCTCAGTCCCATTACTCTCTGCCTCTCTTAGTCTGTTTATAATTTATGAGAAAGAAAAAAAAAAGGAAAGCAATCTGATTTACAGAAGTTTGTGGTGATGCAGCTGATGGTAGCCCCCCAGTGCTGTTGGAAGACAGTACTGGAAGGAAGGGTGATGTTAGGAGTAAGTAGAAGAGAGGAAGAAGCCACAGGGATGGCTAGTTCTGCTGCAGGTTATTTGTTCAATTACAGTTGGGTTTCAGTTCACTGTCTCTCCAATTCAAATGGAAACTTTAAGTAACTTACATTAATTGTTGTCTTTTCAAATTAAACCTCTCTGGTCTTTGACATACATGACTGTTTCTTATTTCTTTCCACTTTGTGCAGCCAGTTTGCATAATGAACACCATGTTTCCAGCATTTTACAATCACTGACCTCGAACAGGAACACAATTTCCCCAGAGAGAGCCCTGAAGAGCTCTGACTCTGCTCTCCCAAGAGCTTCAGAAATGCCTCCCTCACTGCAAAGCCTCGGCACCTGCTGCTGTTCTCCCATCCGCTTTCCTCCTGTCCAATCTGCAGCTTTCCTCAAAGTTTGCTTTGCTCTCTCCTACAAAAAATAGCGCAGGGAAACAGGAGGGGAGTGCATGACAATAGGAAAGTCATCTGTCTGGTGGGACTCAGTGAAGGTGGGCTAGATTTCCACACATTTACTTTTTCATACTTCCATGTGTCCTGACAGTAAAAGCAAGTAGCTCCTGTTCTGCACAAAGTGATTTGAATGGTAACTTTAATCCATGAAAAATCAGGACATGATCTGTTGGGAAAAGTTCTAATCTGATGTCATTTACCATACTGATACAGAGCACTATTATTGGGCTGCCTGATTTAATCCCAGCTCTGCTTCCTGAATCAACAATATGATGCTAGACAGATATTTAGGTTTATATGCTTAAAGCAGTAAGTTTCTGTTTAAAATGAATTCTCTCTCAGGTAATGTTATTTAGCTGAGCTTCTCAGCATCAATGTGTCCTGCATTGTGAATACAGGACAAGCTGAATATCTGGTGCTGGGAATGGTGCCATGAGATGGACAAAGATGCATGTAGATTATCTGCCTTCTGGCTGTCACTAGGAGTCCACTGCCTGCTGAGCTGGGACCTGTTGCCCAGAGAGGAGCAATTCTGGCCATAGAACTGTGCTTCCTGCATCTGGGCTGTTTGACATCTCCTCTTGACACATGGCAAAACCCAGATGCATCGAAAACATGCCACTTAGATAACTGAATGCAGCTTAAACAATTACATTCAGGTAGATACATACATCCTCATAATACATGCCAACATACTGAATCTGATTCCAAGTCCTTTGGGACTTTCTCCACTCATTTGAGAAGGGCCAAAATAGGGTTTAAAACTCATTTCGGTACCTGAATAAATTGTATTACAGATAGCAATTTACTATCCTCCTACTTCCCTTCTGTTTCAACTGCATAGCTCCCAACCAAGACCTCTTCTAAGCTCTGCTGAATGTGTTGGGCTGTTTCCCTCCTCTCCAGAGATTAGTATGTTTTATCAGTTAAAGTGTTTTTAGACAATGCAAACCAGCATTCACAAAGAGCTCCACATGCTTTAGGGATAGAAATGCTATATAAATCTGAGCAATTATTGTTATATTCTATTGTTCATTGTGGCAGCAGACATCTCTCCAACTAATTGTTTAAGAGCATTTTAATTTTAGGTTCACTTTTTTCCCCCCATTTTTTCAATAACTGTCTTGCTTTCTGACTGTTGTAGGAGAATTGATTTAAGCCTCTAATTCACATTGTGGAAAACCTTCTCCATTGGTATAGTTAAAATTGCTTCTAAGGCCTTTGGTATATCTGTGGGAGAGAAGAGCCCTGTTATTCTCAAGACATTTTGGCCACCTCATTGGTATCTCCAGGAAGGTCTGAAGAACTTTCACTACATGTAATTTGATTGCTCTCTACCATTTTACCACTCTTTGGATCCTTAACCATTCATTGCCTGTATTTCCAGTTGGTGCCAACCTGCCACATGCTTCATTGAATTCAAGTACCTGCTAAGCCTGCTGTGAGTCTGTCTGCAGTGCTCATCCAGCTGTGCTTTCAATTCTTAGTCAGCTGTAATCATCTTTCCATCTTAAACTGCACATTTCAGAAAAGAAATCTGTCCATTTTGAGGTTTTTTTTATTATTTATCATAGAAAAGTTTATAGTTGCTAACATTGCTCCTCAATATGCATTTACATATTGAATAGGTGACCTGACCTGTGAATTGATACAGATGTGGTTTTGCTTTTGTTTTGCCATCCATAAAGATGCAATATTTCTTTATGTATGTCTTTGAGAGTACATAATGTCTTGCAAATATTACATCAACCATTACTTACAGCTAAGTCTATTCCTGCATTAGCTGATGGCTTCCAGTCCTTACTCTTTACTCTTTCTGTTCTTTGGCTGTCACAGATTACTACAGCATTTCTATCATCCATCACAGAAGACAGCACTTAGGAGGCACTTTTGGAACTCATCTTTGTTCTTGTTGCTATGTTGTGTTTTATGGTTCCATCTTTATGAATGATATTGAGGAGAAGGCATACGATGCCTTCATTGATCACAGCCCTATCAGTGGAAGATTTTTCTCTCTTTGACCCTATATTTTTATATGCTGCAGGGCTCCAAAGCACCAGCAAAGATGCTTGAGAGTGGACTGATTTGTTTGGATTAGAAGTAACATCTTCTGTAAGCTTAAATGGTTTCTGCTGTTATCCCTGATGTGAGCAGTAACTGATAAATCCACAACACAACTCAGCCATCACTCTATGGAAAAATGTGCATTGTTTTCTGCAAGATCATCCTGAGGGAGTGATAACATGTAAACATCTGGTCAGAGAGAAGCAGGCTACTTCCTCCACAGATGTCATGTACTTGGATCAAAGTGAGCTTCAGCATTTTCTATACAAAATGTTTATAAATCAGCTCTTGAGCACAGAGGCATTCGGACCCTAGAGGAGAAATGGCACAGGCAGTTGGATGCAGAGCTGGCTGAAATTGAGGCAATCTCATACTGTCACTAGAGAAAGTGTGGAGACTGAGAGGACAACTAACAGTTTTCCACTCTGTGGGAAGAAGGGAAGTTTAGCCTATTAGAGTGAGGCATTAACTAGAAGAGAGACTCACTGATATTGTTCCTTTTTCTTTCATCAGGGGAAGAAGACATGGTAGCCCTAGCAGAAAACTCAGTTTAGTTTTGTGTACTTCCACATACAATAGAGTCAAGGACTCCTACCAGATGGATTTTCCTTAAATTTAATTCCAAGAAACTGACATATTACAGGCACAGATTCTGAAATTAGTTTTGCTCCTTAAGATACAGCTGAGTGATATATCACTTCTCCTTGCTTGAACAGTACTGGGCTGGAAAGAAGGAACATTGCTGTGGTCCAGCCCACATTCATTCTTTTCTCTGATGTTGCTTTCCCCTCACAGAAGGCAAATTAACCATCTTGTTTTGTTAAACCTTTCTTGGCAGTGACTGATCCAGCAGTTTCAATCATGTCCCTCAAGGAAGCTTGTTGATTCTGTCTGATACTTGTTAAGTGTCACTGTCACTAACAATCTGGGAAGAGATGTTCTTGCAGACTTACCAGAACGGGTGTCAATTGGGCTGTGTGTTTGTGTTATTCCATAGGCACATCAAACTCAGCACAGCACTTCAGTAACTAAACGAGCATTCAGCCTCATCTAGAGTGTGATATTTACTACCTGGGAAGAAACACAGAACCATAAAGGTTGGAAACAACCCTCAAGATCATCAAGTCCAACCATCTACTAAACATTATCATGACCACAAAACAATGTCCTGAAGTGCCACATCTAGACTTTTAACACCTCCAGGGATGGTGCCTCTACCCCCTCCCTGGGCAGCCTGTTCCAATACCTCACCACTCTGAGTAAAAAAAATTTTCCAGCCTAAACCTCCCCTGGCACAACTTAAGGCCATTACCTTTCAACTGATCAGTAATTACACATGAGAAGAGACTGACCCCCACCTCAATACAACCTCCCTTCATGTAGTTTTAGAAAGCAATAAGGTGTGTCAGGTAGAAGCCAGTCCTGTTAGATGTTGCAGCAGTCACTGCTGTTGCCTCCTAAAATGAGGACATCAAATGCAGCAGGGCAGTGGGAATGCACTCTGAGGCTCATGCAGGCAGTTAAGTCACCTGCAAATGCTGTTACCTCTGCTATGAATCCAAGTGCAGCTGGATGCATTTGCTTTCAAGATCGTTAACTTTGTTCAGAATGATGCTCTTCCAGGTCACTTGTTGATCCTTCTGAAGTTAACATGAGTGTTTGTTAGCGAGTTCATTCAGTCTCAGGAGGATTCAGTGTTGCAAAGGATCCTTTGGTCACTAACCAAACATTAGCTTACCGATACTTGAGGGTACTCCTGTGGCCCATAGCATCAGCCAAGCTCTGGCATGGCATTTACAAGGGCCTGAGCCTGCACTTTGCACTCTACTGGAAGAAGGCAGGCCAAAACAGCTTGGGAAACACTGATGGACCTAACAACCCTTTCTGGACTGCTTTCCAAATCCTCCAGCACAAGTATGTGAATATTGGACTGAACTGAGCTTATCTTCCTGTACATCCACTTGTATGAAGTAAAAAACCAAAAAGGTTCTCTCAAAATGAAATACAGAAATTTCTTTAGCTTCAAAATCTCCAAAGGTCTGCATCCTGGCAGCACTTTTTCTACCACTGAAGTGAAGCCATCTCTGGAAAGACAGGTAGCAGCTGTTCAAGTGCAAACCACAGTAATAAATACACTTTAAAAAAAATAAAAGTGAAGGAAACATGATATGGATTTGTCACTTTGGAAAGAATGGAAGGATACAGCATTGCTAAATGAAATAGAATGCAGGCAAACAGGCAAACTTGAGTACTAGTACGAAAGAAGAGAGAAATCAAGTAGTCAGTCATATCTTCTGCTCAAGTTATGTATGAATAATTTTATCATTAATTGATCTGTCATCTGCCTGGTAGTGCACAGAAACAGTAACAGTTTACACTAATGGATTAAAGGCACATATAATTTATTCAGTGAGATTCATGCCCTGTGGTGCTTTTTTGACAAGTTTTTATAGCACTGCAGTTAGTATTTACTAGCAATGAAAGTACTTAGTAACACTTTGATACAATATTTGAGACAAGAACTGCACAAAGCAACTCTTTCAGAGGCAAGAAAGCAAACGATGAATGACACTTCAAGAAGCATTACCAAGAGATCTCCAAAGAGCTCGGTTTCATCCCATCAACACCACAGTGCTCTCAGCACTGAACATGGGAACATTTGCTCAGCTCCAGCCCAGCAGGAGGTCACACCCCCCCTCCCCAGCAAGGAGAGGCACCTTCTGCAGGGCCTCAGCATCCCTGGAGCTCACTCGCTGGGCACAGCCCCTCCAGCTTCTGTGATCATATGGGAGGGAGGAAAACAGGGTGAAAGAGAGGAGTCCATAAAAAACAGCTCAAAGAACTTTGGGTTCACATGGGTTTGCCTTGAAAGATTTGGCTGTAAAATTGTGTATGTTTACCTTGGGCTTCTTATTGTCAGCTTGATTAATGGTTGAGCAGTACAGGCTGGAGCTGTCCTACCTCACACACATCTTTGAAGTCAGCAGGCACAGACAGATCTACAAGCAAATATTTCAGAATGCCCCATACTAAACAAAAGGGCTTTGATTTTCAGCAGTGCTTCTCCCTTTGGCTTCCAGTGCCAACCTGGGCACTGAGCCTTTTGGAGGCAATTAGATCCTCATGATCTGAAAAATCCATTTATTCCTTTAAGCGGAAAAAAACCCCAAACACACACAAAAAACCCAACAAACAACCCCACAACATCTATTGGGAAGCATCAGAAACAGATGGATAGAGATTGGTCTTTGGAATAATGCTTAGAAACATCTGATGTATATTAAGAGACAACTCTAAATTATACTCATGACATAAGGAAAGTTGCCTAATCCAGATTAATTCTTACATCTCAAACTTCTCCAGTCCACTTCTCAACTGTTGTTGCCACAGTTTTCGTTGAAGTATGACACAGATAACTCAAGCTCAGAGAAACATCCCTTGCAGTTAAATTAGCCTTACAAAGCTCTCATGCCCAAGCAGGGTAATTTTCAGCTCTTATTTATGGTCTTACTGCCATTGATGCTACTTAACACCACTACTGCAGCCACTTATACCAATTTAGGCTTTTAGGGGAGGAAAAACAGGCTGATCCAAGCAAAATCCAAGTGTGAGAAACACATCTGTTCTGTAGAGGCAGAGGTCTGAGATAGCCACAAGCCTGCAGTTACCTGTGTAGTCCCATGACCCTGGTTGTGTGCCAAAGCTGGGACATCCCTCTTGCCCCACAGAAGTCTGTGGGGGAAGACAAGCTCCTCCTCAGAAGGAAATTCCCAGTGCCTGAAGCTAGGCTCTGTGGGTTCTCCACCACTGCAATCATGGGTATCACACAGGGACACAGAAAGCCTTCCTTCCAACCCCATTTTTAGTCATAAGGAGAAAAAAATCCCAATCTAAAGATCACACAACTCCCAGTATGATGCTCCCAAGATAACTGATAGATGCAGGAGAAGTGTAAGGCTATTGCCAGGATGAAAGGAAAAGGCTGTTATTAAACTAGAGATGCAAGCACATGCAGAAAACAAGCCAGGTCTCTTAGCTGTTTGTGCAAATTGTTTTCTTCTCACAGTTTGCCCCAATATGCAATTCTTTTCCTCCTCATTCAGTGGAGCTGCTAAGTCACCGTGGTTTGCACTAACCTCCATGTCTTCCACAGCTTGTGAAACCTTCAAACCTGCAAAGTACTGACTTTTTCCTTACTCTTTCTGTCCTTTTCAACTGGATGCTCCCATTCCCACATAGGCTTCTTTATTTACTTTTGGGCTTTATTTTGTTATATTTGTTGCAGAATAAACAGCTGCAGCATGGGTTTTCTTTTACTTAGACCTTAAGATCTATTCTCCCTCCAAGCTACAATTGGTTGAAATATTTAGCAAGATCCTGTGCTATACACAGGGAGTAGGGTGTTTTTCATCCCCAGGGCAGCCCAGGTAAAGAGAACAATAACTCTACAAGAGGGACCAAGGCCTGCCTGTAAATCTCTGTGCACCTTGCCAGTGGGGGAAAAACCAAACAAATCCATCAAATTCAAGGAAATCCCCATTTATTCTCTCAATCAGAACTGCTGCTGCTGTTTACATAGGAAATTTTTCTTCTCCACTTACACTTCATTAGGCTCTTGTTGGTCAGTCAAGGGAAAAAAAATGCAAGACTAGAAACAGGAGTTGCAGCTGTTAACTACATTAAGAGGCACTGGTAATTCTCTGTTACACTTCAGGGGACTGGTGAGAGATCAGTAGAGCCTTGTTCACAGCCAACAGCACTATATTTTTTAAGTTAGTACCAGGTGCTGGCTAGCAGCCAGCTAGGGTCCTAACTTTATACTAAAAATTAAATAGCAGCTGCTGTATTCCTGCACTGCAGTCTGACAAAAATCAAGGAGCTCAACTATTACTCCCCTACCTGTACTTTAAAAAGTAGATTGACATTTCTAGCACACTACAGCTATTGAAAGGCTCAGGGATCACCAGACAGGGATCTATGGCAAGTCCACATTGCCTCCATAAATCAAATTTCTTAGCAGTGAACCTGTCAGTTACCATGGGTAGAAATTAAGTAATCTAGTAACTACTCCCTAGACTTTTAAGAGATACAGGTGATTTCCTCAAGAGAGGATCCTCACCCAGATCAAGGGGGTTGGTGTTACTCATGAAATTAGCAGGAGGAAGAAAGTACCTAGCTACCAATCTTCTCTTGAAGAGCTTTTGGAAAATGGGCTTAGCATAGTTTCCTGCCTAAATCAGTGAGACAGGAACCAGTTACCACCACTACTTTAATAAACAGGTTTCCCCTTTAGTGGGAGGCTAGTGTCTAATATCAGGCTAGCTGGAGAGCATTTTGCTATTAACTATCTCTGTGGTTTTTTTTTTTCCTTTCTCCCCTTACGACCTCACTGTGTCAGTCTTTCCTCCTCTCTGAACTAAAAGTGATTGTTGCTCTGTCTCCAAGCTCCTCCTGCTCTTCTGCAGTAGACCAGCTCCTGTCTAATCATGAACATGCTCTGTAAGTTCTTTCTTTTATTACTGCAGCTCTGTCCAGGTGTCTGTTCCATATTTACTGTAACACAGTTTAAATCTTCATTTGCTGTATGGCTTAAGAGGCATAAAGCCATCTGAATGGGGACATTTCACCCCAGGACATCGAGGGTGGGATGCTGGCTGCAGGGTGCTTGCATGCAGCAAGACGCTGCCTTCTGACAAAGGCTGTTCTCACTCGAGGGAGCGAGTTACAGCAGTGCCAGGTCTCCTCGGGAAGTACCAGAGAAAGGAGTAGAACAAGGTACAGAGATCGGTAACAACATGGGATTAATCTCACATTAGTGCTGCACAACACCGTCTATCACAAACTGCTCACGACAAAAGAGCTCTTGGTGGCCCTCAGCTGGCCCAAGCCTGACCCAGGCACAAAGCATAAAGGACTTCCAGTATTTCCTAGAGTTTAGATACAGCCATGAGAGGCTCTCATAGGGATGCAGAAAACTCTAGTAAGTCTAGTACCTGTCTTAAGTCAGTTAAGTCTTCTGATATCCCTGAGGCTTCCTCTTCCCTCAGATGGTGTGTAGGATTCCAGCTGGTTCCTGCCAGCAGAACAAGCATCATGGGAATGTTCCATGGGTCAGGCACTTCCAGACATGCAGCTCCAATTAGCTCGACATTAAAAAGAAAAAGGGAATAAGTGTGAAATTAGTTTTCTGCTCAAGATGTTTCTGAAAGAGAGTAGGGAAAAGGAATAGAGCTCATTTCAGAGCCAAGAAAATCCTGGTGGTCACAATGACAATCTCTCTACTTTGAAAGTGGGATGACAAGTCACAAGAACTGATACTCAGCCAGCCTTTTGCATCTTCTGTCAGGAGACACACAGAGAATATATCTGGCCCTTCAGTGTCACACACCCAAACTGCTCCAGCATCCCAATGTTACCAACCCCTTCCACCTGCTCTCCACACCCTCCAGCTAATGAGGCCACAGACTCTGTGGAGATTGCACCTCCCAGTACCCACAGACCCTCCAATTATCCCAACAAGTTTATGGAAGACAGCAGGCTCGTCTCCTTTTTCCTTTCAATGCTTTTTTTTATTGCTCATCAGGACACTCAGATATTGAGGAGAGGCAGCAGATTTCAACAATCGCTTTAAGACAGCAGATCTCAAAGTGGAGAACACAGTTTCTGTTTCTGCCATCTGTAATTTCCCATAGCCAGGTTCCCTGGATAGAACACAGAATCTGTAGAGTAAGAGCTGTGATCAGGCCACAATCTGCTCCCTTTATCGACACTCAACTGGTGTTTGGAGCTTTGCACTGCAGAACTCCCAACCACTGTCAGAAACTGGCACCATCCCTCCAAAGGCTGTAGGTAATGATGGGGCTGCCAAAAAGCCTTTTTGAAAGCATCAGCACAAGCTGCCTCAGTTGTTAATTTAAAGTAGACAAGCACAAAGTAAGGACCCCAGGCACAGAGAAAGCAACCCTGACAAAACAGAAATGCTGCTCAGAGAGTACATTGCTAGAATTAAAACCAAAACCTCAGTAACTTCCAGTATCCCCCAGTTCCTGACCATTACTGAAACTTGAAGGATTAGAAGGAGACTCTGGGGTGTTTCAAAGACACTTGGACTGTCTCCTGGATACAATTCCAGGTAGAAAAGGACTCACAAAGCAGAGAATCTCAAAGAACACATCTTCTTACCCTTTGCAACATCCAGGGCAGGGAGAGCAGTCTCCCAGCAACAGCTGCCACTATCACCCCACACCATTTCATCCCTGACGGACCGTATTCTTTCACCTCAGAGGCTATGACAAGCAGCACTGGTTTTCAGCAACAGTCAGGTCCTTCCATAGCCCCAGCTAGAGAGGAGAGGGAGCACTGTCTCACCTGGGAGAGAGGAAAGGCAAAGGGAAGAACTTGGAATAGCCCAGGTACAACAAACACCGTAACATGACAAGGCTGAAATTACTGCCAGTGAGAAGAGGTTTAGCACTGCTATCGCTCCCTCTCATAAATATCCTCTCTATTTCCCTCACCTTATTAATGCTCTGCAGGATAGCCAAGGGCTCCTTCAATCACCAGACCCACTCCAGCCCCTAGAAGCGATGCTTTCCCACCCCTGCTCTTTTATTTCCTCCCTTCTACTGAGACACTTGGTGGTAATGAAGTTCTTTAGGCTGCAGGGCCAGCTGGCTCTGGTAACCCTCTCCTGGCCAGACAGGACACAGGCAGGCTGCAGACACATTTCAGCTGTGAGAGACACTGTTCTACAGCACTGAAGAACACCTTAATGAGGGAGTATTGCATTTCAGGGGGAGCTCTATTGCCTACGAGCTCCCTCACTGAGGATTATAATTTTGCAGTTTACAACTTTACCTAAGGCACTACCTAGGAGCAGCTGTTTGTGTTCTTCAACTCATTTTTGCGTGTCTGTTTGGAAGCGTGCACAGAGTTCAGTCTCAGGCTATGAGACCCTTTCACTGTACCTTGTCACCTTCTGGAAGGACCTAGGCTCCTTCTTGGGTGGGACACAAGCTCTTCTGGCCTGCATGGCAGCAAGATTGAGGTGGGGTGAAAGAAGCAACTTTGAGATTTATTTTTTTTAATGAAAAACTGCAGGTTTTGCACAAGGCACGTTCATAGCTCTTCTGGGTTCTTTGCATTTAGGGATCTAGGGGCACATAATCACATGGGGGTTGAGCACAGAGTTCAGAGGTCTAAAATTCAGACATAAATGGCCAATGTGTCTGTTATTCCTTCAGTTCTATTTGTCAGGTGTTTGTGAAATGTGCTCATGAGAGTTTTTGTCTCTGTTTTTCTCCCTCTGGCAATTTCTCCACTCTCATTTCCCATCATATGGTCACACGCTCTTATCCCTGCACAAACATCACTCAACATGTTCATCACTTAATTTTAATCCATATTGGCTGCAGTTCTTCCAAAAAAGCTCAACTGAAGAGAGAAAGCAAAAGGTGATTTACAGTCTGCAACTCTGTGTACTGTTATCTCTGCTTTACCGTGAAATAATTAACTATGCCTGGAACAATCCAAACTAACTGAGGTGCTGCCAGATCCTGTGACCCACTAAATTTCAAACATAACGCCTCTCCACTTGCTCTGCTAGTCACAGAGAAGAAAATCTTGATTTTTCCATAGTGTAGGCAATTGTATCTATGTTAAAGAGTTAGAAAAACCTTACCATTCTGGTTTGGTGGGATTTTACACTTCTCTGGTCAAAGTGAAAAATACCTCCCTGGAGGTCAGCGGGACAACGGCAAAAGTAGCTCAGCTTCGGAAAACAAGGAGCAAGGACCAAAAAAACCAAAATGCTGCTGGCACCAGCCAGTTCATGCTTGTGTAAATCAGCCCAGTGCAGTGCCTCTTACACTGCTCTACCCAACCAGCAGCAACTGGGGGTTGGGGATCTGGCCCCATGGCTTGGCAGGCTCCTTCATGGGGCAGACTCCTGCTATCCTGGGCATGAGATGTGCAGGACTGTATCTCACAGTCTGACCCTGATAAAACCAGTCACTATTTATCACCATCTTTAAAGACACCACCACTTTGATTAGGACCTGCAATAACAACACAAAAAACAACAACCCATTACAGGCTGCCAAGGCAATCTCTGAACTGCAAGTGATTTAGAAGTGAATTTAGCTGTTCCAAAACATGGAGCTGTGATGAGATGAGAAGCCCTGGCAGGCTGCAATGATTGAGTTAGTTAAGAACAGTACTTTGGTTGGGGTTGTCTGCCTGTTTAATGTGGATTGCTCCATTTCTTTTGTTAAGGGGATGGGTGGCTCTGCCTCAGTGTCACTGCTGAAGGATAATGAGAGGTTCACTTTATGAATCAGAGCAGAGAACTGCAGCATCAGGGCAGAATGAACCCACTCTACAATATTTTGGTACAAGTAATTGTTGTTCAAAAAAAGCTTGCTAGCTCCTTTGGTCAGGAAGCCACACTTTATGGGGTTCCCATATGGAACCCCACAAGCATGGTCAAAGGGTTAAGTTTTTTAACAGACTCATTAAACCATTGCTGAGCTTTGATATGTCCTACAGAGCCAGAGTAGCACAGGTGTGCTTGCATTCCTGGTGCTTTAAACAATTCTTTACAAAGTTTTGAGAGCATAAACTTTCCAAAATACTAAAGAAAGCAGATCCATACCCCGCCCCCCAAACTAGTCAGAAAGGAGGATTGACTGTGCCTCTGAACAATGATTACATACAACAATACAGCATCCTGCTTAAATATATCCCCTTCATGGGCCAAGTAAATTGAAAGTATTGTCAAATCTTTAAAATCAAGTTGCCAGTTAGAAAACCCATGCTCAAACCTATGCAGGTGTTTTCTCTGAGATAGTGTTGTCCTTTAGAGCCCTTTATATTATAATGTGAATAGAAAAATTGTTATTTCTGTAAGGTAAATGGACTCCCTAAATGCTGTTTTAGTTCTTGCATTAACCTCACTCTAAAAACCTCAGTTACTCGTGATGCCATCCTGAATTCTTAAAATGAAGGTAAAAAATGTACACAGTAGGGATGCTCTGTGTAGGCGAGGATTCAGAGCTTAGGGAGAGCAAGCAGTAACTGGTAACTAAACGCATGAGAGGCAGTGGGGTCCTCCACTCAGTCCCCAAGGCTGATGTAGGATGTGCCTCAGAGCTGTGCTGGAGCTGTCGTGTCCATCCCAGCTGACCTGAAAGCCAAAGTCAATACCCAGAAGGCTGGCCCAACCAGTGAGCGCCTTTGCTTTCCTTCTCACAGCCATGGCACAGGCAGCTCTGCCAGAGCGTGGCAGTAGTTTCCTGGCCAACCCCATGAGCCAGTGTCACCCACACAGGTTATATTGGTTCTGGGACAATTTAGCATGGTCTAGAGACAGAATTGGGACAATAAAACTGCTTGTTGTTCTTCTGCTTCTCTTTTTGTTCTTGTTTATGTCCTCCAGTTGATTTTGTCACGGTTGTTATTGATGAAATACTCAGTGAGGCGGCAGAAACGTTATTTGAGATCCCACTAGGGGTTTTTTGAGGCTTAAAAGCACTGAGAGGAAAGCTGTCAGTGCCTGTCATAGGAACACAGCTGATTCAGACTTCTCAGACGTCAGAAAAAGTATTCTCAACTTGCAACACAAACCTTTTCCCACAATCATCCTTGGAGACTGCCAGTAGGATGCCACTGCCAAGAAGGAAAAGCTCCTTTTTGTCTTTCTTGCTACTTTAATAATGCATTAGTGTGATAAGGATAATCTCTGGTGGGAGTCACGTCTGTATTCATACAACAGTTGTCATGGGAAGATGTTTCAGCAACACAAAAGAGGGGCTGCACAATTTTTCAAAGCATAAATCCATTTTGAAGACTGCTCTCAAAGAGCAACTGGAAATACCCAGCCTAGAACCGGCTTCCAGCTGGAAAGGGAAATAGTGATGAAAAATGTTTCATTGCAAGCAGCTCAAACTGGGATTAATTGGAAAGTGGATACCTGGCAATTTGCTCGGTAGGTGCAGCGTGTGAATCATGGCCTGTGAATGCCACATGCTTGTTCTCCGGGAGAAATTAATGTCTAATGTTGTGAAGCATTTACTAACCAGCCTGGGAGGGGAGTGCAGCACACACTTCCACTGCAACAGCTCAACTGTAATCAAAAGCGACAGAAAGAAAATATGCCAGTTTATGGGGGGAATCAGGAAAGAGGGGAAGGCTTTCACTTTACTTCCTCTTAAACCGCAGGGTAAAAGAGGAAACTGGCACATATCTGTGTGCACGTGCACATGTGCTCATGTCACTATATGCCACTTGCACTACTGCAACAGCCTCAGCATTTGCAGGGAATAGTGTATAGGGGTCCTTCCCCCGACTGCCAACTGTAGCAACAGCAGCAGAAGACTGTGCAGCCAGAACCTTCCTGTCTTTTCCTCCAGACAACCACAACGGGAACTTCAAGGGTGCATTTCTTTAAGATGGCAGGGATTTCTCAACTGAAATCACACCTCCATTCTCATTTCTTTCATCTAACGACCCAGGAGTTGTGCTGTGTTTTACCAGGACACCTGAGCACGTAGAAGAGCAGGGCACAGGACGGGTCCTGCTGCAAAGTCACGTCCTGGGGATGCGAGCCACTGCACCATGGTGCAGATGGCAGCGCCATTTTCAGAGCTATAAACAGTATCATTGTCATAGCTCTTTGAATGGTACTGCCATATGTACCGGAAAACCAGCATTTATGTTTGTAAGGGCTTTGGGCCAGCTGGATTTTCTCCCCACTTGGATGAAGCTGATTCCTGAAGTATGAATGAAAGCTGCATGCTGCTTTGGAGTAATCCCTCCTCAGTAGTTTTATTTTGAGTCTCCAAGGATCACCATGTTCTCATCAGCCTCCTAATCTGCAAAACCCAAGTGTCCTGCAAGTGGAGAGATTGCCGATGCATCTAAACCTCCCTGCTTGGTTCAAGAAAAAGCAGAAAGTTCATGGAAATTTTAATAACGAATCAGTCAGGCTCTGCCTGTTTTCTTTAGCAAGTACTGGACTTTTACAGTAAAGTGTATTTGGCTGAGTGTATATGTCTGGGTGGGTGGGTGGAAAGTGCTTGTCTTAACCAATCTTCCGGGGTTTCATACCTTGCCTGTTGCCAGTGTAGCTCACTTTGTGCTCCCCTCCACTTGCATTGCTGAAAGAACAACGGCCATGTGCAGCAAAGAGAGAAAAGCATGAGGGCAAAAGGTGCCACAAGTCAGGTTGACAAGCACAGCAGACCCAGTGGTGCAGCAGCATCATGGTCCTGCTGCCTGGTAGCTCAGGGGCTACAGCGTGCTTGAGGGAGTTCCCTGCCTTTGCTCAGCTTTGTTCTTGCTGCAAGAGTTTTGCTGTAATGATTGATTTTTTTTCTGACCTAACTTCTTTTCAACAAGGAAAAAGGTATGGTCAGCAGGTCTGGGCTTCTTGGAGAACAGAACTTGCATGGCCCTGTAAAGAGACCCAGGCAAGTGGTTAGGGTGGAAATGTCCTGTCTGAGATCTGAGAGCCATGGAACTGAGCAACGTGTTTCTGATTCTGTATATACTCTATCAGCAATAGATTACGATGACTGATGAGTTCAGGCATTTGTAGCAAACATGGCAGTTTACTTGGCCACTCATTTAGAGACATACTTTAAGAACTAATTAATTCTTTCAGTTTCTGGATTAAACTATTGTGCAAAACATCTCATCAAACAGAGAACATTATATGGTATGTTACTATAATTAAATAAAGAGATAACTGAGCTCGAGAGATGCCTACAACACTTAATTAAGAATGATTAAGCAACATGATTTACAGCTGGAGAAGACAAAACTGAGCTATTCAAAACTGGCTAGACTGACATGCTGAATGCATGAAGGCACCTACTGGGACCATGCTGTTTGCTGTTCAGCAACACTGCGATGGCAGCCTCTCCAACCAACTTTATTTGATGAGGTTGTGTTTAGGCCCTGAAATACACCCACTTTTTTGGCCAAACACAGACATGCCTGTTGAAGTGCTTGGAGTTAAGACTTTGACAGCTGGAGGCTTGGTAAAGCACTGCCAAAATCTACACGAGATTTCCTTTACAAGCCCTCTCTGAGTCGGCATCTAGGTTAGTCTCTTCTTAATTTCTCTGATCTTTTACTCTGATAGCAACACAGTTTATCTGTGTAACAGATTTATTACACTCCAGGCACACCAGCTGTATGAAGTAGTTGGGAGAAATTAGCATTTCTTAGCCTATTCAGAATGAAAGGTTAATTCCACTGATCAGTGTCATCAGTTCGTAGTTCAGGAGAGAAATCCTAAGTTGTCTCTCCCGTAAAAATTTTAGTTGTTCTGGGTCAAATTAAAAAAAAAAAAAAAAAAAAGTAAAAGCAAGGTAAATTAATCATTTGGTTGGTTTTTACAAGAACTGGGAAACCCCTGCCTAGAAATCCCCATTTCACCCGTAACAGTGTCACACCTTTTGTGCCATTTGATAAGTCTGGAATATCAAATGGTCTAGGGGTGAAGTAGGGAGCTGGCTGCTTTGTGGCATTTGAAGGCTTCTGATCCCAAAATTCCTGTGTTTAACTGACATAACTGGTGTGATAGTGCACTGGAAACTGTGAGTTTTGTGATGCTATGTCTCCTTCTAATCCTTCCTATGACCATGCAGGTGATTACTGAGGTGTCCTGGGAGCTGGTTGCTCCATAGCTTCCAGAGAAGTAAAGAAAGTTGGCTGCTTTGGCCCTCCTTGGACCTGTATCTTCAGCATCCCAAGGCCTTCACAGGCTTCTGACTTTCCATGTTGGTGAATTGTAAGGGAAAGACAGCAGCGAGCTCCCAAGGCTCTTTCACTTGTTTTACCCTTACCTTGCTGTGGTGCACTCAGCCTAGAGATTTTTAAGTCAGTTCATCTATCTGCAGGCTTGAGAGTCAACAAGACATACGTCATGAGAATAGCTGTACTGAACTCTGCAACAGGTGTAGTCAGCTCTTGTCATGCTGTCTCTCAACAGCCTTGAAAGCCCCAAGGCTCCTTTGCTCTTGTCAGTTAAATTGCATCAATTTAGTTTTGTTTAGAGAATATTGGAACATGGGGATATGCTAATTTTATTCTTCTATTCTATTTGATTCGATTCTATTATTTCCATGTGATCAGCTGGAGTGAAAACTCAAGAGTTCTCTGGGTCACATCTAACTTCGAAACAGGAACATTCTCAATATCACAGGGGATGTTTGGAATCTTTTAATGTCATTGCTATGACGGTTGAAATCACACTTCTCAAATGCTCTCATTAGCCAAGGGTGTGGCAGCATCCTCCCCAGATAACACTGTTTTCACACGTTAGTTTTAAGATACCGTAGTTCTGGATGGAAGCCAGTGGCACAATTTAGACACACAAAGGTAAATATTTGGATTTGCTCACTTCCAAATAACAAGCGATTACTAGCACAAGCAAAAGGCTTGGAGGTGCAGTGTGTGCAAACCATATGCTTTGGCCAAATCAGAGTTCTGTGCTCTAGAATTAAACATCTAACTTTTAAAACTAATTAGTACTGTCAGACCATTCTGAGAAGTGCAAGCAAAGGATTTAGGATGAACATTGATAAAATAATAAAGAACTAATTTCTGCAGAGTCCAGCACACCTCTTAGCATGTCTCTTGTAAGAGCTACTACGTTGTCACATTTTTATAGAAGCAGAGATTAATTTACATAAAAAGAGGGCAAAACCTTGTTGTATTTTATACACGTATCAGGTAGCATGCTAATGATGCAGGTGTGTGATCTTTTCCTAAATTATTGGGCAAAGTGCATCTTAGGTTGTCTCAATGTAACCCAAAGGATTGTAGGTACAAAATGGGGTTTATTTTGTAAGAGGATGGACAAGTGATTGTTGTAGTTGACCCAAAACTTAAGTCAGTTACATTTGAAACTTGCTGGCAAAAATGCAGTTTTCAGTTCCATTTGTTAAACGTATCATTGCTTTGCTTTTCCTCGGGAAGAGGAACAAACATAAATCTGAGCAACATTTATTTTCCAAAGCGGAGGCTATGGCAGAGATTTATAGACTATGTCATCTCCTCTGAAGCAGAAAATACAGAGGCCCAGGAGAAACCAAGGAAGGGTTTCACAACCTTCAGAAGTTTGAACTTATTTGTTCACTTCTGCACTTTAAGTTTGAAGGCAATACATAAAGCAGTGGATGGTTAGGGGCTGCCAGTTTTGTGAGCTTGAAAGGTACCTATATCTGCAGAAGGACTAAAAGAAATCAGAAACCAGCAAAAGTAGCCTAAGGTTAACAGCAGGTGTATGCAAATAAGTGTTTACACACACAAGTACAAACAGAGAGAGGGACAGAGGGTGATATTCCACCAGCTTATGCCAAGGCACAGAGAGGTTGCAGTACAGTGGGTTCAATGGTGCATCTGAATTACTGTGCAGCACAAGCCTTTGATGTTCTGAATACCAGATCCATAGGTTGAAGGACTGAGGCTACCAGTGAGAGATTCATTATGTGAGAAGGGAAACAAATCACCTCTGTGATTAACCTGGTTTACCAAAGGAGTCAACCTACAAGGAGGGACGTGCAGATATTCTCACTGTAGCAGCAAACAGCACAAAAAGACACAATCTAATCCCTCAAAAAAAGTGTTAAGACCTTACCTGAATGGTCCCAGCATGTTTTCATAGCTGTGTTTGACTGCCAGAGCAGCATTTTCTCTTTAAACATCCTCCTTCAGTCTAAGAATCCCTCGGCTAGCAACAGCCCCTGAGATGCCATGGGGTACAAAGGTGGGGAAGAGCTCAGCCAGGTAAGCAGATGCCTTCAGGGAAAATGCTCCAAGGACATGGTCAAGGTACAAGTCTGTAAAGCAAACCTGACCAATACAGCCTCATTGGCTTAGGCTGAAGAACCTAAACCAGCATAAACCAAAGCAAAACACAGATGGGGTTTTGCTTACTTTAAGTCTGGTTTTGGGTTTACATCTTAAACATTATTTAAATAAAATACGGATATTTCTTATGCTGGACACACTATACAGAAATTCCTCAAGTAAGCTAATAGCAATTCTCATGTAGTAGCAACTGTCACATTTCACTGGTGGATTGAAGGGAGATTTGGTACCTGAGGCTTGCTATGACATCCACGTCTCTTCTCAGGCACCTCTGCTTGGGTTCTTGTGCTTTCTGAACTACTTGTGCTGTGGAGAGTGGTTGTACCTCTGCTAAGAGTGATAAGACTTTGAAAAAGCTGATCTTGAAGAACAGAATTTGCCACAAGATTTGGTGACTTGAGGCTTATCTGTCCCATCTGAAGCAAATCAGTCTCTTGATTCTGAAACATACAGTGACAATTGCCACAGCACAATGACAAGTATATTTATGATCTGTCTTGGCAGCTAGTGTTCAGATTTAGGTACCACATACTGTTGTGGTCGTTCCCTGTCATTTGCAGGTATAACTATGGTATGTAACTTGAAAGTCAATGAAAAGATATATGTCACAGACCCATTCCAACAAACTCCACAGCTTCAAATATGCTTAAAGGACTCAAATTGGCTTAGTCAATAGAAAGACTCAATATTCCTAAAATATTTTTGGATTGTTTTCTGCCAGCATTTCACTTTATGTCAAGTAGAATAAATGACTAGTTTCACCTGAAGCTTAATTTCTCCCTCTTGTATTTCTGTAAGGAAACTGAAAATTGAATTGTGTCAGCAGGGGAAGGAATATGACTTTATCAGCGATTATCCTGTGCATTTCTCCCAGCTGATTGCCAGGTATTTTGATTGCCCTAGTTACCTCCTCCTATGATCAAAATCAGTTTATTGATCAATATAGCTCTTAAGTGCCGTGGTATGGTCTACAAGGCTACAGAAGATCTCAGAAAGGCTCTTTTTACTTTATGAAACCCACCAGAGAGTAAATATCTGCTTTAATTATGCTTTCTAGCTTCTTGAATTCCCCTCACCATCACAAAAATCAGAAACTCTTTACAGCTATGCTCTTTCCTTTTCAGATTTTGCCTCTCCTGACACTTAGAGAAGCATCCTTGGACATGGTGTATTCAAATGTTCAGATTGAGCTTGACATTTTTCTTTTGGACATCTTCAGAAGAGATGAGGTTTTGCTTGCTATGCTGCTCAGATGATAAAATTTTTTCCTTAGGTCCTTCTTGTATCCAGAAGTTCAGAAGGTCCCTGAGTCTGGGAGGGGAGTGGTAGCTGGCATCACTCATCAGAGATACTCACTAGCAGATGTCCAGGAACTACTCCTGTTGAGACTGGAAAGGCTGAAGCCAGATAACAGGCTATCATCACAGGATGTTTGGGGATATAGCTAACAGAAAATGGAGACTTAGCAACCTCTGAATCATATTGTAATGAAGAAGCTGTCAAAGACACCTCCTGTCCTCCCCAGCACACTCCTGAAGACGATCTAACCTAGCTGTGAAATAGCTCTTGGCAGGGAAGGCGGATGAGCAAATGAAGCATCATCCTTCCTGAAGAACACCAGGGAAATGAAAACAAAGCCACTAAGCAATATGTAGTTGTGGGCTTATTTTGGTACTGGCTTTAACCAAGCGAAAAATGAGGAACAACTGTCTATGACAGTGATGCAGGGAATAAATGTTTGCAAGTGGGCCATATATAGGAGGACAGAGTAGGACGGGGAGCATGAAGGGTCTACTGCTGCCCTTAGTGCACTGAGGGAAAACATGGTGTCCATTTATCAAACCAATGCTGTACGGAGGAGAATATGGAGATTTTACTTAAATTAAGCACCCACTTTCAATGTCACCATCTGTGGTATGACATTTAATCCTAATAAAATGCTTACAAATTAAGATTAGTTATGAGCACAACTCACGAGTTTGCCTTGTAACTATTTTTCATAATATGATGTATAAAGTTTTATGAATTCATACCCAGTGGGCTGTCAGAGGGGAATGGTCTAGAGTCAGGAATGTGCTACTTAATATATATCATAGAAATAACGATTAAAAAACCTTGAGAAAGAAGGAAAGAGGAATGGCAACTCCCATTCAACACAACATGGTGTTTGCTGCCTGACCTGTCCTCCCCAGCAGCAGGATGGAGAGCTGCAAAAAGGCAGCAGCTACTGTAGCCAAACAAACCTTTCCTTAAGTTAGTACAACTTACTACAACTTAACCTCAAACCCATCAGAGATGTTAAAGGCATCAGCAAGGATATTTATTATTGGTTTTGATCTTAATACTGTTTTTTATTATTTAGTTTTTGTCTCATCATTCCAATACCAGAAAAGATAATTTTCAGCTTTTCCCAATAGGTGCATTAACAATTTCACAACACCACTTGCAGGAGATTCCAGAAGTTACCACGATACAAAATCAGAGAGATTGTCTGGGCATGTGTGTGGACCAGCCCTACAAAAGGCAGGAAAGGATGGCATGTACCCTGGTGACCAGAAAATTTACCAGGCTGGAGAGTAGGAGGGAACATGTATGAGCTCCAGGTGCTGTGAGGGAGTTGGTGATAGTTTGCTATTCAGAAAGGAATGTAAACTAGTGACTGACATTAACAATGTGCATATGCTAGACTTTTGTTATAAAACACATAATTCTTTACAGAAAATCCTGTTTTGACACACACAAAAAAAATGTTCTGCTATTACACATACAAAGTAGGCACATAAAATGATGATTTTTTTTTGCACATTTCAACAAGCTGCAACTGTCACTCTTCACTGATATTTCACTGCAGAAAAGCCACCCATTTCCCAGATAGCTGCAATTTTAACTCTGTTGCACGTGCTTGAAGTCTGACAAACAAAATCAGTTTTGGGGCTCATGGCTGCTGATCAGCAATACATTTGGAAATTGTGGTGTGTCCATCGCAAAGGAAACAGCTCCGAGTGTTTTCATAACTATTTCATTCCACAGCTTTGACAAATGGCTTGTGGTTTTTTTCCTATCAGATAAAAGATCTAATTATGCCAGTTGCAAGATCTCAATTCCTTAAAAAAAACATTAATTATCTTCGATTTGAATATTCCTAATTGGTTCTGATTGTACTTCAGTAATTGAAACACCTTACTTAAAAAACAGAGGCCTATTATGAGCTATCCCCTCTGCAGGTAGCTATAAACTGCTTTTAATGGGATGCTGCAGATTTCTAATGTAAGCAAGCATTTCCAAGTACTCTCCTAATTATCAGATTTGGGCCTCTAATGAATTTTGCATTATTTATGGTGCAAAAAATGAACTGTAGGCCAAAATCTCCAGGTAATTAGAGCATAATGTAGTGCCAAACTTAACGTTAATGAGAGAGAAATGGAAATGCAGAGTTAGTGTGAGAAAAAGGGGAAACTGCCCATCTTCTGCAGCATGGAATCGAATAGCCTCACTCATTTCCTACTTGTTTACCCTGGTGTTTATAATTAGCAAATGGGTTTAGAACACTAAAAATAAACATCTCCTTTGTTGATTTTAAAGTTAGCTTAGTTTCTGTCTTTCAGTGCTTAGGTTTCTGTCTGTCCAGAAATGCTGACTTCATCCACTGTGATGGAAGAAGGCAGCATTCCTGAGCTGACTCTATCATGTTGGTTACTGTGTGGATCACATATTTTTCATCACTGGTCACTGTCACATTTATATTCATCGTACCAAAGTCCAATGCCTTTTGCTAAAGCTGAGCAGAACACCTTGTAGTGGAAAATAAGGAAACGTAAACATCATTCAGGTCATGCAGCTGAAAGATGGAAGCATAAGGAGGCTGGGAAAAGAGAAAACTCCAAGCTGGGAAATAGGACAACCATAATTACTATGAGCCATTCAGTGATGACATCTATTAGCACATGAAGTAGTCTCTTGAGAGAACCACTGTAGAAACACCCTTTGGATGACCAAAAGTAGGCTGGATAGAGTAATGGCAGGTGGCACAGCCCTGTATCAGCAGACAGGTGACGTGGGGTAGCTGATAATCTCTGTCATATCTCTAATGTCACCACTAGAACAAGTTAAAAATACCTTTCAGCCCAGGTCCCTGGGGACCTTCCTGATGATGCCTTCTCCATCCCCTGGTTCACTCTGACATGAGACCTAAGGCTGATTTTCCAGATATTGTCTCAGCAGCTCTAAACAAAACAAAACAAAACAAAACCAAAACACAACAATCAAAAACCAACAAACAAAACAGGCTTATTTTTACCTATTGCACCATTTGCTGATGTTTTGCAATAATTAAGCTTGGCACTCAAGGTGAGCGGGATTTCCAACCCCTCCAGCAATCAGGAGGCATTAGCTAGCATATCTTTCTGTTTAAGATCCACAGCACTGTTCAGGACCTGGAACAGTGGGGGAGAGACCTGGGGGTGCCAGTGCACCAGCAGATCTCCATGAATAAAGTGGAGGGGAGCAGAGAGGCAGCATGTCTCACATCTCCCAAGTTGGGTGTTTTTCTGCGTAGGGTTGTGGTTTTTATCCTTACACCCAGGGAGAGGTGAGATACAAATTGCTAATCTTTCTCATGGGGGGAGAGTGAGATGCACTTGAGATATGCTGGAGAAACGTGGCAGCTATTGTTCTGCCAGAATCAGAACTGCTAACGGTATAACGAAGCTGATTATGTTAAAGAGTTTGGCTGTTTGAACAATGCCACATTTGACAGCTCCAGAAGGCACAGGCACCTGCGTGAGCACGAAAGAGAAAATGCCATCAGGCCATGGGAGCACAGGGGGAGCAGCAACGAGAGTTTAGCAGTTCCCTAGGAAACAGAAACTTCATTCTCAGTTGAGCACTGTTGCTTGGGTCAGACTGACAGCAGAGAATGACTTTGACAACAGGGATGGTATGTTTTGGGTGTGTGGTTATTTGGTTTATTTAAGGTCCAGCTGAGCCCTGTTAGCTCATGTCCAAAAAAGCACCGTGCTATCAGCAGCTCAGTGATTCTGGCTCATGGAGGATATCTGGTAACCATCTCCCAAACTTTCCCAATGGTGACACTGCTTTATGCTGAAAAAAGCAACTTGTTCATCTGCTTGCTACTGAAGAATTACTTTCATAAGACAGGAGCTAGGAAATGGGCAAGCAGGAAGATATCCAACATATACAGTCACAAATGTATATGCTCAAGGGATCACATCCTGTATTTCTCACTTCTTCCAGGCTCTACACTGAGATTGTTTGCTGTTCTTGCTTTAAAAATTATTCAAAATCTCAGGCATGTCTTAGCAACATCATGTTACAATTAAAAACTGACCAACGGTGACAAAGTATCAGATGGATGTTCAGAGTAAGCTCTACAGGAGGCAATGGAAGACAAACCCACCCAATGCAGGTCAGGGCCAACAGGCACAGTGCCTGGCCAGTCCCCTTGTCTGAAATCATGTCAGGTAAAACTGAGAGGCTGAGTTTTAGAAGAAGACATCAGTATCACACAGTCAACAGAAAAGAGGACAGCTGCTCTGTGCAGAGGGAGTGTCCCATCCCGACACCAGCTCAGTGCTGCAGTGACCATCACAGCACGGGAACACTTCAGTCTTTTTAGTAACCATTGCTAAAAGAAGCCAAGGAAAGGTGGAATCTAATTATTTTGACTCTGCAATGAGAAACAGGTGATCCAAACCAAACTCAGTCATCTCCCTCTTTCTATTTCACCAGCCTGAGAGCATCTTTATGGTCAGAGCCACAGAGATGGGATGTTCTCTGGGATATTGCCTCTGAGGATGTGAAGGCTTTAGTGAAGGAAAGAAGTTCTTCAATAAATAAAACACCTTTCCTACAGCCATAGCTTGTCCTGTCCTAGAAAGCATTTCTGACATTTTGAAATTGAAATGAACTACTTTTATCCAAGTGTTGAATCTCTGCTGCTGGAGCACCACAGCCCTGAACCAAACTATAATTTAGTTGTACCAGACACTATTCGTGTCTGAAGTGACACAATGATTATGCCAAAGAGGCTAAAATCTAAAGACAAGTCATACAGAGGATGTATTGTTGCTTCTAATTTATCCACAGTAAATGAAGGCTCAGAGAAATGGCATGGTTTGCCCAAAAGCAAACAGAAACTGTTGGAAAAGCCACCTCTGCAGCCTTGAGGTGTCCCGAGTCCCTGGTAAACTTCTGGCAATGATTTCTTAAAATAGCTCACTGAAGAATTTAACTGATCTTTGTTCTTATCAGCACACATTTGGTATTTGTCTGTTTGCTTAGCATGAAAGTGTCTGTGGCCAGGTTCCTGTGTGTAATTTTTGATGTCTATCAAGAATGTTATTATCACCTTAGGAGGTTACTATTCAATATAGCAATGAGTCTTTGTAACTTCATGTAAAAGGTTTTAGCCAGCATCCGGAGATAATGGCACACAAAAATGTGTGGAACATTCATGGAACAAGGGTCTTCTGAGCAAAGGAGCAGTGTGCTGGGATTAGCTGTTGAAGTTAAAGTAGCTTAAATGGGTTCCTATAATTTTTCTTAGACCAAATTAATTAAAAGAGCCTGGCAATAAAAAGAATTCTAAAAGGAAGATGTCATGAGCATTTACAGTTCCAGGGAAACAAACTGATCGGGTCAAATTCAGCAAATGTTTTCAGCAGGAGAAAAGAAAAAGGAAACAAGATGCTGAAATGTTTTGTCATTTTATTTCAAAAGCATATTTCATTTAATTATTTTCCTGCACTTTGAAAAAGAGTTTAAAAAACATCCTCCTTTACAAAAATAAATGAACTAGAGGGGATTTTGGTCTTGGTTTTGTTTTGTTTTGTTTGTGGGTTTTGTTTGTTTGGATTTTTTTGTTGGTTTGGTTCAAGAAAAAAAAAGAGACACATTTCTATTGTAGATCAGCCTAAAGCAGTAGTGTATCTGTGTCGGGGAGGTCACGTATGCACTGGGCACTGTCTGAGCACCTCCACTTTTGGACACAAGCACATCCCTGGTGCAGCTACAGTGACTTACCTGGTACCCCATGGGAATGCCTTGGCCCATGTCTGACTGAGATGGTCTGAGAACATGTCCTGGAGCTGCAGGTCAATCGAGAAAGTGGCAGCCAGAGCTGGAATGTAAAAGTGAGGGAACAGGTGAGCTTCAGCTGAGGAAAACATCCTTCAGGATGGGTGGAACAAAGGAAAAAGAAAGGAGAGAAACAAATGTATTCATAGATGCTTTCTTTGCTTTCTGTGACTTGTCAGATACAAAGAAAGTAATTTATTTTCCAGTTCTACGTTTCTTACTTTGCTTACTTGGAAAACTATCTGCTAATTTTAAATCTGTGGAGGCATGTAGAAGTCTTACAAAATGTACTGAAGGCTGGATTATGTGGGCTGGAGACAGCTGTTTTTAAAACCTCTAACTGAAATTTAGTAAAGAATGATGAGTGCTTAATTCCAGCTCACGAGGTCTGAACAGCATTATTTGATTTAAAGATAATTAAGATATTCAGCATAACTGCTCAAGAGTGGAAAAAAATAAACACTTTTCATGAGACAGAGACAAATTTGTATTTACATTTCACTACCAAGGACTTTAAAATCAACGTTGTTGTAATATCCATATAAATAATTTAGCAATCCGAATGTTTCTCTGAGATCTGGATTTTCATCATTCAGCTGCAGTGGGAAAATTGAACTTTTGATTATATTTCTGTGTATTTTACCATGTTTTCCCAAAGGACTACATCAGCTCTAAGGAGGAATGGCCCACTCATATTTGCTCTGCTTTACTTTAAAAAACATAATTACATGGGAAGACTAGGACAGACTTCAGATTTGTCTGGGACATTTTAAGAATTTGGGAATGTGTTCTCTTAGGTGCTGACAGTGCTTGAGGCATAACTCCACTGGCAGATAATTGATGATCCCTACCCAGGACTGAAATAAAAGACACTGAAGGCAAAGGAAGGTCCCTGTTGTAAGGCTCGTGGCAGAGGATGGATTTAATTTTCTTTGCCACATTACTGTGCTTTCCTGGGCCTGGCTGCAAAGGGACAGACAGACAACCATGTCTGGTCAGCTGTTTCTCCACCAGAGCTCCAATAGGAAATTTAGCAAATCCTCTACCCCAGCCACTTTACCTAGATAATCACAGCACATCCACAGGGGCTCTGCAGGCTCTCAGCTTCCAATGAAGAGAAATAATCACAGGAGGACGGGTTGGAGACATTTTTCTGCCATACAGACTAACTCAGCTCCTCTTCAGCAGCAGCAGCAGCCAGCATGATGGCTTCACCATCCCCACCTCTGTGTTCATCTGATTTGAAATCCATCTTCCTTCAGCCTCCTTGGGTGGCAGCCCTGTGCTTGAAAGCAGAGGAGACAAACATTAAGTGAATCTCTACAGAGCTAAAGGAATTTATTTGGTACTTGAGGGAGATCTCAGAGCAGTTCTCACTGTGTTTTCTGAGTTCCTGCACTCTTTTTATATTCATTGGTTTCCCATACATTTAGCAGAGAGGTTCTCTCTGAACTGTTTTCTGGTGGACAAGTAGCCATGCAGAGGTCCAGTGAAAGACCTACTCTTAGTAAACTCACCTTTGGTAGCACACTGGTTTCCTCTGACTTGCAGGTCAATCAGGTGCAGCACAAGGATGATACACAATAGGCTTAAACTTTATTGTGGGGAAATCTTGCAAGTACCTTGCTCATCTCAGAAATGAGAACCCACAGAGAAATAACAGGAACTGTTCCTCATAGAAGTCTTAGCTATATTACTAGTTTTTCAGCACTGAATACGAAATCAATTTACGCTGTTCTACAATGTCGATACGTATCAATAAAAAGACAGATAAAGCTTGTAATGTCTGTCTCCATTCTGCCCCAGGATTCATGTTGAATAGGTTTTTCTACTGATGGCCACATGGGGAAGTTCACCTTAGTGTCTGGAAGCATGAGTCATTCATCCCAGAGAGTATAGAGTTACTAGAAAGCTTTTAATTTTCTGGAGTCTATGAAGCTGGTAATTGTGAGAGAGGGACAGTTCTGCACTGACCTTTTGAAAACCAAATATGCAGCTGTATTAAAATCAAATGTTTCGTGAAAATATATTTGGATTATGTGTGTTCATTTTTTAAAGAGAAAATGGGAATGAAAACATATTTTATTCACACTTCACTGTTACATTTTCTGTATTTTAGATTTTAAAAAATACTTTGCCTCTTTCAAAATGAAAAATGTCACAGATTAAAATATCAAATTCCAGAGATCCTTGATTTTATGTTTACACTATTCTCAACTTTCTCACTGTTTCCCAAGATTTCCCAGTTTTCAAAAATACCAAAAGCATCTTTCTAGGTAGACAACAGCACTGTCATTTTTACCCTTAGCTCCTGTAACCTGGAGGGTGCTCCAATGCCACAGGCACTTTCCTGTTGTTCTGAAAAACATGCTCAAAGTTTATTCCTGACCCACTGGGATTCATGATGGTCTTTGTGATCTTTCTTGGCCACTTCCATCGTAGACATGGATAAATAATGATGCCAGCCAGAAATCATACTGCACCTAACACCTCTATCATCTACAGGCGAACATTTACCGTGGGTTAGTGACTGCCATAAAATACAGAATTAAAAGACTGTTTTCTACCTGCTCCTGAAACAGGAATAAAGTAAGCAGATGCATCACTGTCTGGAATAACTACCAGTCATCTTATGCTGTTCTCTCTTTTCCTCTCTTTTATAGTGCATTTATGAATTATGTTGTTTGCGTTTATAATTATGGGAGTGAACAGATGGTGGAAGGCTTATTTCAGAATGATGTGTTCATTAAAATAACCTGCTCTGGTCTGCCAAGTGATTTTTAACTGTAATCCCTATATGATATTGAAGAGAGTTATTTATTCTTTCACTATGTGTCCATCTGAAAGAAGTGGAGCTTTGAGAAATGGACACTATATTGAGTATGAAGCTACAATACTGGTGCTGCATACATTCCAGGTGGGAAACCACTGAAGAGTTTTGCAGCTGTAAGAGAAAGAAAAATGCAGAGAAAGATAAATTGAGGACTAGAGCAAGATTTCAAATCTAAACCAAGTTTTGATTCTTTATTCAATTTGGAAGCTCAGTTTCACTTAAAACATGGCTCCAGCCAGCTTCTACCTGTGTGCCATGTCTTTCTACAGTCTCCCATCTTAAGTAGTTTTCAACAATGACAGTTTCTTTCATTAAAAATGGGATTCTCTGCTCAAGCAAAACACAAATCTCAAAGTTGGTCACATCTTATGCAGTAACATCTTGTCTTCCCCTAGTTCCAACAAGTGATTACTGGAAATAACAAGATATTTCATGATGTAACTGGGAGCAATCATCACCTATTTGCCTTCCTTCTTGAAGGTCTTACTGTAAGAGCTTCATTTTAGCAATATTTTATTTTTGAGACCTCCTGCCACTATTTTCACATCAAGACTTCAGGATCTGTCCTGAACATAGATGGTGAAGATGCAGTGGCAAAGTTGCTTTGTTGAGATTGAAGAAGTGGGCAGTCTGAGGGCTGCGCTGCTGGTGAGCTGCTCAGAAACATAGTTTACAACTCTCCTATGGATGAATGCTTTGCTCTTCTGCACCAAAGCAACTGGCATCACATGTACTCCACAGCTGTGGTACAACCATGCCGTCATCAGAATTTTGCAGGCAAAACAGGGGAGAATGAGACACAAGAGTGCAGGACTCCTGTCCACCCGTCTGAGCTCACTGGAAACAGAACCAAAGGTGGGAGGAATGGGAGAGCAGTGGAAAAGTTGACTGTGTTCACTAAAAATAATCAATAATATTTGTGTTGGTTTGGTCATCTCTGCAACCATTGTCACGGCCTTCAAAGATGCAAACTGGCTGTACAAAACCTGTTCTTGAGAAGTTGTCTGGAGTCCTGGGGCTAGTTTCTAGTTGCACATGAAGGAAGAAATGTATTTTGAAATGTTTAATTTGGAGTGCTGGAAAACAACAACTGGAAAAAGGAGAAAATGAAAGAGATGGGCAGGTGACTGCTCACTCCTACCAAAAGGCCAATTATCTCAGGGGTTATTTCAGTCACTTTGATAAAAGGAAAGAAAAAGGAATCTGTTCCTTTTTGTTTGGTTGGGTTTTTTTCCTGTCTCGTAAGAAGTTGCAGTCTTGCTCTGACCAGAAATTGGGAAAATATTCAAAACTTCTGGAGAATGGGAAAAGCATTTTCTATAGCATTCTGATTTTAGCTTGAAACTCATTATTTTTGACCTAGCAAGTAAGTCTCTATAATTGCATGTTTCTCAGCAGCTCTGACCTCCCTTAACCATCCACTCCAACCTATTAAATCTCCTAGTTGTAAACTAAATTAGCCTGTGCTACTGTCAGGAAAACATGAATAGATTCAGACTTTTCAGAGTTTTGGTTTTGTTGAAATTTAATGCTTGGTTTAATTTTAAATCTTTCATTTGGAATGCAAGTAGTTGATGAAAAAAAAAAAATTAATAAAGAATACTTCCAAACCCAACAAATTGCAGTATCTTTACATGAAATATGTCACTTGTCATTTTTACAGAAATATTGCTTTTCAAGGTTTGTTGGTTTTTTTTCTACACAAAATCACAGAAACTGGCACAAACTAAGGAAAACTTTCAGTGCCAAAAAAACCCTGCAGCTTTATTGATTATCATACCAAATTTTAAAGAATGTCACAGTTAAAACTTGCTCCTTGCCTGACTCTGTCGTGCCTGAGTTGGAGAAAGGAGTCACTAATGAACTGCCAGCAACAAACCCCAAACCCCAGGACAGAGAAGTCTGAGGACCACAGTTTTGTTTCAATTAGGGGTAATTTTCCTGAACTGTGCAAGTGTGAGGTCAGTAGGAGACTCTCTAGCACATGTCTAAGGTCATTGCTGCAGCCAGTGGTGGAATATATTACAGGCTTCAAACGATTTTATGTCAACAGTTAAGAACAGCACTTATTTCAAAGCACTTAATATGAGGCTTTTATCTTTTATTCTTGCATTACCAGGGCATATTTAGAGACTCCAGCAGTAACTATTCTGCACTTATCATATAAAGATTATCATAAACATTTGTAAACAGAATGAAACTTGGTGTTTATCAGCTTTTTAAATAGTTAGTGTCCAACCCTCCCCAGAATTTGTGGCCATTTGTGTACCCAGTTGAGACCCAAGCTATCCTAGCAGTACCAGTAACACATCTATACCCCATAAATGCACCCATCCACCTGCTCCTGCAGCAACATTGACCTCTCAGTGTCTGAATGCCTGTGCAAAATCTCTACCTGGTGATGATGTGTCCTTCATTTTCCAGGCACAGGGGGAATGGATTTAGGCAGCAGAAGTCCTGGGGAGCAGAGTATTAACAGCTCCCAACAAAAGCAAACCCTTCCCAACCCTACCCAGGGACAGCTGCAAAACGCAGCTCAGTCTCTAGTGAATGTCAGGACAACAGGAATCACCTTCTGCCAGGTCAAAAAAGAAAGCAATTACGAATGTAAACAGCTGGATTGGGAAAGGATTACTAAACAGAGCGCAAAGACAGCTGAGCACCTCTGGCAGGTTTAGAGTGGCTGTGCCCCCCCCCCCGTTAACCTGCCGTCAGCCCAGCGGAACGTTTCACCATGCTGGGACACATGGGGGCATTTATATTAGTCATTTTTTCCTCTGATATTATTATGACCCTTGGAGTAACATGATTTCACTCTGCCAAGGGACAGAGGCTGCTGAGGGACCACCTAAATCCAGTGTTTGATCAGAGGCTCTGGAAAGTGCAGGAGATGCTGCCACACGAATCCTTTAGCCCCTTAGTGATTCAGCTGTAGCCGAGAAGGGCTGTCTTTGCTCTCTGTCAGCCTGTTGTTAGTGAGCAGTAGCTACTAACAGAATCCCAACCCTCACAGAGTTTCTGTACCTGTGAGGGGCCCCTTGCCCTTTGCAGCAGCCAGCAGGATTAACTGCCTGCCGGCTGATCAACTCGAGTTTGCAGGGAGCTTAGGGAAGAAGGATGGATACAAGTGTTCCGAGCAAAGACTACAGTTAAAAAACAGCAGTAATTCACAGGTGAAATAGCTGCAGAACTGCAGGCTCTGCTTCCCAGGGAGGCACCTGCAGAGGAGCTGTGGGTATGTGTAACCAGTGTAGGCAGCTTTACACAGATACTGCAAGCATGAAGGGCTGGTAGGAGGAATTTTTTGGGAAAAAGCAGATACCTTCCAATTCCTGCTGGTTCCCTGCTGTTGAAAGAACCCTTGGCACCATCTCCAGACAGAGGCTTCCTTCTGGAAACTGGACCAGTGACTGTGAGCTCTGATAGAAGGATGGCACACACACCATCAGGGGCATTGCTTCTCCTCCTCCTGGTGTGCCCCCCCCTGAAGAAATTAATGCAGTTAGCTTTTGTGTTGAGTCAGGGAGCCTGCCCCAAAATTGCAGCATTTTCTGCTTTTCAGCAGAACAGGCACAATCCAGGGGAACAGAGCTGGATGCTGGGTGTTTGCTCACCAGGAGAGGACCAAGCAGGGACCTCAGGCTCCATGAAAACAGTGACTGCTTTTCATTATGGTTGGGGAAGCCAAAGACCAGCAGGTTTTCTGCTTTGCTTCCTTAATAAATTGTACAAGTTGGTATGGAGGATAGCTCTGCAGGGAATGAAAGGAGGAAGATTACAAACAGCCACTGCATCCCCTAAGTGTTTTCCCCCCAGCTCTTGCCAAGTTCCCAGAATAGCTCCTCATTCTGACTGTGGGCCTATGGAGGGTAAAGCCACCCAGCTCCCCTCCAATGCGCTGAGAGCTAATCCAACCAGTTAATTAAAGAGTCCATTGGACTGTCAGAAACAGCAGGAGATACAGAAGCAATTATCTCCAAATTGGTCATCATCACAATTAAAGTACCATTTGGCAAGTATGTGAACAGCCTGCAGCAGGGTCCCTTTAGAGGTGGTAATGCCTTTTCATTATTGGGCTCTATTGCTGGGTGGTGGTGTTTATGATCTGAGTAAAGCTGTCAGGTGAAATGACAGTAGCACTCGCCCCCAGATCTGGGAGGAGTCAGATGCAGAGGCAGCCTGGGATGCTGTTTGCAATTGAACTTGGTAGCTTAACGTGCTGGTGTCTACAAATCCCATCGAAGGAACTCATTATAGGCAGGAAAGCCGAGAAACTAATTTGCTGCAGATAATTTATTTAATGCATTTAAACCTTTCTATTTTTTTTTCCTGCTCACATATTATGGCTTCCTCAAATTTATTCATTACTTGAACCTACTTGATATATTTCTCTTGAAACATTCAGCCCACACATACAGGGTCTGAGTGTTGTTTTCTTCTTGTGGCTGGTAGAGATATCTCCTGGTGCTTGGCTTCTCAGCTGGGGGAGAGCTGAGGCACATTAGGTGTGAGTTCCTGTAGGTGAGGCAAAAATGAGTTTTGGGGGCAGCTGTGCTCTCTCTCTATCTGAAACTTGCTTCCCATAGATACCAATACCTGAGAAATTAATTGTATTTTCAGTGAACAGATCAGTTAAGACACAGTGGTGTGAAAAGAAGCAGGGCTGTTGTAATCCTGTCTTTTATCTGACACTAAATTGGTGCCCTGCAACTGGCAGGTAGCTTTAAACTTTTACTTGAAGGGAAAAACCACAGTATGTGAAAACACTCCTGGTAGCACAGAAGTCCTCCACCAGAGGACTACTTTAAGTTTCCTGGAGATGTTGATAAGATTTTTAGGAATGATGTGCCAGTACCAGAGCAAGCCACCCCCCCCTGCGGTGCAGCTTTCGCACCCTGCATACAAATGCTCTTTCCTCTTCTCCTACCAGTCCTCTTTCCCCACAGGGTAAACAGCTGGAAGTGTTGAGCTAACTGCCAGAGGCTTCAGACAGACACTGTGCCACAAGAGATCCTGGGACACCTTAATGACTTCTCTTTAGCTTAAACCGTCTTTGTAACAAACGGCATCACCTGCTAAATTGCTGATCTTGCACAACTGTTTTCTGACCACTGCAGAAGAAGAAGAAAGGTTTGGCTCTTTGGATATCCTGTATGAAGTCAGCTTTCAGTGCCTGTCTGTTGTGCTTCTGAGCAAGTCCTGAGCTCTGCTCTGAACTGTGTCTGCCTTGTTCACAGAGCAGAGGGTCTCCTGGCTCTCAGCCTCTGTATCACCATTTCCAGCAGAGACTTTGCCATGCTCGAGGTCTCTCTCGTGGAATGCCTCACACAATGTGCCATGTATATAAAATTACAATTACATTATGACTTGTATGCTTCATGGTCATCTAACTGGAGTGTCTGTTCAGTGTTAGATGCAAAATGTCTTTTCTTGTTTCTTACATCAAGTCTGCATCTCATCGGTAGAAGTAGCAGTTATTTTTTTTTAATTTATGATCATTATTTGAAGTGATGGGGCACTAAGGGAGTATGTCTGATGGATATATCTGCACAGACAGTGACCTGCCTTAAGGCAACCAAGCCTGACCATGTTGAAAACCAGTATGTAACACATTAGAGTGTAAATTCCTCCATAAATATCACCAGGGCAAATTCAGGCAGTACCTCTCTGAATTATACCCTGTTTATACCCTGGGTTTCATTTTGAGTCCATGGCTGATCTACTGAAACTAGCAGGTATATCATTTGTAGGACATTCAGATCATCTACCTGAGACCTTTCAGTGGCATTGTATGCACCTTAATTAGGAGCCTAAGTCCCAAGTATACTCAGTGGAGAAAGAGCTAAAACCAGATTAATAATGCCAAGCATACTGATGTCATAGTATCAGCTTTTAATATGTAGACAATGAGGAGTTCCTGACCTTTTTTCTAATGATTATTCAAACAAATCCTGAGGCTGACAGTACTTTTTTTCCCCTCTGCTAACAGCAGAACTGATACTTTTTTCTATTTTCTTATTTTAATCTATCTTGAGATGAAGGTATTTCAGGTATGTCTTGGATATTTGTTTCTAAGATAAATAATTTATCCACATCTCTTTTTACATTTATTTTTGCAGCTTCCCACTTCTGGACCTACTTGAAGAATGGTTTGGTTCAGCTTTAGTTCAAATTAAATGAACTGCCAAGGGAAATTACCTGGCTTGCTCTGTGCCTTTCAGGGGGTTTGCAAGCAAGAGTGATTAGATATGAAAATTCTAGAAAGATGTGCTAAATCAGTTTTACTGCAGTTAGCCAACATTTTTTCTCTTATCTCAGATCTGCCTATTCCTACTAAGCATTGTAGACCACTTAGGGAAAGGAGCTACGTGTCATTAGCAAACTATATAAATGGTTCTGTTCAGAAAGCCATGTTGAGATGGGCAGCAGGAAATGGGCTGGAAATGGGGTAGCTGAGGCACAGGGTAAGAGATAATGTGGAAGTCCTTACAGCTGAATTCTGCTTTCCTGTATCTGCTCCAAAGCCTGGAAAAATATCAGAAAGGTATATACATGACATGATACCTCCAAAGGGTATAAAACCTTAATAGCACTGGTTTGATAAGACATACTAGAATTAGCATAACCCCAACTTTGCAACAGACAAATGCTTCTTTCTTTTGTAAGTGGAAATGCCCTGGAACATTGGTTTTATTTTAATCTTAAACAGCATTCACTTCCCAAGCTAGTCTCAAATGATTCTTTAAATGCTTGCATTGAAGACACTGCCTGAAGTGCCTCCAGCTTAGTCCTCCTACAGATGATCAGTCTGTCTTAGTTTTTTGACCTGATTTCCTCTCATTAGGAGCTGCACCTTAGATACATTGTTCTTGGTTTTTATGGATTGCCTTGACTGCATCAAACTCAAGATTTGTTTTCCTATCATGGAGCAAAGTAGGGACTCACATTTGCATAATGTGGAATCTGGATATTTGGAAGATGTACTGTCTTAAGATGTACTTCAGGTTTTTCAAGAACTAATTTTACATGTTTGTCCTTTTAACCAGCACTAACAATATTTGTGTTTTTCCACTCCCAGGTATGCTGTTTTACGTAATGGACATCATCAGGAACATGAGAAACTTACCATCCACAATGACCCTGAATCCCAAGAGTCCTGTTTCTAGTCACAGTCCTAGAAGAGGAATGGCCCATCTAAAGCAACGGATACCATTTAGGATACCCAAAGGATTCAGAGGCAGCAGGACTTTATGAAAAGTCATTTATCTGCATTGTCATGGTGCCTCCTGCACTGACTTCTTATGAATGTCCACCTACAGGTGTCTAGATTGATGGGAGCATGGGAAAGTACATGAGCAGAACAGCTGAGGAGACATTCCTGTATCTGCAAGGACAGCTGGACTATATGGCCACATCAGATCCTTACTCCAGGAGCAAGCTGATTTCTGTCAGTGTTAAGAAAATGGCACAGATACAAACCACCCAGTACAGGGGCTTCTGTTTTTCTCCTTCAGCTGCCATTTGTGTACAAGCCACCTCTCTGTCCTGTGATATCATGATCTTAAAGATCACAAGTTTTGACTAAAGCCGTAACATGGTATGAAATTAAACACCTGCTTTATCTGCACAAGACCCTGCTCACCAGTGACCAGATGCTATCAGGAGAGAAGCAGCACTACATTTTCTTCAGCGAAAGCAGAGGAGACATTTGCCCTTTGATTATAGTTACTGGTGAAAGGTCAGCAGGAGCTGCTGATCCACTCCACTCTACTCCACAGAGCTTTCTTTGTAAATGCTTTTATTGTGTTTCTTGACCAAGTTCACTGGTGGAAGACTCATAGGGTGTAGATAGTGCCTGACAAGCTGGAGTGGGACCTACAGGAACATTTCACCACTAACAGAAGGCCCTACAAGTGCTGCTTCAATCCAGCCCAGCTGCTAAAAGACAGTGGCCATCCTCTGCCATTCAGAGGCCAATGGATGGGACGTAGCCCTCAAACCCCAGGCAAGCTGCCAGTGCTGTCCTCATCTGAGCAAACTTCAGGCATTCTTCTCAAGAAGAAAGGTGGACAAGAGACAGAGTCAGTTTGTAATAGATCACCAAGTGCCATCTTGAAAAATACACCATCTAAAAGAACTTTTCTAGTTACATTAGGAAGACAGACTTCTACTTACACTTTCCATCTTTGTTTTTGTTTGTTTCTGTTCTCTTCCAGTAGAGCAAAGGAATTCCAAGACTTTCCAATATCACCATATGCACACCTTTGTTTGCAGAGATCTCGGTCCTTAGCTGCTTCCTGCATGTAGATGTTGCAATGTTCCTTGTGAGCCGCTTCCACCTTTGCATGGAAAGAGTAGGCAAGGCTGTAGACTTCACAACTTTGGGAAAATGGTTTTCATGCAGTGGGAAATATACAGGATGAAGACTACAAGTCTCTACCCTTTTTAGTTGACGATCTAACCCAGAGATGCCACCCTGAGCCTAGAAAATGAAATTGTACTTTGTTATATTGTGTAATCATGTACAAATATTTTTAATGTAAAAAAGAAAAGGTCATATTTATTATTTTTTATCAGGAACATGTTTTGGGTTTTTTTTCATTAAAAGCTTCTAGAACCAGGAGCTTAACATTGTATGTATTATTATTCAGCAATATTTCTGTTGCTATGTGACAGGTATTTACTGTAAACAATCAAATCCTGCTTTGAACAAACAAAAATGTTGCTAAGTAGGGAAAAAAATGTGCATGATAAGAAAACTGCCTTCCTTGCCATGGTGTCTGACATCTTTAAATACTTCTACATAAAAGTCACTGATAAAGCTTCATATCATTTTCCTTTAGGATTCAAAAGGGTACTGGGCAGAAGCAGCCAGACACCAATGGAGAAAATTTCTAGCAGTTAGGAAGAGACAACCCATTGGTTTTTGTAGTGAGAGGTGTTAATGGGAAGAACATGAGCTACTTGAAAAGAGAGGGTGAGACAGTTTGAGCCAGTTCCTGGTTCATCGTTAGGAAGTTTGGCAATGACATTTTTACAGGGTTGTGTTTCCAAAGGAACTCATTAGGAGTTGACAGGTATTTACTGTACCAAACAGAGCAGTTGGTTAAAAAAATAAATAAATAAATAAATAAAAAATAGGCCATTATTTAAATTTGGGAATAAATCCATCCAGGGCTGCTTCAATCCTACCATCTACACCTCTGTGGAACTGCCCACATGGGTTTTTGTCTGGATTTGGGTATGCAAGACTGCAGAACATCTTGGTTTCACCACAAGTATGAAATTTCTTAAAGAAATCCTAGAAAAGTTTTTCTCTGTCCCCACTAAAAGGCATCAAGATGTTGGTGTGAAATTTCTCAGAGTGGTATGGAATGAGCATCATGGGGATGCTATAGTAATGGTGTTCTTGTTTCTGCTGTTCTTGAAGTGTTGTTTACTCCTATATTTTTATGTGCTTCAGTAATATATCTCTTCTTAATTTAAAATTAACTTCTCAATGCTGAATTTTACTCATGGGCAATAAATAAATGGCTCTATCAATGCTCTATCAATGGGCCCAGTAGCTCACTAGCCAAAATGGTCAACAGTTCCGATGGGAAAGCTGGCTCCAATTCCAAACACCCTATTTGAATGAAATAGCAAACACAAAATGTTCATGTTCTGAATCATCTCTGTCTGACTGCTTGTTGGACTCAGTAAGCCTGTCATGAACCACCTGGCAGCTTCTCCTCAGTAAGTCACTTATCTCAACAATGCTTCTGTGAACCCAACAAATGACGTCATCCACCATCAGTAATGTGAGGATTTTGATGGAAAATAAACTGTCTCATGGCAAGGACCCATACTTGATTTTCTCTGCTAAAGGTTGCTACTCCTGTAGCCTCTGAGCTCATGTTCCCATTGACCATTTTGGCTAGTGGTGTCAGAGTCTTTGCCCATGCTGAATAACTTGTAACGCATTGGCTGTTTCTAAAAATAAAAAAATCCTCTGTGTACATTGCATCAAATGCCAGCTCATGCTCATTTCTTGTACTGTCTTCACTCAAAACCAAAGATGCTACTAAATAAAGTTTCCACCTGCCTCACAATAGACTCAAACAGCTGTAGCAGCAAGGGAGAATCTGGACCCGTTGCTTTGAAAATTGTGAGGAGCTCTTTGGTTATAGTGCAAGTTCCTAATGTTTATCTACCCGAACAATCCTGCCTCCTGCACAGAGCTCTTAGGCAGACTCTCTTTCTCCCCATGCTTTGCTTAGATTGTTATCGAGACCTACCTGTGCTGTGACCAGCTCATCTCTTGCTATCTACACAGAAAGATGTCACTGCTATGGACATCAATGCTCAAAACAGGCATTCGCAAATGGGGAGGCAGAGAGAATTTTGTTTCCCATTGAATTTGAATGAAAAAAGGATCCTTCCTTCCTTCCCTTCCTTCCCTTCCTTCCCTTCCTTCCCTTCCTTCCCTATATTTATTTCTTCACATAAATATACTAGTACTCATCAGCAAATTATCACACCACCACATTTACTGTCTGGGAACATTCTACATTTTCTCAGTGCAGCAAGCCTCAGAAGTGTTAAGCACGATGCCTGCTGTAGCTGTTTTTTTTCTGTTATTATTACAACTGATCACACTTTTCCTCGGCAGAGGTAATGTGGTAGCAGAACAGCTAGAAAATAAGAAATTGTCTGTCTGGGCCTTTGCTCAACTGTCTTCAAGAAGCTGATCTATCAACACAGTTGTATTTCCATATTTCCATGTTTTTCTAGTCTCCAGAACTGTTTCTGAGATCTTGCATGACATTTCATAGCAGGGCATGCACCCAGACAAGCAAATCCAAAGAAGCATTGAGGTTACTTATGCTGCAAGAGGGAAGCAGAGCAATAGGCTGACTATGTCAGGATGCAGACAGAAAACTCAAGGTAACACTAAAACTGTGGGCCACATGACAGTTCCAGACTGCACAACATCATGAGGTGAACTATCCTTTCTTCTGAGCAGCTTACCATATCTCTGTCCTTTCTTCTGAGCAGCTTACCATATCTCTGATAGTTTACTCAGATAGAAACTGTCAGTCACGCTGCAAAGAAAAATTCAGGCATAATACACACGTCACCAAAGGGAAGCTGTGTTCACCAAACAGAAGCTCCAAGCAAGAGTGCAGAAGAGGCCGTACACTTTAATTAGCTGATGATCAAGACTGTCTGGAGGGATGTGAAGCAATAACTGGATGATACACACTCCGTAAATGTCAGTGCTTGAGGCAGTCAGCAGCTGTGTTGCTTAGTGAGATGTATGGAGATATGGCTGTAGCCCAAGTGTACTAGCAGGTCATGCTCATAAACACCATGCAAACAGATGAAGCCTTATGGGGAAATGTCCCTTCCACATTTATCCTTCACAGTTCTTTCAACACTGAATATATTTTCAGTTTTCAGTCTTGGAGAGGGCAATAAAAATATCTTAAAAAAAAGAAGAAAAGTGAGAAACAATATCTCAGCAGAACAATTAGAAAAATGCTTTCAATAAATTCTCTAAACCCTTTTCATTTTCAGGAATGTAATACATGACCTGCTCCTACTGCAGGATCCAATGCCTGGATACAAGAAGAAATGAAAATATTTATCACAGTGGCTTCAAACTGCAGTAAATAGCTTCCATTTGCAGCCTACCACCTTTGTGCCTACACTCCAGTTGGGCTGTGTTAGCAGAGCTGAGAAGGAGCTCACAGTGGAAACAGAAGACTGACAGTGTTGGAGCTGTGGGGTGTTTGTACAGATGCAGTAGAAGCATCTCTACTCTACCTCTCGCCCACACCGCTTCAAAGGGAGGCCATACACATGGTGTGCATGTGAAAAGGACTCCAGCAGAAAAAACAACTCAGCACACTGAAAACCTTTCTCAGTGCTCTGCTCTCTGCACATTTCTAGTCACAAGCAGATAGCAGAGCACATACAGCCACTGTTTGCTTACCAAGATACTCTTGTATTAATAAGCTTAATTAATTACTAGTTATGACTTGAGATGCTGTTGCATTAATAAGCTTAACTCATTACTAGTTATACTTACTTGCGACCACAGGAGCCCACACCTTGGTAGCACAGCTACCCGAAGAAGTCCAGGTTCAGGAGTCAATGCGATGCTGGTCTATCAATCAGAAGGGACTCCGATAAGCACTGAAAACCATTATTAGAGTCATCTTGATTTTGAGCAGCATGAATCCCTGGCTCCAGAGAGTCTCTTTCTTTTTTGGAAACCCTGGTCCTCCACGAGTCTCTGTTATAGCAGAGGACACTTCAGGGAGAACGTACATTGGAAACACGTTATGTAACCACTGGAACTTGAATGTGAGTCAGAGCTCGGAGGGCTAAATGATACTCACCTTTGACTTCAGCACAGTTCAGAATGGCTTTTTATTTTACCCTGCCTTCTCCTATTGACCCCTAAATGAGATCAAGAACTCTGTGAATAATCAATAACAGTGTATTAGTTGTACTTAATTGTTTTTCTGCATCTCAAAACACTTCTCAGTTTAGGTATTACTAAAAAAATAATCTTCAACCTGACCATAGTATTGGAGTTTTAAGAATGGAATACACTCAAAAATGTCTCTGCTCAGCAAAGATGGGGAAGAATCAAAAGGTATTTAAAGTATTTATTGGCATCAGACTGACTTAATAGAGGGCAACAGAACTAACCAATTGGGTCCAGACTGTGTCCGTTTTGTTCCTAGCACAGATGAAAATACGGAACAATGCCAGCAAAGTGGTGGCTTCTTGGAGCAGGCAGCCCCCCTATGGCAGACTCTGCATCATTCTGAAGAGTTCTCCTCACCCATCTTCGTAAACACTAAAGCCAAGGAGAGCATTTTCATTCTGTAACTGTCAAGTGTAAATTCTTCAGTAGGTTAGGATCCAATCTTTTTCTCTGCATTAGATTTCCTGAGCCATCTCCAAGTACTATCGAGCCAAAAAAGAATAAAACTGTTGAGTTTTTTCTACTAATATGAACTCAATAAAAATATAAAAAAGCTTTCAATTTTTGTATACCTTAAATCTTTCTGAATGCATGATAACCACACATTCACTCAGTATCTTATAAAGATTTACCTTATCACAGAAACTTTCTCACCTAATTAAAAATAGCAGACATAATTCATAATTCAATTAGAATTTACCCAGTATCTAAGTTCCACTATTCCTGATGTACCAAACTGAAATTGCCTCTGCAAAATCTTTCCTGTCAAATATATGCTTATTCCTTAAAAGATTTGGCAGAGGAGCTGAACGTATGTATTATTTGACAATGTACAGAACTCTGCCATTTTTAAAATGATTTTCATTAATCTTCTGTTCTTGAAATCAATTGATAAAAAAGCCCAGAGAAACCCTAAATATCTTTCCTGGACCACCACAAAATGGGAATGCAATGCTAGCTGATGTTCCTTACACATCAGCTGAAGTGCCAAGATCTGTACTCTCTAAGAGATACTGTGAAGGGGCTTCTCAGCCCTCTGGGACAAGAGGAAAAATTATTTCCTTGCACAGTAAGTAGCACACTTGACTTCTTTGAAGGTTTCTTCAAAGTCAAGATTAGGAAGGCCCCAAATGAGGGCCTCCAGATGCCATGGGGTGTGCTTCAGTCAGGCAGTAATTCAGACAATCAGAACTAATCTTTCTCCAGCAGCCTCAGTAATGAATCTGTTTTCATACTCCTGACAGCTGAATCCCACCCTCCAAACTTGGCTCTTGACATGAGTGTCTGAAACAGTGTGAAACCCTATCAATGGTCATCTTCATATCACTAATCTCTAGATCCAACCCTGTTCAAGGGCATCCCTTTATCTGCAAAAACCAGAAAACATAAAAGGAGAGTCTATGGAATTTTTGCAATAATTACTGCCAGTGACTGAACAACAGCCATTGATCCAGGGGTAACTTCAAGGATGGCACAGATTAATACAAATAGGTTTACTCCATATCAGTTTCCATGACCGTGCCCCACTATTACACTTGGTCATTACACTTGTTGAAAGAGTCAATGAACTTGTTACCACCTTTTTCAGCCCTCAGTGTCAGTCCCAAGATCATTACTGGCAATCATCTCCACACAGAAATTCAAGCTGTGAACATCTGTGCTCCTGCATCAGCTTAGAGCAGCCAGGAGAGGAGTTATCTACCCATGAGAGCCCACGCCGACTGCGCTGCCAGTGCTGGCTCCCTCTGTGCACTCACTGGAGAGCACAGCTCATTTCCCATTTCAAAGTGCCAGACTCTTTGCCCTTTGCCAGACCAGGCATGTTTAAACCAATAACCTCTGCTCGCTTGCTCCCCTCCTTGCCCAAGTAATCAGTTGGAAAGAAGAGTGCAAAAAAGCCAGAGTCCAGCTGCAGCATAAAATCTGTGATCTTTGTGTTTCCTTGCTCCTAGAGGAGGAAGAGATGGAGATAGATAAGGAGATTAAGCTACATCAGGAAGTATTCCCAAGAAGAAATCCACCTCAATTACAGAGCTGGGCAGCACAGACCATTGAGAAACACAATCGTGTGCTTTGAAAAGAGTGAAAAGGTTGCTGTTTGTTTTTACAGCTGAAGTGTGTCCTTCATCTAACAAACCCTAAAAGATAACCTCTGTCCTCCCTCTGCAAACAAAAAGCAGCAGACAGAGCAGGACTGTCATTATGCTCTCTTACCCTCAGACTCTTGCCTGCAGACCTCCAGGTCAGCCACAGATTTGGGAGCTTGTCCACAGAGCACAACTACACACAGCCACCTGCCTCTTCTATACCAGAGTGTCAAAGCACAGCTTTTCCTCCATCCTTTACAGCTCTGTTTGTAAAGGCTCACATCTAAACTGCGGACCATCCTGAGAAATATTTGCTCAAGGAGAAAGCTGTCCTAACCTCTGCTTTTGATCCGTCCTGTGTGAACAAGGGCATTTCTTTAACAGCCCATCCTGTTACAATCCTGACTATTTTCTTGTAAATGACTGTTCTGCAAGTATCTTCCTTACCAGAAATACCTCCCTTTCTCAGGTAGCTTTTCTTCAGAATGGTCTGTCCTTGAAAGGTGGGGGTTTCTTCACTCATAAATGAAGCACTTCAGAACAATGAGTCACTGCACTGAACACTATTACCCTTACTTACTGTGGGGAAAGAGGTCCAAAGCAGTTCAAGCACTTGCCCGCGGTGCCACGAGTCATCTCTCACTCTCCAGTCAGTGCAGAGCTAGTGAACACATCTGCCTTTGGCCAGCTGAATTAGGCCCTGGAAGCACTTAATTCACTCCCCTGGCTCCAAAAGGAGACCCCTCTGACTAGTTGCCTCTGAGCTGTAGACAAACAAAGGTAACCCACCCAGGATGTTCACCACTGAGCAAGGAGAGTGAAGTCAGAGCTAACCTAGGGAAGATAATCCTCCCTATTTAATTTTTTCCCTGAAGCCACACACATGCAAAGCACGCGAAGGAAGCAGGGGACAGAGATTATGCCCTTGCATCAGAGCTTCCTTTGCCGATTTCCTTACCTATCAGATTTAATGTTTGCAAAGCTGCCTTTGAACTCCAGCAAACAGCTTGCTTTGATATCCAGATGCAAATATCACTGTTTGTTAAGTGGGCTGAAAATGGATTTCATAAGTTGTTCCAAAGCTGCCACACATGAGCACAGTAAAGCTAAGAGCCCCAGCTGGAGTTTTCTCTGTCGTAGGAATATGAACAGAGCAGGATCACTCAGCCATCTTATTTGGAGTGACAGCAGCCTGCTCCTCCTGACAGAGACCAAAAGAGAGGTGTCAGACCCGACTTCAGTGTGAAGAGGGAAGCCTGTCACATACAGATAGATGGCATCTGGGCTGCTGCTTGAGGAAAGTTTAACAGCTAGGCAAACCAGTGGAAACATTTTCTCACCCATGAGGGCTTGCCCTGGCAATTGAGTAACAGACTGCCCTGGAAGGAAATAAAACCAAGACAGACAGGGGAAGCTTGGACAAAAAGGTTCACATCTCTTTACAACCAGGAAGCTGCAAAACAGCTTCTCAAGCCTAGTATCCCTACAATTGCTTATATAAAAGTGGTGACAGTTTTCCGAATGGTACATAGATTCTTTTGGAGATGGGCACAGGACTTGAGAAAAGGGAATGGACGTAAAGTATCACCTTTTCTAGATATTACATCAAGCTCTCCTAAAAGACTGACAGAACATTCTGGCATGCAAGAGGTTTGGGATAGTAGAATACATAATACTTTTCAATGTCTAAATGTACTCTGTTGTACCTTTTATGACCTGCCAGAATCAAGTTGCTTAAGCACTGAAAAAAAAGGAAAGGAAGCGATTGATTTATACTTAGTTTACCTAGAGGTCTGGTAGAAGGGTATTTACTTATTTATATCTGCTATTTGCTGATCTTAATTCAAGATGTGGTTATGAACCCCTGTCACAAAAAGGTCTTGCATCTCGCACAAGGAGAAGTGTTTCTGAAACAAAGAAAAAGTCAAGGTCCATTTAAAATAAAAACAGAAGAGCAATTCCTGACTGTTTATGACTTCATTCTAGGCCTCAGTTTCCCCTAAATGGTCAAAAAATTTATGCTAGAATTTCTTGAAGCTAAAGTATCTGAAAGTTTACAAGAGATGGTGCTCTTGCCATCGCCTTTGCACGTGAGCCCGCATTCCACACCAAGGACTGAAGCTGAGCCCTGTTACACAGAGGGCAGTTACGGTCACAAAAGCG
>VWZY01012409.1:690177-716767 GCA_013399075.1 Chloroceryle aenea | reverse complement strand
GAGCGCAACAGCAGCGTGGGTTAGGTTCCAAGGCCCGCAAAGAAGTAACAACCCTGATGGGAGAGGTTTAGCACAATGTAAAAATCCCCGAGACGGCTTTGCATGTGAACGAAGGGTATGTGAGTCACCTTCCTCCTTCTGACCAGGCTGCAGTGCCCCTGCTCTTACAGACTGTTGTTTGCTGAAGGCAACCTGTGCCAGCTGACAAAATCAAAAACAACATGCAAAACACTCATGCCAACTGCACATCCCAATAGCAAATCTGGGCTGATGTCAGAGCAGTCTCTACTGTAAACACACATCCCCTGCAGCAGTGACTCAAGGATCCACAAAAGAAGAAATCAGAAGCCCAAATGACAACTGCAACTTTTTGTTCTTCATGGTGGAAAACAAAACAAATTTGCTGCCCTTACAACGGGGACAGCTTTTCAAATGGGAGATGACTGACTGTGTACGCCTGCCAGGAACAGAACACCACTGAAGCCAGAGTGGCAAGCAGGCACTGTTTGCAGAGCAGCTCCTGCTGACCTGTTTGTGTCCTGGTAATGATTTTTCAGTTAATTAACTAATGAAGGTTGAGCAGGAAAATAATTCTTTTCATCTGCTTTGCTCCCTTCCTCAATTTCAGGTACAGAACTTAGTGAAGAGAGCTGATACCCCAGCCAGATACAATCGCAACACAATGTCAATCACCCAGAGCTCTTGGGAGATTGACACATTGAACTTAATCACTGCATAACCACTACCTGAAAAGGGGTGTAGTGTTTAAGAGGTTAAAACTAGGGCAAGGTTCAGTTGCTTATAGGAAGAAATACTAAATATGTAAATTATTTGTATAAATATGTAAATTATTTGTATAAATACTTCTTCAAAAGGCTAAAGTTGGAGATACCAGATGGAGTTCTGGTGCGATGCTCCCCCCAGAAATGCAGTAACATTTTCCTGTCTGTGCTGTATTAAAATGGTAAGCATGAGTGAATTGATGACTCAGATTATTTGAAACACTTTAGGAGGGGTCACAATTACATTTTGTCTGACTAACACCGAATATATTATTTATGGTTAAATATGTTACAATTAAACCAGTAACTTTGATTCTCTGCTCAAGCCATTTAACAACATTGACACTATTGTCTGGTATTTAGCACTCCACCTCCAGGGAGGGCGTGCCCATGCAAGAAAATGGTACTGTCCCCAGTCTCTTGCTGCTTCCTTTTGGCACCATTATCTTCCTCTATTTCTAGTGCCTCAAATATTTCTACAGAACAACAGAAGCAGAAAAAAACATAACACTGGCTTTGGTGTGTTGGGCAATTTTGCCTCTTCAATTCTACACAGCCGAGCATCATAGAAATCTCCATTAGCTACATTTATACCAAAGTTCTAACAATTTAAGCCATTAACAATGATGTGTAAAAACTGTGTAAGTGTACGAACTATTTGCTGGACAGCTTTTAGCAGAGGAAGTTAGTAAACAGTCATTTGTTAGGCTGGTAACTTGGGAGGAGCGATAGGTCGGGCACACGCAGAGCCCCGGCTGTGCGCTCACAGGGGACGCTGCCCCACAGCACAGCAGCCACTAAGAGGTCTCCCACCTGCCCCCAGAGCAGGTCACAAACAGCACACAGGGCAGCTAGCTTAATAGTTACTTGGGCATTTTTCTACCTGTCTGCTGGACTTGCAGCAAATTCTGGATGTAGACATGAAACAGCTATGGAACCAGAGGCATTTTCCATATACAATAAACCCAAGCATTTTGGGGAAAGAGCTATTCACTGCCCCTATGGAAAACCTGCATTCATGAGTGAGCATGAATCAGCCTGGAAGCTCACTGGGCGAGGCAGATGGATCCTGTACTGACAGCTGTAACTACACAATTACCTTTTTTACTGCCTGTCTTAAGGGGAGACATCCTAACTGGCCTTCAGCCAGTACACAGGATGCACAGATTTATGTTAAAGAGAGTGGAACCAACAATTAGCAACTTACTTTTTATATTAGAGTCAATCACACTATTAAATTCCTTAGAACTTTTCTCTTTCCAAGGTGCTAAATGTGGGGGTTTTTTACTTTCCCAAAATAATATTTTTAATGACTCTAAAAACTGTCACAGATCACCAACTTCACTACTTTTTTCATGATTTTGGCCTGCTCTGCAACAGCTGTAGAATAATTCTCTCCCTTTGAAAAATGCACACAAGACACAAAGATTGTGCTCAACAGGTTTACTCAGACTGGACTCTTAAATGCTCAAGAAAAAGGCACAGATTAAAAGAGACGCTGATGACTCTTTTGAACACAGCAAATGAGATTTTGTTTATAAGGAAAAAAAATACTGCTATGAATTGTATGAGTTGAAAATTCAAATATTCTTCCCTGTTTCCAATTATTGGCCTTCATTAAAATGGAATTTAAATTAAATTGTATAAACATATGAAATAAAGTCTCAGTATTAGGAAGTTTCTCTTTTCTTTCCTCTATGTACAAATCTTAGTATACAATTTTTACTTTTCATTATACATTTACTACATACTCTTTTCCAAACTGTGTGAGAACAACTGCAAAGGATGTGTTTCATGAAAATGCTTTGCATTCGGAAAGAATCCACCTGCTTTCTTGGCCAGCAGTGCCTATCAGGATTTAGGAGGAGATGACAGGTTGGGGAGTATCCACTCAAATGTAGTCGTCCTCTACTGGCTCCCCGTTGACGTCGCAGTAGTGGATGAAGATGGCCACCACCCGCTGGAACACTCCTTTCTTCATCTGGCGCAGCTCAGAGATCTCTTCGCCTATTGTTTCCATACAGATGTCTGCAGACAATTGTCCTTTCCTTCGAGGTGCATAAATAGTAGCTGTGGAAGGCACATGAGAACAAAAACTAGAATCTTGCCTATGAAGAAATTCACAAAGGAATCTGTTTCTCATTAAGTGAAGTAAGTCTTGGGAAAAAAAGCAAACAGAAAAATCTCCCATTGAACAACCACATTTAAAGGACATCATTCAAGCAGAAAAGGTATTCTGCCTTCCCTGTATCTAAGCCTTCTGGTAGCTCCAGCACCCATTCAATGTATGCAAAGTCTGGATGTCTGCAAGTGAAGGGAATCCCATTGCATAGCAAAGCCTTCCCAAGACTTAGCTGACATGCTTTCAGATAATCCATTTCAGTGGTCACTTAAATGTTTCATAAACAAGAGCAATTATGGACAAAGCAGCAGCTGGTTTTGGGGTTTCTTATGGCTTTAGCATCATGTTTAACCTAATTACTCTTCTAAATCAAATAGATACTTTTTTATCATTCGGACTACTTACTGAACTACAAGCATGAAGTCTCTGAAGCAGATTCAAATAAAATAAACATTTAAAAAAAAAAAACCAAAACCAGACAATGGTATAGCCAGAAAAGATTATTTCTTCGTCCTGTTGAGCTTCATCCCCTTGAACTGGAGCTAGATAAGAATGTCCAAAACTATGTCAATTAAAAATATCTCTAATGAAGGAGATTCCAAGGTTTTCCTAATTAAGTACTGGAAGAACATATTTTTTTCCCCAGTAACAAGCAAGGTTCTTAATTAAACCCTAGGAACTGCCCACTATAATATTTTATAAGACAAGCTCCTACATGGAAAGAGGCATATCTATCCTGAACTCTGACCCACATCACCTCTGCTCCAGAGTTTAAGGCCAGATCTGTCCTCTTTTCTCTCAAGTTTCTGCGAGTCTCACTTCTCTTTGCTGGACTCTCCAGCCCACCTTAACACCCTTTCACAAAGCAAAGCCCGTGGCAGCAGGCCAGCTGAGCTTCAGCAGTAATGCCAGCAACCTCCGCAGAACCTGGGCCTACACACCACATTAGTTTTGTGTGTGTTTTAAATGCACTCTTGCCTCTGACTATGACAAACCTGTCACGTTTTAGGCTAATCACCAGGTCTGCTCTCCAAGTGTTTCAGTATTGGTGATCTCCAGCTGACCAACACATTGTTCTAGCACTATGGCCCCCTCCTCTGCTGGTTCCCCTCCTCATCCAGCTCCCAACACTGCTACAAGCAGTTATTTGTAGTCTACCAAAACCAGCATAAGAATCAGAAAATTGAAAAATAAAGGAACGCATTATAAGCTTGGGACCAAGAATAAGTTAAAGTTCTTTGAACACATCAAAAAGATCACTCACTTCTCTCATCGTCCTCAAAGTCGTATCTAGCGTAGCTGTTTGGCTCTGCTGTTCGTAGTGATCTCAACCATGGGAAGTCAGTAATCATGGAGTAAGGGGCACCATCCACAATGCCTAGAAGACAGACAGGATGACAATGTCACTCCTGCAGCATCAGCATTCTTCATCAAGTGAAATTCACTGATACCACATAGGTTGGTCACTATTGCAGGAAAAGCACCTCCTCACTCCAATTCCCCCACTGTGTCCCAAAGGTCCTCCACCTTCTTCATAGAATTATTATTCATGTCCCTTGTAACTTGATGAAGTTACTTAACAAAAGAGACTGTTTATCAGCCTTTAGCTCCCCTATAAACACTCACCTTCTAGAGTGTAAATATCTCGTCCCCAAGGATACTTAGTGTATTTCTTCAGGTCTTCATCAGTTCGTGTAGCTTCAGGGAAGAACTCATATTTAATGAGCTCTCTAGAGAGAAGGAGGAAGAGATTACAGCCAGTAGTGATAGGAAATGTGACTGTGGGAAGGAGAAAAGCCAAATGGGAAATCCTACTACACAACCTTTCCTTTAATGAGCTTGAATCCACAGAAACACTCCTCTATGACCCTCACATAAACCCAGTATGCAATCCCTTCACTTTTGAGAGTAACCACAGAGAATATGTAAGATTTGGATGAGAAACCAATTAAGTTACCTTTCAAGAATTTCTGCCTGTAAGGAATAATCCAACACATCTGCAACTAAGCAAAACTTCAGAAGTAAATTTGTTCTCTTGGTCATCTCAGTGAAAAAACAAGATAATAAAACCACTGGTTTAAAACAGTTGGATGAGAACTACTGTATACAATTCCCTGCTCTTGGGAATTTTTGCTCCTCAGTAAGAAGTTTATATTGACTGCACATCATCTTCCCCAGAAACTAACATTATTTCTTGGAGTTAAACAGTCTCTTTTCTTAATAAAATAAAATTATTTTCGGATTCAAAGATATTCCTCAGCCATCCCAAATACTTCAATGCTTAATTGAGTTACTGCTGGATGGAATAGAACTGGAGAACTCAACAGTATTTTACACACAGTTAGGTTTCTTTAATCTATGTTTTGTTTTAGCTACACCTTGATATCGACAGACTACATTGTGCCACCTGGAATTCAACAAATTTGCTGGTCAACAAACCATTTGGTAAGAATTCAGCTATCAGAATACAGCTTGACTGAAGCTGTAGCTGCTGCATCAGGATGGAATTTCTTTCCTATAAAATTACTGAAGGGCAACTACTCACTGGTTGATATTTGCTATTGTGTCCATCCAGCTCCGAACTCGCACCTTATTGCGGACATTAGGTGGGTTACTGAACTCGTGAATTATACAAATGTGGTACGGATAAGGGCCACTAAATATCTTTTGCTCAAGAGTCAACGTGTCAACCTGTAAAAGGCAGCAAACAAAGACTTGTAACCAAGAGAAACAAAGAGATGTGATTTTAGAATGGATCTTGAGTAGTGGGATTTGATGGGTAATTTCTGTTTTCTCATGTGTTTCACAACTCCAGTATGTAAATACTTTCATGAAATTACATAATGGTCTACACTACATTCATTTTCTCAGAATTGGTCTCTGGCTTAGGGGCAGGGGTTGTTTTATGGTTGAGGGGTTTGGGTTTTTTTTGGGTTGATTGTTTTTCCTCCACGATAGTCTTACCACTGTCCTTTAAGAACTAAAGCAAGAGATGATGTTTCAAAGAAAAGCTGGCTTTACATCAAATCAGCTTTCCCTTGTTGGTCAGGGAAACTAAGCCAGAAAAAGAATTACTTTACATGACAGAAGCAGTATCATAGTATGATAGAGTGCTCTGGTTAGACTGATAAAGTAAAAAAACCAAACAACCAAACACCAAAACAAACAAACAAACAACGCAAAACAATCACAAAAAAACAACCACCACCACAAAAAAAAACCAAACCAAACAATAACCCAACATAAAAAAAAAAAACACAAATCAAAAAACCACCACCCAAACCAAACAACATTCTGGATCTTAAATTAAGCACTCTTAATTACTTGTCCAATGACCTCAACAGTTCCTGACATGTCAGTGCTTACATCTCCTGTACGTAATCATACGTAATCTGGGGGAGGAAAGGGTGGCTACAGTACTACAGCTGTCTTGCAACACTGTTCAGCATGAAAAGTGGATGCAGCTTCCAGCAAAGTCATAGTCAAACCACTAACTGCTGTTATTAAGTCTAACAGGATATGGGGTGAAAGATTTCAAATACCTATGCCTATGTCATGCCTCTGCTTATCCATAACTACAAGCTGACTTAGTAGCATCCAGGTTTTACAGTTATTTTTAGTTATTCTGTTTGGAATAAACTCCATGCATCATGACTTTTTACAGTTATCTTCTAATGCAATGAATGTTGGAGATAACATTAAACCTCAGAATTCAGTACCACCAAGTTCCAGATTCTGCAATACAAGCCTTGATGGCCTACAGCTTTAATAAACCATTCTCTCAGAGCTGTGCTATGTAACATCTACATTTCTTGCAGCAATTAAAGAACACGTGAAGCCAAGAGTGGTGAAAGAATACAGGGAGAACTTCAGATCTGTGTGTTGGTTGCATACCTGTTGCATTGGACGAAGATAAATGATTCGGTTTCTTTCTGGTGGCATCCTGAGAATCTGATCCAGAACCTGATCCATGTTTAACTTCTTGCACTGGGCATAGTCAAACCGATTGACAACTGGTGCATTTTCTACTTTTAAGTGTTTCAAGACACGGCACCTTGTAGCTGTAAATCGGCAAACAGATCATTAACAAAAAAGAAATTTAATACTGAAAAGACCTTAGAGGCCTCCTGTCAAAGAGATTTTTTCAAAGCCAACTGTTTCAAAAGAAGCCAGACAAGTAATGTAAGTAGCAGAGAATTGCTGAAGTAGTTTGGATAGCTGGCAACTTCAGTATATTGAAGAAACAGGCTAGCTGTTCATTTCTTCCCCATTAGGATCAAATTCTTAATTTGTGAACTTGTAAGAAGAGTCCTTTTAAAAGGCCATGTCAAATTTAAATCTAACTTTTTTTTTTTCTCCTTTACTTCAAAATTAATGTATGTTCCGAGAAGCATTCTGGAATAAAGAAATAATTTATTTATTCCCTGTTAAGTAGAGATACCTCATATTTCAAAAGAAAAAATGTTATCTAGTGTAGATGTTGCAGAAAACAATAAATCATCCGATGCTTCCCACACCCTGGCATGTGAATCTAATGCAGCCTAAGTGCCATAATTCAAAACAGATTTTTATCATGTCAAGGAGGAAAGTATCATCATGTCAGCTAAATAATCTGTGGAAGCAGGAAGAAAGGAGAGGAAAAACACGGTACTCAAATTCATTTCATCAACTTCCAATTATTGTATTATCACTCTTCAATAAACATCTCATCTTCTTAACTGTCATATAATTTCATCTGTTGATTTCCAGATATTAATCTTTATTAAACTTGTTATGACTTACAAGGAAAGAGGCATTCAAGCTGAGAAGCAGTAACTTTTGGTGTTCTAAGCATCAATTTGACACATAGCAAAGCACCTGATGAATTCAAAATAAGTAGTGAACTGATTTTAATTCTTTCAAGGATTTCCAATAGTGCCAGAAGGAGGAGATACATGACAGTAACTACATACCATGTATGAACATCATTTTGGGGCAGTCTTTCAGTACCAAATCTGTTATTCCACAGTTGGTCAAGGTGATTCCAACAAGGTTTTTCGATTTCAAAGTCAGTACCTGGTGAAAAATGAAAAAGTAAAGTATCTATGACAGGGTAAAAATAAAAATCAAAAAACCCCCCACCACTGAATTTTAAAAGATACTGTCTGATACAGAATATTAGCTAGGTACTAATCAAAAATCATATAGCAACACAACAGGTACTTGAGACAGCTAGGCTACTGAAGGCCTACTTAGGAAAGATGACTTCCCTGTGATCAGCAACATCACAAAATGCCAAAGAACATCTTCACAACATTACAAGAGAGGTCATATCAAAAAGCACAATTTCTACCAGAAAAACTAAGTATAATCTGCCAGGAACTTCGGATTCTTTACTATTCAATTTATGCTTAAACACAGAAAGAAGGTGTGGCAGAGAATAATGGTTTGAACTCCCCATAAAAGGTATCTTACCAGGGCTATCTCAGAGAAAAACCTCCCAAGGAGGGTTGAAAATTATACTGATAGCCTATATAATTCTTTATGTGCACTATCAGAGTTAGTAAAATAAAGCACACATCAAGCAGAATCATCTCCAATAACATGAACACAAGGAGAAAGGATCTTTTTTGGGGTTTTATCCAAAGTTTTAGCACTAAAAATTTTTGCAAAGTTTGTCAGCCCAAGGATGAAGCTAACCAATTAGACAAAGAAGAGTAACCAGGATTTGATTAAAACAAAGTAAACACATGTAAAGAAGCATTCTACAGTGGATTCTTTCAGTTACAGCAATTCAAGCTGTTTCTTGTAAACACAGATAGTTTTAAAAAAAATAAAATTCACAATAGAGTTCTTTAAAAATGTTGTTTTAAGAAGAGAAATCACATACCCAAAAATGTATTTTATGGTAACTACAAAAGCAGCAATGCATCCTAGAAACCAGAAAATATTATGGGACACATTCACACAATCTTTCTTAAATCAGTAAATCTAAGTTCTTCACTGGAGAGAGAGAGGAAAGTAAATTCAGGCAGGTTCTTCTACAGTAGTACTCAGAAAAAAAGCTTAAGTTAGATGTTCAGAGTTATGCTCCAAAGCAACCTCATGCTCAGCTAGAATATGAGCTTTGGGTAACCAGCCTTAATATAGTGAAGTCAGACCATGCAATTCCTACTCCCATGACAGATCTTCACTGCAGAAGAATTAACTCACATTACTTACATACTAAGTGAACCTCCAGCCTGCAAAGTAACAGCTGAGTCACCATGTCCAGAGGTAATTACACATCAAATATTTTCTTTTAACAGCACTAGTCTTTGCTGTCATTTCAAAAATAAATGCCAGAGAATTTTTTTCCCCCTGCACAGGGTTTTATCCAAAGTTTTAGCACTAAAAATTTTTGCAAAGTTTGTCAGCCCAAGGATGAAGCTAACCAATTAGACAAAGAAGAGTAACCAGGATTTGATTAAAACTATGGGAAGGCAGGACTTCATGCAGCACTATAGTCATGAGCACCTGACAAATTTCAGGTTTAGCTTTAGCTTATACTTTGCTCTTTGCAGACCACTGAGAGTTTCACTACACCTGAGAGAGACATTTCTCATGCATGGTTAAGACCAAAGGGAGCAGCACCGTCAGTTACAATGTATCTGGCTCTACACGGAAGAGACGATTGTACAATTACATCATTATTCATGAGCCTTCCCAGCTGATAAACCTGTTGCAAGTGAAGAAAAAGACCTTACTTGAACATGATCATCTTCAATGACTGGGTCACTTGTACTTGTGGACTTGTCTGCTGTCCTTTTCCTCTTTGTGGTTTGCCGGGGCTTTGGCTTAGCCACCTCTGAAAACAGAAAGTTGGAAAAAATCTTTCCTCTGTTTACATTTCAAGGTACCAGTAGAGGCATCCCCTAACAAAGCATCCATTAAGAACATACATTTCTTACATAAGCAGATCAAAATACCTGTCTGGCTTGAAAACAACTATCTCTCTCTTCCTTCACTTTCAGGTTTATTGCTCAGATTCATTCCCACTAAATAACTTGGGGCAAGGGGGCGTGCTGTTTATAGATGAACACACAGCAATTCTGAACCTACAAGTTCAACTTCACAGGAAGATGCAAACCCCAGAAAAGAACAGAAGACAATGATTAGGTTACACTTGGTTCTCTGCAGCAAACAGAACATTATGGACAAATACAAGACCCAAAGTAGCTTTAACAGTAGAAATAATATCAAACTACTGCAGAGTCTGCTCTTTATAACGAGGCTTTTCCTAATACTGCAAAGGATCCCACGTAAAAAATACTCTGACGTTCCCAAGCTGCTTCTTACACCCTTTCATGTACAAGTGATATCAAATTCCTGCTTGATTTAAAAGATAAGGCTTTGAGGAAAAAAATATTATAGATGAGCACTCTTACTTCCTACAGGAAAATAAAAAAAGCCCTAGAATTAATTCGTTGTGATTAACAAACCAAAGTGAGACTTTACTAAAATTAAGCTTCCTTTGACGTTTTGTTAAAACGTGTTCACAAACATTCACAATCAAGAAAGAAGTGCAGATATTACAGGCTATATATGAACTACTCCATGCTATACTACCCTTTATTTAGTTTTCTATTACAAGAAAGCGTGGCTTACATTTTTTACTAAAATAGAAATCAGAATTACACACTCCTCTAGCCAGCTGGTCTGTGGTGATAATGTTTGTAAAATTGCACTGTCTTTAATATTTGACTTGTTCCACTGTTTAATAGGAGTAAATCACTTCAGAGAAAAAAAATACTTCTACTATCAAACATAGGGTTTTTACAGGAGACAAAAAAACACAATGTAATTTTTACTAGAATAATAGAAAGCAGTCATAAAAGGCACATTTTTAGGCTATTTATGGAAAAAAACCACATTTCCAACTCTGTAGCAAAGCATTTTCAGGTTCTACTCTGAATTGTGCACCCTAGTGAAGAAAAGCACTGTAACAGCAAGGCAGAAGAGCTCTCACGGTCCTATTTATTAAACAAAACATTACAAGATAAAAATTACACATCCAAGCCTCATATTCTGCCTCAAGTATCAGCTAACAACTGCTTCTTCAAAGGGGAAAATAAGTGTATAAAGGCATACATATAACTGAACAGAGCTGGGACAACAGTCCAGACTTGTGTACGCTGAATACGAGAAATACGGAGACATTTTTCTCCATGAGCAGAGCAAATCGTTTTCCTAACAGCAAGATACCCTAATTTAATACTTGAATCTGACTGATTCACTTCATGTTTTGATAATGGATGAGGATAGAGAGGAAATATTTTCTTTTGATTTTTGTAGACTAGTTACTAGTCATAATGAGGCAAGGTAGAAACCAGACATTTTAAAATTTAATAGCAAGATCATTTCTTCAATCTGAGATGCATCTAACTTAAGGACAATATCCTAGGTGATGAAGGTTCTGTTAACACTTAGGAACATTAAAATAAACTGTGAAGACACTAGGACATATGTGTTTCAATCATTCCACATTAACAGAGATATGAATTTGCTATCAATCTTTTCTACCTCCAACTCATACAATTCAGCAATAGCACGTTTCATTTTACTTGCCAGATAGTCCCAAAGAATCCTGGATATAATTATAACATGTGCTATGAGCAGACTAAGATGATTATTTTGGAAAGCAAGTATATTTGGAAGAAGCATCGAGTTCCCTTCTCCTGTCTGTTCCCTTCTCCCAACATTTCTGGCTTCATTCCAGCCCTTCAGGATTGGATTTGTATTTAATTGTTTTTTTTGTTTTACATGATGCCAGGCATGAACCTGTTTAATAAAAAGGCAATTTTCAAAAAGTTTGATCACCATGCCTTATACACTTGGAAGTAGAATCCAGTAAGCAGGTTACATGCTTGGCTCAGTTATAATTAGGGCTTTCTTTACTAGTTGATAAAGTATCAGTTCTTAACTTGTGCTTTCTTGCTAAGATCTGAGCGTACCTGCTGTCGTCTTCCTTTTAAAGGGAGAATTTTAATAGGGGAGACAGTCTTATGTTTCAATGAATAACAGCCTTCAGAGAAAGAGAGAAGCTGTCAAAAGAAGTTGCATTTGGTTTTCAAATGAGTAAATGAAACACTGTTTAGTATGTATGGATAACACATACAGAAATAGTTGTATGGATAAAAAAGTCACTGTCACTCTTTGAGAGAGATCTGCTATATTATCCTTTGCTAGCTACAGCAGCAAAGTCAGCCATTTCTGTTCCATCAATATTCTGATCCTTTGACAAACCGTTTAGTTTTAAATTATTAACCCATGAACACCACGTTTAGCTTCAGTATTACCTCTGTGCCTTGCAATTGTTCAATACTGTCTCATGTCAGCACAGTAGTTTACTCACAAATTAATATATGCATATAGGTCATACCTGACTCTGACACCAGAGGGACATGGGACAGCCTGCTTCTGGCTCTTGTTAGCGGCCGGCGGGGATACTCCTCTTTATACTCCATCTCACAGCCCCTTCGCTGTGACCGTGTGCTCTCCTCCTCACTGGCAGGCCCACAGGCACTCCCACTAGTCCTCCCATCACTTGTCTCTTCTGGAGGTCCACAGTTCGGCAGAGTCCTAAGTGCAAAATCTGACCCAGTGCTGTTTGGTCCATTCCTACAGGCTCCACTCGTGGACGGGCATTCCCCATCACAACACCCACTAGTCCTTTGTTGTGCATCCTGTGGCTTGTAGCAGGAACACCTGGAACAAACAGAGCTCTCCTCAGTCTCTCTCTCACTGGAACCTTCACCTTTACAAGGTGAGCAGACACACTGCCTTGATTCATCTCCAGTTGCTGGACTGGTGCCAGCAGAGTGGCTATTAGCTGTCTGTGCACAGTCAGGGCTAGGAGAAACAGCATTGCAGGAGCCGGATGTTCCTGTTGATCCTGTAGCATTACTGCAACCTGGGTAAGAATCTTTGCTTTTGTTCCTTTCAGGCATGTCACTTGCTGCTTTCATGTCTGCTTTAATCTGCTCACTTGTTACTTGACAACCTTTCTCACAGCTGCTTTCCTCAGGATGGAACTGCTTTGTCTGGCCCACTTGGCTGGCACTACACCTCTTCCGCAGGGGTGTCTTGCCTTTACCACTCACTGCAAGAGTCAATCGAGAGAGAACAATGAGAGACAACCCAATACACAGTTTACATAAACACCAAGTGCTACTCTGGTAGAGAGGACTTAAGACAGAAGACAGCCTAGAGGCCAATGACAAATCCTGCAAGCATGTTGCTGCTATTCACATGTTATGGGAATTAGTATTTCTAGTTGTTGTTGAATCTCTGGAATGTCTCGCAGTGATTTTTGTAGTAAGGTGCTGTGGTGTTTGCCCATACACTAGATACATATTTGCCAGAGAGACTAATGTATGCACAAAGCAGCTAACTGGTTAAAAAGGCCAAAGCACAAAAATATGAAAATGACACTGGTAAAAGGCTTCTGTTTTCTTAAATATGAGGAATGAATCTGAGGGGTTAAATAACACCACAGATAGGATTCCAGTTTACAATAGCAATCCTTAGCTCCCCCTCCTGGGTATGGAAAATGCTGTCAATCGGTAACAGCAGTCTCAGTTTAGAGATGAATAAAAACCAGCAGCAAATAATGTACAAATCACAACTGGAACATAACATCTACTCTCTTAATCCTCTCAGCTAATTACACTAAACCAAACTAAAAAAAAATAAAATATTTGCACTATAAAAGTTTATGGAAATAGTCTCCAGAGTTTATTTCAACCCTGGAACCATAACTGACAATTATACTATAAGCACAGCACTCTGCAGATGTCCACACTGAAAACTACCAGTCTTTTGGAAATGTGTAGGGAGTGTGCTGGCTACCAGAGGAAGACACCTGAGCCATTACATCTTTGACATGCCCTAGGCTTTGCAGAGATTAAACCAGTACTAGACCAGTACATTTCTCAGTCCTTCATAATACAGGATTTTTATGTTAACTGCTTAGCTATTATGGCTTAATATTCTATGTACTTCAGCTGTCAATTACTTAGAGATCACAATCTGACTTCAGCTTCCTCCTTTCTTGCGTACGCTTGAAACTACCTCCCTAAGAATACAAACTGCAGGAATAGCATGTCACCTCCGCTGCTGGAAAGGCCCTGCATCAGATGGCATCAGAACCAGGACTCAGACTGCAGCTTATAGCAGTAAATTCAAAATACAAGACATGTTCTTTCCTATTTCTCTCTGTAGATGTCATACTACCCTGAAGTTCTAGGCCTCTGACTCTGAATGAGTCATAACAACATACACACACATATATGCATTGTTCAGAAGTGAAGACAACAGTATTGAACATCACCCTGAGAATTCTAACTAACCTCCAAAGCTCCCAACAAAGTGAATATATCTGAGAGTGTCCCAGTAAAGGCATTTCCACAAGGCTCCCACGAACCAAAAGATATATACAGCTCTCATGCATTTGTCCAGTGGTCACTTTTTTATTTTTTGATAAATGAATCCTATAGACAACCTAGCTGCAAATCTGGCCTCGCCGACATAATAAATTCTTTGTGCTTGGAAATCCCAAAGAGGAGCTGCAGGTTTCTGCATGCAAAGCAGTGAAGCAGCAGCACCATTCTGCATTTCCCTACAGTGACTATGTGATTGCAACTCAGAGCCAGATTTAAACCTCCATTTGAGATTTGTAACAGGAAGAAAAGAGCAGGGGGCACACAAACAAGCATGCCTGTTACAAAGCTAGAAATAAAACTGAACAAGATGGAGAGACTGAAGCTTAATAATAAATTCTGCACAGTGCCCAGGAACCCATCTGTTCTGCACCTGAAGGTTCTCTAGTTTCCACTGGATCTCTGCTTTTCTCTTCTCCATCTGAGTAATTTTGTGCAATGCTGTTAGAGATGCAGGCTCTTGAAGTCCCCAGGTTTTCTTCCTCATCCTCACTGTCTGAATCATGGACAGTAATAGGTGCTGCTTTTACAACAGGCTGAATGCCGCTTGGTCCTGAAAGCAGTAGAAGAATGACAACAGCTCACGTGAAAATAAGCCAAGCATGCATTAAATGGCTGAAGAACTTTTAGAACTGCTTGAAAAAATGACAAGAGATTAATTTGATTCAATTTAGCCACCCATTCTCTGTCTCCCTCATTAAACTTGAAATATGAGAAAAGCGATACATTGCATTTCAGCATTAATGCATTCTAGTTTGGAAGGGAAAGAGCATCCCAATGTAAGACAAAACATAGGTTCTCTGTAATGTTTCTCTGCTTCACAACAGCTTAAAGGTTCTTCCAGAATAGCACAAGTAACTGCACAAATATGTATTATAACCAGTCCCTGAAACCTCCACCATAAAGACAGAAACGTCGGTCAGAACGTCTGCAATTATCCTTCTAAACCCCACCACTAGGAGTGGGAAGGAGAAGCACAGATTATCAAGCTTCAGCATAAATGTGCTTCGTAAGTTATTTCTCTTGGCTACTAACTGAAGGAATTAGCCAATCACAATGACATATCTGCCTGTGAATAACACAAGAAATGAACACGAAGTTAAATAACCTTTTCAGGAGTTATCTTGAAAAAGTGAACAGATCCACGATACGTGTATGTTACTTCATGTTGTTGGCATATTTAGTAGAAAATTATGTTGTCCAGCAAATAGTGGCTATAAAAGAAATCAAGATTGCCTTATGTCACTAATGTGTGTCACTGATGATGTCAACTAATACAAATTAATTTAACACTGGAACAAGTTGTTCTGGTTTGGGGAGGAAAAAAAAAAAAGTCAAAAAAGAATCCACATGCTTCAGTGAAAGAAGTAAGGCCTCTAACCCCAACATAGGAACATGGAAAGCTCATTCAGGCCTTCTGAGTCTTTTATTATACTCGGCACAAAAATAAGGCTTTAAGATCCAGATATTTTACTCCATATGCAAAAGTAAACTAGGGGCTGTAGAACAGATTTTAAAAGAGAATAATGTTTTTCACAGCAGTAAGCTGTGCTAGCATCATTATTCCAAACACACCAGACAACCCAGCTAAGAAAACCATCCAAAACTAGACTCATACCAAAACATTTAGCCCCACAAGAAGGGGATTCCAAAAGGTAATTTCTTTCCAAAACCAGAGTTACCTGCTTGTTCTTCATCAACCTCCATAGGAACAACAGCCTGGCTGGGAGCTGGGAGCTCATTCTGGCCCTGCCCAGCAGCCATCCCCTCTTCCTGTGCCACCTCCTCCATCTCATTCAGTGCTGAAACAATTAAGATGCGGTCAAAAAGAGGAAACAGAAGGAAGAGAGTCCATAAGCATAGAAGGAAACCAACTGGCACCCGCAGAGAGTCAGAGAATCGTTAAGAAGCAATTTCTGCCTTGATTCCTTCAGTGAGTCTCCAGATTGTACAAAGCCTCTCACAGATTTGTTCTCTCTCTCTTTAGCCAAGGCCTCAGCCTAACTTTTGGGGTTTACTTCTTCCAAATTTTCAACTCCTCCTCAAAAGTCTTGTTCTACAGCACTGAGCAGCACGAACAATATTTTACATATTCCTTCCCTCCAATGAGTTCTGCCACTGCTGGGAGAATTTGAAAACAGACCATCTGGCACTGGGATACACTCCCAGCTCTGACCAGAGGAGCCTAGAAAACACTTCACACTCCCACAGATGAGTATCACACTGCAACTCTACATCACCAACACCTGCACTGACATGTATCTTTGAATAGTGATGTGCCTGTAACAGTTTTAGGTACAATACAGAGAGCTTTTGTCACACAGGTATCAGAGATGTGCAAACACTCTGCAAAAAAGATTAAAGTTACATACTAGGAACTGAAAAACAACTTTTCAATGTATATTCGTATCTTCACTAAGACCCTATTTAAATGGCAATGCAAATCACTTACAATCACTCCCTACAAAGGTTCACAAAGTTCAGAGATTACCCTCAGCAGCAATCTGCTGTTCTTCAGCTTGACCATCTTGCCTCAGCTCATTCTCCTCATTCTGGTCATTTGGGTGTTGGTGATTGTTGTGGTGGATGTTTGCATTATTGTTATTCTGGTGGTTATTGTTGTTGTCATTGTCGTTGTTGGAGTTCTGATTGCTGACTAGAGCAGAGGAAACACCAATTCCTGTGCCTGCACTTAGGCCCACACGAGCACAACCCTGAAAACAAAGAGCAACTATTCAGATTTGAAAACATCGACACATTATCTTGACAACATAGCCTCATGCTGACAAAAATGTGTTCTGTCAGTAGTATCCATGAGAGCAGAACAATACACACATGAAGAACAGGAAAATTGTCCCTAATACTTCCTTATGCTCCATCTAAAGTCCAGCAACCAGAAAAGTTAGACTCTACTAAACTCCCAATGAAAGGGAACTCTAGAAACTATATAATCTTACTTTATTAAATTGTATTTCATTTGCTATGAGATCAGATTACATCAATACAAATAGCAGATCATAGTCTTCCCAGAACCCAGTAGCCTCCAGACAGAATTAATGATCAAAGAAAGCAGGTTTTTACATAGGCAGTTTTCATTACGTTGCAACAGCTGCTACAAAGATTTGTGTTGCAGTGTGGGAGAGGGGATGGCGTGAAGAAATAAAATTCCTAAGCTCTGAAAGCACTCCAACAGGGGAACAGTATCCCCATTTCACCCACTACAAAATCAGAAAAACCCCTCAGCATTGTAAACAGGTCCTTAAGCACAAAAAAAAAGGCAGCAGCAAATAGAAGTAGCAGAAGAGACCTCAACAGAAACACAGAATCGATGTGAGTCTTATTTCCTGGTCATACAAGATCATACCTTACCACTGCTCCCATCTGCAGAAGCAACATCTTTCTCCCTAACATATCATGATAATAGCAACTGCAAACCCAAGTTATTTATTTATCAAGCTAATTAATTACAACCTTTAAAAGAACACACAACAGCTGGAGCTGACCGTATTTCCAATGAGCTGGCAACAGTAAAAAGCAAAGCCATTCCCTGAAGGACTCACCTTAGGAGGTTCACGAAACATCTGGTCCAGAGAAATAAATTCTAAGCTTGGCAGTAACTCAATGAACTGACTGAAAGAATCTAGCTTTATCGCGTGGCATCGCACCAGGGTGAGGTCAACCAGTCGGGTCCACCTTGAATGATCTGTGGAGGAGAAAAGATGCGTTTCCTGAAGGATTCCCACCTCACTTATTTTTCATTATACACTTCTCAGATACAAGAGCGGGCATCTTCTGTATCTCCATCCTGATGTTACCAGCATTGTTATGGTTGCAAACCAAGCATCATCTACTCTGGTTAGTAAGAAACAGAGCAGGTGGTAATACGAGCAGAAAATCTGTTCTAACATCACAGCCAATCATATAACTGTACCTCTAAAATTGCAAAACTGTGCAATACCTGTGATCCAATTATTTGGGTTATGCAGATGTGGGCAGTTGTAAATGACCAGATACTTGATGCAAGAAAAAACTTCATTTACAGCTTTCATACCAATATCTGTAATAATTCCTGGATTTTCAACCACATCAGCCAAGCCATACTTCACTAAGTCTCCATTTGCCATTTTACCTAGGAAAAAGATAGTATCAGTAAATTTCAGAGAGTTGCCTCTTACAGAGTGATTTTCTAAGTCCCTATTTCAGTCCAGTTTCACAAAAGGGATTGGATTATTCCTTCAGTTCAATAAAGCTGAGACTCTTCCAGTTTCAGGAAGTGAATGAAACCATATGTGGCTGTATGAGATCAACAGCCTCAATACAAGTACATTACTATTCTTTTTAATCACTCTTAGAAAATGACTGAAAGCACATCAACTGATATTTGTCAAATACTTTATGTATATAAAAAATGTCATACACTGTAGTAAAAACTCATCAACATATCCTAGATGAAGAGTTTCAAACTGTGGAAATTCCAATTCAGCCATCTTCAAAGCAGAAAAAACACCATCTTTGGTCAAGGAAGGCTGGATTCGCACTTCATGCAACCTGAGGGCAATTAAGAATTGCTCCCATTAAAAGGCATGCCAACACACAATCGCCACAGAAACCACTCAAGAAGCTGTGCTCTTGTAATAAAAGGAAAATATTCTTTCAACAATGGCAGGATTAAGAGTATATTTGGTTTATCTTCATGGCAGTATTTGACAGTTACATAACAATCAATACAGTTTTGAGCCTAACAGCACCACACTTTTTAGATACAGGTCTAGGAAGAAGGCTTACGACACAAAGTGGTTCAGAAACAGACATTAACTCCAATTATTTCAACCACAGAATACCCCTGTTATGTAAACTTTAAATGTTTATTCCTTAACTTTCTGAAGGCTGTTCTGCTTCTTTTCTTCTTAGACTTTATTACTAACTTATTTTGAAAAAGGAGAAGGGGAAAAAGAAAGATCTAAATGCCCATACCTTCGTGCAGCAGTTATGATGAGGTAGCCAAGATCCACTTCAAGTGCATTCTTACAAGCTCCCAGAACTATAGTGTGCAAATTCCTAAAACCACCTGACAAATAATTAAAAAAAAAAAAGAAAAAAACAACACACATTCTTTGACTTCAGTCACAGATCACAACCTTAATCCTTATACATTTCCACCAGTGTTATCTTGACAAATTAAAGATACATATTTTTTAGCAAATCCATAAAACACACATCTGCACCTGACTCCCCTTTAATCCTGCTAGTTCTACTCACCAATAAATGCAACTGGAAGATTATCTTATCAATCAGGACTTAATTGCAGTTAAAAGATTAAAACAGTCCTCAATACACAGCTCTATTTAGCACCATAACCTTAGTTCTGAACTTGACACCTTTAAAGTAATGATCAGGAAAATGTATGCTACAGACAAATAAGCCAAGCTTCACATGTCTCCAGTATTTGCTAATATTTCTGTTTGAAGTAGGAGGAATACGAAGTTTCATACCTGATCTCCAGCTATCTTCTACCACATGCTGGATAAGTCCTCCAAGAAATGGAACACGAACCAGTTCTAAATGCTCCAGATTTCGAGCAGAAGCCAGGCCTGTCACTAAGGGAACATACTTCAAAGAATTTGTGGGTCCTACACAGAACAAACCAATATAGAAAAAGAAGATTGTTCTCTTAACAACACTGAATGTATCCCATTAAAAAAATTTAAATGCCCACATCCATCCATCTAGCTCAGGAAATCTACAGAACTGCATAGCACTACATAACCTACAGGAGAGGGGGATACATTTCTATCCAACACCGTGCATAAACCAAGGGCTGTTTTCAGAGTCTTGTATTCTAAGATTTCCATTTACAGTTGGTGCTTATGCAGCATTAACAGAATTAGATCTCCTATATGCTAAAACATCACCTCCATGTAGGAATCCCTCTTACCGGCACAGTTCCTCATGACAAAAGCGCGTAAGCTGATACAAAGGAAATCTTTAAAAGGCTGTGGTTTGGTGAGTCTCACCCACTTCAGATAAAGGTGCCTCAGCATTGGGATACAAGGAATCTCGGGGACATTCACCCCTATTAATACATAAACAAAACATTTTAAACAAGCTTTAAATTGTAAACTTTAGGATAAATTTATTTGGATTAAAACTCTGGCTTTAAACAGGAAATCTTTGCTATGTGGCATGTGAGAAAAGCTGTAAACATTTTAAACACAAGTTCTTTACCTCAGTTTGTCAACAGAGTTTTCTAGAATTTGCCCTTTGGAGCTGCTACCACACACATAGCAAGTCGTATTTCAAAGATGCCACACGCCAAATTCCCTTTCTTAAAAAGAATTACAACCTTGCAGAGTTTCAAACCCTTTTAAATTCACCTGGGTTGAAGCCAACTACCATTCCCACACTCACCTACTAAGTGCAAAGTCTGAATTTTAGCTCCTATAGGAATTTTCAGCTTGTTCTCAGGAGGAATTGGAAAAGCACCATTACGATTACGAAACTTCCCTAAAATGTGAACTTGTGGCATGTATGTCCAAATAGCTTCCACCAGCTCTAAATGAGAGGTCTCAACACCCTGGATAAAAGGAAGCAAAGCAAATGCTCTAACACCAGTTCAAGCAACAACATCCTCTTAACCACGTAAACTTCTCAGTAACACACTATACATAATGCAATGTGTTATTTCACTTTCGATTTGTAGCAAAACTTGTCCTTTTCAAAGCAGAGGGGTCAGAGGTTTAGTTCATTTCAAAACTTAAGGGCACCTGTGATTCCCACTGGTGCAACTAAAACCAGTACTCATTTGCAAATATGGTCACAATTAACTGCTAGTCTGTACAGCCAGATCTGAATACAAAGCCCACATCTGAACACAAAGCCCTGTGAGCAATGAAGTCCCTGCCACATCTCTTCTGCTCTGGTAACATGCACCATCTCAGCTGCTGAAGGAGGTTCTCTCTGCTGTCTAACCACTCACCAGCAGATTTGGACAGGCCTGCAAAGCCTCTAAAACTCCAGGAATGCTGAAAGCTTCATGGCCACGGACTCTGCGTCTTTCAAGATACCTGGGATGAAGACCATAAAGCTGTTCAATGTCTGGCATCTTCCTCAGCAGTGTTAGGAAACTGGAATCTGTGAAACCTAAGATGACAACAACAGATTTGGTATTTGTGTGACAGTAGACACCTTAGCTGTAAAGGGAAAACCAAATACATTGCTCTATTTATACAGTTGTATAAATCCTGCAGTGTCAAAAGATGTACTCAGTGAAGCAACAGCTTGTCTTCTACTTCCAGATTCTAGAAATCATGACCTACATACTCTTCTGCCTTGAATTTTGCAGGCTTGCTGTAGGTTTCCTTCAGTGCAGCTGCATGGCTATTGAGTTCACTACACTTTCTCCCTTCTCAGATGAAGCACCTCTGCAGACTGTCAAGCTTTGTGTCTCTATCTTTCATTGAATTCCATTTATCAACTACATGACTCAAAAATGCCCAGCTGGATCAGTTATATGCAGTTCCTCACTCTTCCCATAGCTCTCAATTCTCAAGGAAATGCAACAGTCTCTTAAAGCCAAGGATTATTTTATTCTAACATAAGACAAAGCATAAACAGGATTTTAAACTAGTGGGCTACCTCCATTTACATCTCCCTTCGGTTAGGTCTAGCCATCTACCTGACAGCAGCCCTAATAAATCTAACTTGGCAGATCCTCTAACTTTTAGAATTTGCTCATTTTAGGTCTCTCCCCCAACAAATCCCAGCAGTGTAATTTAAATCCAACAGAAATCCTAATAGGTTGCCAAATTTATCTATTGAGCTGAAGATGGCTTGAGGTGTGACATCAAAACTTATTTATTCTTACATCATTAAGTGTTGGAAGATGAGTTGCTCTCTCATTCCACTGTATTTTTTCCTGCCTGCATGCAAACAGCCTCTTCCTGGATTAACTCCCTCGCAATAATCAGACAAACACAGGTTGTTTTTACAGATTGCTACAGAGAATCCCAGTTTCTGCTACAGTAACATCCAGAAACACAGGAACACGTTTTCCAAACCACATACTCAAGGAAGCCACTCAAATCTCACAAAGTTAAAGGAAACTAAATATCTTTTTATTGCTTTTGAAAACGTACCCTGCACACCTCCTTACAAACACCAGCACTGCACTGCCAGTTTTGCTCAGTACCACTCCAGTGCCACGTCGTGAGTGCACTACTCACCAGTGGGCATGTATTCCCACCACCGGCCTGCACACAGGTCCACCACCTTCACTACTCGCAGGTAGAGAGTGACTGCTTCCTTCAGCTTCCGGGACAGGCATTCCATGCACATGATATCCTGCAAGGGAAGGTACCTTGGGGAAAGGAAAAAATACCCCTTTGATTTATCACAGGTGGATCCTTTTTGACTTTTTCTACACTAAAGAACATTCCAAGCATGACTACACAGATTCTTGTATTTCTAACACCTAAGAACTTTAACTCAAATAGAATTTTCAGATCATACTCCAGTATAAATTGTGAAACTTTGCTGAGCAGAATGACTCATCAATTTTTGACACTGAATATAGCATATTTAAGGTACAAACATAATATTAAAATGGAGAGATGCTTCAGCTCTCTAATAAATATGCTAACCAAACCATTTGCCACATTAATTTCAACGTGGTTTAATTAAAGGTACTTTCATTTTCTAGTACATACTAGCATGTTCAATTTGCAAACGTTTTGGAAAGCTACTGTTTTTAAAGAACTTGTTGTAAGGCATCATGTTTTGAGTATACCAGGCATACGTGAACATCTCTGAGAAGAACTGCAGAGAAGATTAAATGCTCATCCAAGTCCCCTTCTGTGCACTGTGATGCAGATGCAACGATTTCCAAACATGTACCTCAACTATGTACTAGCTAAGATACATTTCTGCACTGAAAACATTATTCAAACACTTGTTACTACACACCAGTGAACAGAATTATAGCTTATTTCTTCCTCATGCTACCATTCCTAACATTCACATAAACTAATTCTCAAAGTAGCCAAATGAATTCTGGGACTGACAAAACCCACCCCTTCTTATCCAGGTTTATCCACCAGTTCACTTGTGGTATAGCTACACTTGCTGAATTCTGCAGGACACAAACATCAGTGCAGGTAAGACTGGGGATAAAATAGAAAACAATATAATAATAAACAAAAAATTGACTGAGAAGATGCTCACCTAAAAATGTGGCAAAGCACTTCATGAGAGAGTTGGTTCATGTAATCTTTTGGCTCATCAGCTTTGGTAGACTCAGAGCCTTCCCTGCTCACTGAGCACGGTTTCACATTTTTCCGCCGGGGACCCATATTTGCAACAACTTCTGATGAAAGGAAATGTTCACAATGTTATGCAAATTCAACACAACTGAAAGAGGAAAGGGACAGAGAGTAGAGGAGGACAAACCAGTTAAGCTTCATTTACTGAAAAAAAGCCCAGCAAAATCTGTCAATAAAGACAAGCCCCAGTACAGCTGTAACAAACTAAGATACAGAAAAACCCTTCCACCAAGTTAGATTTTGCCTAGCACGAGGTCTCAGACATAACCTAAGGATTACTAAATAGACTAGAGAGTCCCTCTAAAGTAAGGGAAATGGACAAAGAGGAAAATCACCTCAGGTTTAATCAGAAACCAATTCTTTTGTGCGAATAAAATATCTTCAGAGATGCCATCCACACACTAGTTGATCAAGATAAATCCCAGGAAAGCTGTGCAGAGACTACAGAGGTTACCAAGCAAGGACCAATTAGATATGTCTCAGGGAAAAAGAGCCTCTGTCTAGCTGAAAAATAAATAGCTTTCCTTTCAGAGAAAAAAAAAGGCTCCTAATGATCATTTCCCAAACATGCCCCATTAAAGGGCCTCAAACTAGCTCTTCTTAGAGGTCAGAACACCAAATAAAATATTCAGGTTTCTTAGTGAAAGATCAAAGCCCCAGAAAAACTAAAAGACCTTGCCTCAGAACCCATGTGCAGGATATCCTCTCCTCTTTCCCTTCACTGAATTAATGTGTTCTTGTCTACATTGTTCCTGCAGCACACACACAGGCAGAGAAGGACTGAAATAACAATGTTATGTTTCATTTAAAAACACACAAATTGATGACAAAAAGTAACAAGTAAGTCTCTAAAATAAATACGAACTTAATGCTAGCATTAGAATAACTGAGCTAACGTCTCCTGCAGATGAATGGCATGAGAAGTGTCTTCACTGCTGCTATTTAGCTGAAGAGTGCTTTCTGGTAAGCAAGGTAAAGCATTGTTAATGAATTCAGTAAACCTGTTTAACAGGTAGAATAACAAAATTTGGTGGATGAGCAGAAACAACTTTTAAAGACAGACAGATTTTGGAAAACTTATCAGAGATCTGCCTGGTACAGCACTTACTGGGATGTAAATATACCACACTGTTTGCTTCACAACATGTGGAAGTGACAACTAAAGACAAAGTACCTCGAGGAAATGAAAAATAAATTTTCCTTCTCCAACATAAACAATTTATATGCTGACACACAATTTGGAGTACTGATACCTTCACTGTGATCTAATTATTGAAAAACATGTGCTTTCACAGTCTCATAAGCATTTTAAATTAACAACTGTAAGCTGTCATAATTAATTTTACTTAAAATGGTGATAAAAAAATAACTAAATTAGCCCATGAATAGCATGAAGCTAAAATAGCTTCTGCCCTTGAATAGCATGAAATGTAGCTCGACTCCTTGGGATTGGCTGGAACTTCTCCAGCCAAAGCTAAAGATACTACCTTTGCTGCCAGCACACATAGCACCCTTCTTTTTCATGGGCACTGCAAGGGTTTAGTAAATTTGTAACACTGCACTACAACGCTCTTCTACTTCGTGAAGCTGAAACTGACTTCAAGCTCCATAGGTCCGGGACACAGAGTCCCTGTGAATGTCACCTGATGACTTAATTTGAACAGAAGACAGAATACAATGCAAAAAATTCCAGATTGATGGAGACACACAACAGAGTACAACACAGCAGTGGTCAGAGGACAGCATTAAAAGGGTTGTGATAAAAGACAAGGGAAAGAAAGGTTCTTTCCAGCATACAGGGAAAGAATCTGAAAGAATCCTGTGAGATCTAAATGCAATAAGCACAACCTGCCCTCCGAGTCCGGGCTGTAGTTTAGTTTGGTTCCTGCCATTAGTAAAGGGGAAAAGGAATGACCCAGCTTCTTATTTGCTGCAGTTTTTGCAAAACACGTACTCCTCTTAGTATTATTTTGAACTACCACGTACGACTTTAACACCCCATTCTACATTATGAACCTGACCCATTTAAAACAAATACACGTCACACAAAAACCCCTTCAGATATTTAATAAAGCTGACAAAACAGTTTTGCCCTCCCCAGCTCAATTAATACACGAGTCTTTGTGTGAAATAACAACTCCATGTGTTATCTTCTTGGTTAGTAACAACTACCCTGAAGGTAAAAAGCTTAAAAAGCCATGGGGATACCGGCACCCCTCACAGAAACCATCGCTTTAGAGAAAAACACGGAGAAACAGCCAGGGACGGCCTGGCAAGCGCTGACTGCATAGAGGTGTTTCCTTATGGGAGGGGAAAAAAAAAAAAGGGGGAGAACAAGTTTCTTTTTGCTTAGATAAGCGGTATAAAATCAGGTTTCCCCAGAGCCCTCTCGCCGCCGCCAGCCCAAACGCCGCCGTTCGCTCAGCCAGGAGGGGGCTGGGGGGGGCGGTGGGGCGGTGGCAGCGGCAGCAGAAGCCGCAGCCGCTCCTAACGCGGCGTCTCAGGGCTTCCCCGTCTCCCCGGCAGCGGCAGGAAGCAGAGCGGTTTTCCTCAGGACCTGTCACACCGGAGAACGGCCCTCAGCGGCCCCAGGCCGGGCCGCCCCAGGCCTCGGTGCTGGACGACGACATCCCCATCAGCGAAGGGCGACAGCGGCACCGCTCCGANCCGGCGCGGTCCCGGGATCGCCTCGTGCGGCAGCAGCCGTCTGGACGCGTGTCCGTAGGGCCGGTGACAGGGCAGAGATCCTCAGGTCAGACCCCCGAGGGCATTTAATGCCAGCTGAGGTACAGGGACGTACCTGTTTCGAGATAGAAGGAAGCGAGCGAACGCTGGCGGATGGGTGCGGGGCTCTGCACTCCGCAGCGAGCAGCCGCGGGGGGCAGCGCGGCCCTGAAGCTGCGGGCTGGA
>VWZY01012409.1:624914-690062 GCA_013399075.1 Chloroceryle aenea | reverse complement strand
ACCTGACAGGTGACAGCCACACAGCATCTGCAGGGGCCCAAGAGCCCTGCTTGTTACCTTTGCCTAAACAGAGATGAACCCAATGCTGCAAATACCCTTTGGCAAGATTTTAATGGGTGCATTTGGACTGATCCCCGTAGAAATCACAGTTTACCGAACACCTCCACATACTGCACACATAACCCAAGGAGGTAACAGAGCCTGCTTAATACTAAGACTGTTTGCAGCCCTATCTTTTGTGAAGGCCAGCATACAAAGGATCGGTTACTTGTTTCATAATCATTCCAGAACAACCTGCAAAGCTCTGCGGTGGAATAAGAAGGAACAAAATAAAGTTCTGCTTTGACTTGCAGCATGAGCAGAGTCACAGGGAAGGTATTAGAAAACCCCACGTGTACAAGGAAGAAGTGAGAGCATCTCTTCTGAAGCATCAGACAGAACACGCAGTGGCGTGCACGTTTAGCCTGGTGTTACTCTTATTTACCCAAACTATGAAATGGCTTTAGGAAGCATTCTCATTTAGCTTTTCCTCTTGCATATCAGAAGCAATTCTCTAAATAAATAAATGAATAAAACGACTGTTCTCTCCCAGTCTTGTTTCTCTTCAATCCCCAGCTAACTTCTTGCATCGTACTGTTGGTTACAGCAAAAACAGGGGGAACATCTGTTGGCTAATGCCTCACACAGTCTGCCCCAAGCCTGGCACAGTGCATTCCTGGGAGATTCTTTCAGTATAGAAAAAAAAAAGGCAGGAGAAGGCAGCATACAGCAGGATAAGAGTGAGCTGGTGACTGAAACACATGCAGGGTAGACTGCATTTAAGCTGGGTTGCTGAAAGAGAGGAACTGGTGCCACTGATGCTAATGTCAAACCTAGAACAGTTGGTAACAGCTGTGCAAAATAGGGACACACGCTCTTCCTGACCCATCCAGAAATCCATGCTGATTGTCAGCAGTAGCACCCAAAAAGTTTAGACCTCAAAATATGGGAAGAGTACAGAAGTGAGGCCTCCTCTGAAAAGGCACAAGGGAAACAGCAGTTGATTCCACAGCAAGACTCGGGTCTAGTAGCCCTTGTTCCTCTCCTCTCCCAAAGGTGCAGGACACACAGTTAGTGCAACAAGAGGAGAGTGAAAAAGTGACACAAGAGACTAAACTGAATTAAGGAATTTAGGCAGGGCAGTTTGTTTTAACTGTTGGTTAAACTTGCTTATAAACATAGTATATGAGTGGCTGGGTGGTTACAAATTACACAGCAGAAACCAAGAACACCCTCTTTTTTTTTTTTCCCTTAGCAGAAACCCGGTAACTTACTACATACCTCAGTTCTGTTTGATCTTCCAAGGTAGTTTGATGATTCTATTTCTTTCTTTCCACTGCTGTATTTGAGAAAGTTGAGAGTTTGAAGCACTCAAGGTTATCAAAATTAAAACCCAAACCAGAAACTAGAGATGCTGAACAGTCATCATTAAAAGTACTGTTCTAGTCCAGGTCAAATCTGCAATGAAATATCACACTGCATTGCATATAGCACACTACTGAACTGTCTACAAAGCTGAGAGGCTGCTGTTTTTTAAACTAATATTAGAGTATTGGCTCTGCTTCCTTTTGTCCAGGGTGTTGAGATCTCTCATTTAGAGCTGGTGGAAGCTATTTGGACATACAGGTTTATATTTTAGGGAGGTTTCCTACTCTTATTTCTGTAAAAACAGTATCATTGAATAAAATAAAACAACCTGAGGGAATAAACACCTTCTTGTGTGCTTTAAAAAGTCTACAGCCCACAGAGTCTCCCAAACAAGCGTTTCTAAGTTTAGTCTTCTGGGACAACAAATGCTCTCCATCCCAACTGATGATGAAATTAGGCACTAACCACATAGGAAAGCAGCTAACAGAAACTCAACATCATCTCAAAACTTAAAGCTTCTAAGAGAACAACTTATTAAACAGCCATCTATCTCCAAACAGAAACTTCAATCTAAAAAAAACCCTCCTAAACCCAAGACAATTAACTCATAATTAACAACTTAGGTATCACTTTTCTTGTATCTGCTCCTACACCATCGATAGAACTCATAGAAAATGTCTTTGCACACCCAACCCACCTCCATGCCCCTGGTTTCTCCCAAGAAAAATCTTTCTCTCTGTATGTATAAGAAATTGGTCCCTAATGCGTCCCACCTGCACCACTGAGTCACCAGTTAACATTCTGCCCCTCTCTCCACAGCTGATACCTGATAAAAGTGAATCAAAGGTATACTGACACATGGGATTTCTCCTACATGTCAGTGGTATTTTCACCAAGGTTTAAATATCTAGCCTCACATTTTTGTGTCTTCTTCACATAGAAATATTCTCATTTAATAAGGTTAACCTCTGAAAGGATTGAGTTCTGTTTTCTGACGTGCACATGCCCCTCTTCACCCTGAAGAAACTCAAGGACATTGAATAAAAACTTTGGGGTTAGCATGGCACTGATACTGTAAAAACACATTTTATTGCTAACACTTGTCATTGTCAGCCTGTTTCACTGAAGTGCCACCGTACTATCCATAGCCATACCTGAGCATTACAGCTCATATCTGCACTGGCCAAGGGTTTGGCCATGAGGCATAATTTGAAAATTAATGACTCTGGGACTACATGTCTCTTCCCTTTCGGGAAGGTGGTCTCAGCTTGGACAACTACATACCAGTATGTATGCAGTGGTATAACGTTATCATATGCATAGTGCTCTTAGCAGTCATAGACGTTTACAGAGTCATAAAATCACTTCTTACTAATTCTTTAATTATGGAAGGATTTACAGAAAAAATGATTCATGCATTTGCAAAACAAAATTGGTGCTGTGAACTTGAAGTAAGTTCATTTATGGGAGAAAGTACCTGTTCATTTATGGGAGAAAGTACCTCTCTAGTGGCATGTGGACCCTTATGAAACATATTTACAGTTTCATAACTGGGAAGTCCATCTGCTGCCAAGGTTACGGAACTGTCCCATCTTCCCTGACTATAAACCACACGGGGCTGTCTTCTGTTGACCTGCCTGATGGAAGCTGTTGTAATTTCCCCCAGCAAGAAAGAGGTAGTTCAGGTGCCCATGAGCACGTTCAGAATAGCCATGCAACATGCTTTGGTTGCTTGAAACCATGGAGGCATTGCTTATAAATTCATATAAACTACTGGCTGTTTAATTTCACTCCAGTGACAAGAGGTATAATTTTTTTTGGCAGTTTGTGTGAGGATTACAGGGAGCCCTTTGTGGCAGAATGTGCCAGTGGTGTTGAGAGTTGCAGTCTGCTCACAGTCACCCAACGCACCTCTCCCTCCCTCCTCTGAGAGGCTGCAGTCTGTTAAAAAAACAGGCCTAGGAGGCTCTGCTGCAGGATAGAGTTCAAAAATATAAACAGCTTCTAGAAAGACAGTAAATCCTTAGTAAGGTATAGAACAACAAATCAAACAGTGTCATCTCAGTGTCTGCATTTTTCCCTCAGACAGGCATGGGCTGAAAGGCAGTAGGCACTGGGGGGCTATTTTGTGATTTCACAGATTTACAGAAGGAGCAAAGGAAACTGTGTCTTCCCTTGAGGTTCTGGTTTTTTTTCCTGCTCAGACAGGAAAGCTACGATAAGCATTGGACTCAGAAGGGAGCTATAATTAAATGTACATTTGGAGTTCCAATGTGGAAATTCTCAGCCCCCTCCTTCAGGTTAGGTGGGGTTAGGGTTGGGGTAGGGAACTGAGGGTCTTTGGAGCTGGAATTAAACTGGAGTCCTGCTCAGTGTAGGAGACAAGTAAGGGCTGGGGCCGTGACAAGCTCTAATGCAATGCTTGTTGGGAACAGTGAGGGAACTCCCTTGTTTTGTCACTCCCCTGTTCAGAAGGGTGTGAGTCCTTCCCTACCAAAAGCTTCCAGCCCTGCTGTGAAGTCCCGCTGAAGCGCAAGCGATGGCAGCAGAAACGGCTCCGGTCCTTGCCGGGATGGGCTTGGTCAGCGCAAACTGGAGACTGGTCGTGAGAGCAGATACAGCAGCAGAAAGAAACCTGTCCTTTTGTCATGCTCCGTGTCACCTGAAGTCATCTTCCTTGCAGCTGTGCTCAGAAAGGGTAGAGGTGTGCGGTGGGAGGATGGCAGCAGCAGATGTACTGTGCTTCTCCCAGGAGGTGGCACCTCAGCGGTGTGGATGGAAATCCGGCTTTCCCCACGCCCTCAGTCCTCTGTCTTCAGGTGCTGCACCTGAGAGATCCGAAGGAACATGGTCACAGTTTGGCCAAATCAGCATGAGGTTTATGTGACATCCCAGTGGAGGAGGGCTGCTGGTCTTTGGGGATTCAGTAACATTTGAGAAGGAGATGCCAGAGCTGCCCTGCACAAGCATGCTACAGAGATGGGCATTCAGATTTCTTGCTATAGCTGAGAATATCTAGCCCTAGCAGGGGGAAAGCTTCATAACTGGGGATCTCTATGACCATATTGTGCTGCGATTTTAAAATCCAACTATAAGAGAATTAATTTTTCTTTGATTTTTTTTCCGTTTTTCAGAGTTTAATTGTGTATCTCTATGTGTTTGCGTGTGTCAATAGTTTACCACACCTCATGTCCCACAGAACTGGAAAAATATCCCTTTATGGACAGCTGATAAGTTCATTCATGTAACTCATGATGTATATAACCGGCATACAAAGCTTTGCATGACTAGAAATTGCCCAAACTGTCCAAGCATTTATATTCTGTAATATAGACATTGAAAATCTTGTCACATGCTTATGAGTTGTCCACAGACAGATGCACAGTTTGAATTACTACTTGCATTTGAACATGCCTCCTTCTGAGTGATTCCCAGGGAAGATACATACTCACCCATACATCTCTGGCATGTGAGGGGCTGCAATGAAAGTGGCTACATTCCCCCTGAACAGGTTGTTTTCCAGGTAAATCTCATAGGCCTTAGGGTCAGGGTCTCTCTCTTATATTGAGCACACAGAGTACAGGTGCTCTTCATCTAACATCCTGGAACAATGACAGAAACAACAGTATCAGAAAATGACACTAACAGCAATATCAGAAATTACAGTGTGGGCTTTATGGACAAATGAAGTAGCTTCATTGTAGCAGTGGCATTTTCTTTTTCAGGAATCAAACCCATCTGATTTCCAGGCCTGTATTTCATTACCTCTTGTCATAGAATTGAAAACAAAAATATCATAAGAGCTTCTCATGAAAGCCACTCATTCTCCTCCACATATAAATAGATAAATCAACAATACATGAGTACCTTTTCAGTGCAGAGTTTTGAAAACTAATCCTCAGTGAGAGCAAGGAGATTGGTTCTGTTTCTCCATTCAATGCCAATATCTGGCTACCTCTATTTTATTATCTAGCAAACAGGATCTGAGCATGTTTCATCAGCTCACTCAAGCTATGTACATTTTTCCTTCCCCATATTTCTATGTTGTTGCTCCATCACACAAACCTGACTGTCCAGATTATCTGGCCACTTCAGTATTTTCTTCAGAAGTTATTTACAGCAAATTGCAAATCATGTTCTTTGTTCTGCTATGTGGCAAAAGCTGGAGTGCTTCTCAACATTATCTGTAGCTATGGGCCAGCACATGATGCTACCAGGAGCTAATAAAAACCACAAGCATTCCATGATGGAAAGTAATGCTTTCCATCTGCTTTTGGCTACTGTTTCACGTCAGAAATTATCAGAAGCAAATTAGAGTCCCAGGGGTCTGTGGTAGATGAAGGAGCCTGTGGTGGACTATTCTAGACCTCTAACTTACAGGGCTCAATCACCCTTGAAGATATGTGTTGGCTGCTAATTAATCCTGACTTCACTTACAAGGAGGAGAGGGCTGTGGTTTGTGCAGACGCTCTTCATCCATCTTCATTAGTCTCAATGGTCAAGTCTCCATTCTTATCCTGGCACTTGGCCAAACTGTTGTTCTAAACTGATAACCTCAATACAACATCAAAGTGAGTATCTTTTGCTTATGCGTCACCTAGAAAATGATGTGCCCATTTTCTTCTTTCTGAAAGATGAGTATTAAAGCTAAGGCCACAGGTAGCCTCCTCTCCATTCCTGTGGCCTTTGAATGATCCAAAGCATTGGGTAGGTTTTAGATGTCTTAAGAGCACCCCAGTCTCTTAGAAAGGAGTCTGAAGCCTCCTACAGAGAGGAGTAAACACCACTCTATCCCAAAACCAGTCCTTCGGCTCCTGTTCTGCTATCTGCAGTTTCACAGGACACAGCAGTGCCTGGGAAAGAATATAATAACGTTAAGAATTCCATCTGGCCAAGATTTACATAACATTCTATAGCTGCTGCTATTTTGACCAAAAAATGCAATGCATTAGGCAACTGTACAGTCAGGAAAAAGACGTCCACTGTTAAATACACTCATTATTTAGTATTATTTGACAAAGAAATGCAGAGTATTTACTTTTTATGGGTTTTGCTTGGTTGAAAAATAGCACTTCATTTACATACTTAATCTAGCATTTCATTAACCCTCAATTTTTCTTTTCATTTTCTTTATTGTTTTCAGCTTTATCATTCTTCCAGCTGTTCCAGATGCACTGAGTGTAATAGGCAATTAGTGTAAAAATAGTTCAGTCAGTTTATGTTATAAATCAGAGACCAGGGTTACATCAGTGGTAATAGCAAATTAAACAGAGCTTCTCTCACCCAGGGGCCAGATAGTCGAGCCTAGTTATATCTCTGCTATAAAATTATTTTACCTTCTAAAAGGGGGTGCCTTCGTCAAGCTTCCTGTTCAGGAGCAATCCCTACCCTCCCAAGATATGCCTGGGAACTGTTAGGAAGAATTGTGATCCAAGGCAGGATCCTGCCAGGGCCATGCTAACAATTTCAAAGTGATGAAGGAGCTCCAGAGCTCACAGCTGTGTCCTAGCACCATTTAATTCCTTGGTAAAGAAGTAGCCTGTGAAACACTCTCTGTTTGGTTGTTAATCAACACCACATGAAGTCCAACAGCCTCTTCAGCTCTACAGGGAATGAGGGTGACATTTCTGCCTGAGAAAGAGCACACCCTAACACTATGGACCAACAAAGCCTCTTGGTCCTACCGTTAGGGAAGGCAGTCTGCCTGATGCTACAGCAACCAGCAGTGCAATCACTAGACTTTTTGCTGTCTTGCCTTCCAAGGCAAGGACATGAGCTTCTTTCCTCTTTTTCCATTGTCTTGAATTATTAATCTTAGTCCAGCCCAATTTGAATACCAGATAGAAATATCAAAAATAATGGTCATATTCCAGTTACAAGACTTTCATAATGTGCAAGCTCAGTAAAGTCAATCATTCATAAGATTTTTTCCCTTGACTCACTGGTCAAGCGTAAAAGACATAAACTAGCTTAATAATGAAGATAATAAGGATGCAAGAGCAAACCAGAAATTTCTTTATGTCTGAAAGCAGCCAATTTATCAGACATGAACAGAATCATTAATGAATACATTTAAATTTAAGGACTTAACAGAGGCACTGCTATGAAGCTTACACAGTTGTTTTGTAGGGTAAACTCCAGTAACGTGAGGCCATCTAGTGCAATTTATCAGTGTTGCAACTTTCGTCTTTCAGGCTTTGGTTTTTTACCCCAGGCCCTAGCTCCTGCTCTATGATTATTTTCTGTAACAAGGGAAGTAGCTCATTTGTGAATTATGAATGCAGGAAATTTATTCTCTAGGAAGGTCACCACGGAAAGAAAAAAAAATACACAAAAAACCCAAGCAAGAGTCAACGTTTATTTTATTAAACACGCAAATTAAGTAGCTAAAGAACATAACCAAGTCAGAACTGTATGAAGTTAGAAGAAAAATGAGAATTTAAAATTTGGCTACAAACTAGAAGAGTCAAAGCACTGCCTAGAAAAGCTGAAACCTTTGAAAAGAATTCTCTGAAAAAAGTTGTCGGTTAAATAAAAGAAAACATTTCACCAACAAGAAAAGCAGAGGCAATAACTGCACTGACTTGTGTCCACTAAAGTCGGGGGATGCTGTCAGAAGATTTGAAGTTTAACTGTGGAGACACACATATAATGAAGGGCTCCTGGGAAAACCCACTTGCTACAGGAACAGGAATCCCAAGGAAGTGCTTTGCAGGGAGGACAGAAGTGTCAATCCCAACACTCTGAAGGAGAGAGAAGCAGCAAATGACAGCACAACTGACAAGACTGCTTTGTGGTTGTTGACCATCATCACAACAGGCAGGATGAATAAAATAAAATTAAGAGATTGTAGTGAGGCAGTGCAAAGCTGTTCTTAGCACTCTTCTCTGTCACACAGAATTCATTCAGCATGCTCCTGCTTGCTTCATATGCAAGGCGCCTCTACTTCTCCTACAAAGGAAAGACATAGACATTGCAGGCAGTAAACTTAACATTATTGACTAAAAATCTCTCTGAAGTCCTCAGCCAACAACCTGCTAACAGAGAAGTTATTCTAAACATTTGTAGCAGACAACACTGATCTGTTAGCATTTTTTTTTTAAATTATGTATGTTATCCATAAAAAGCAAGGTATTTCCAGTACCACTTCTGAATTCTTATATGACCCAGGTGCCTTGTTAGCCCTGTGTTGCTCACTGGACTCTTCTCTTTACTGGATTCTACAGTTTCTGCTAGTTCAAGAAGTTGTTTACACAAATATTGAGGTCATTCATTTAGATCAATTGGACTGTATTGGCAGGAGAAGCAATTAATCTACAAACATTAAGCAAAGAAGCAGAGGAGTAGTGACCCTGAAAACAGTGATAGCACTTAGGTGGAATGGAAATACCACGTAAATCAGATGATCTCAAAATTTGGTTTAATCAGGAGTAATTACATAGTACTGTACTTACAGGACTGCTTTGCAGAAAGAACATTTGTTGTTATATGTTTTCCCATCAGAGCCACAAAAAGGTTGATAGAGTCTTTCACAGTAAATAGGTCTTCCTCTCTCTAGTCTTTTGTATTCACTGCAGTCTACCTGCAAATACATTAGCATTTTTCTTTGAATCAGTCTCTCACATTCACCATTCACCTACAGAAATAATGAATAGATGAGATTTTTGGACAAGCTTGTCAGCTGCCTCTAGAGCAACACAGTCAATGGGGCTCCACCATCTGTATCAGCTGAGTCCAAGCCTCAAAAAAGAAACATTCCTTCTGACAGAGATGCATGCGATGCTGCCCATGTCAGGTACAGAGCACCTTCTGGGACTTGCTGTCTGTCTGAATACAGACACTGGAAAAATACAGCCCCTTTTCCATCTACAAAAAAGCTGAGGCTGATTTTTTTTATATACCTGGTTGCAATTGTCACTATATTCAGGGGAGATTCATTTTCAGGGATGTGAAGGCTTCCTAGCTCTTAATTGCACAATTACCATCTCTTGACACTTTTTATATTGGTGAAAGAATCTGCCCAGGCAGGATTAAATAAAGTCCTATGTAAATACTACCATGAGAAGAACTAGTTGGAAGAGCCTCATCTCATAGTGGGACTGTACTCATTACAAGCTTATACATGAGAACAGAGTACAAACCAGCCAGATAACTGACTGCAAGTGCTCCCATCCTGGTTTTAGAGCTCCGTCTCTCCTGTCAGGTAAATGTCCTTCCTGGTATTTGATAAGCAAGGAGTTCCTTTTGCAGTGGACATCATCACTTAATGTGATGTTTCTCATCCTGGGTTTTTCTTGCCTAGGAAATCACCTGTCCTTATAGGTCTTGTTATAACTAAAGCTGGTTCCAGTCATTTTGCTGTCAGTCCAGTGATGATTTGAAGCATGTTAGTCTTTGAGGAGACACTGACTGGAGCTCTTCCTTTCTGAAGATCTAGCCAAATTATGTACCATAAATATATGCATTTAAACCAGAACCCAGCCTTGCTGTTCTCTTGTTATGGCCTGACTTTTCCCCTCCACTCCAACTCATAGTGGAGGACAAGCCCTGGAATTACAGATTCTGGGATTGGTTTTATGCCAGTCAGTGCCCAGGATCTGCAGGTGGGTGAAGTGAGGAGCTGTGTGTGCTCAGACCCTTCAGCAGCCCAGCTGCTGTGCCATGGCAAAAAGTCACCAGCCATTCACTCTTGTGGATATTATGGGATATAAGCACTCATAGCTTATTTTGAAACTGTTCAGCCAGTAACTTGCGAGAGGCAAGGGCCAGTTAATAAAAAGAAAACAGACAGAAACTAAGTGACTTGGCCCCATATGTGTATGTGCAACAGCTGGTAAAATAGGGAAGGTAGTTTGGTGTGGAGAGTGGAACAGGATCTTCCTGGAGAAGTGTGTAAACCTTGGTGTAGTTTTAGGCATCAGAGGCTATGTATGTTGTGCTAGTAGGGGACCAGCTCTGTGCACGTGTCTGAATTTCCACTGCCTGCTACTGTCCACTGGACTCCCAGAGGGCTGGTCTCTGCTCACCTGAGTAAGGATTTTTATTGCTTAGTGCCTCAGTTCTTTCCAAGGGTGACCCCAGAATGAACACTCCAACATAAGGAGGGAGAAGTTTGAATATCTAGGTACATGATTTATGATCTGAAAAGTGACCAAGAAAGCCCTATAGTGTAATCTCCAGATATTAAAAAAAAAAAAAATAATCTTGATTTCTCCATATTAAAATTTGTCCCTGCCCAGTTTCTTGTCCAAACTGAATTACATGTAAAAATATCTGGAAGTTGTCAGGGAAACTGTATGGAAACCACACATCTCACACTCAGGGATTTATTTCTGAAATACTTCAGCAGCATTTAAATAATATTTACAAAAATGTATAATTTTATCCAGAAATAAAGGAGAAAATTACTCACCTCATTGTCTTCAGCAGCATCTGCAATATAAACAGAATCAGAAAAAATAAAATAAAAAACACTGTTAAGCATTTGGCTTACATCTGGGATGGTTTCAGCACTTCCAGCTACACCAAATCTGTTACCTCCTTGAAAGTAAATACAAAGTTTTCATTGTTTAATAGGATGCAGGTGTCAGGACCCATCTAACAAGTGGACCTTAGGGGGATGTTTACCTTTAGCAATCTGTCAGCAACTAGAACAGCCTTTGTTGGGAGAGGGAATGGAGGATATGGTTCCCCATTTCACCAGAGAAAGACTGAAAACCCAGGAGTTGATACTATGTTCAGTGGCCAGTCTGTTAGCATCAGCTAGGTGTTGAGCATGACTGGGTTTTACTTCCCAAGTTTATCATATATGACAATATACATGATAGACACAAATCATTTATGACTGTAAGCAAATCTCGTGGTCCTTTTGTACTTTGATTTGCTGTCAACAATGAGGGTAATATCTTAATTAAAATATAATACTAAATAGGTATGTAATAATGATAATGAAATTTGGATCATAACACCACTTTTTAAAGTGTTTTCCCTGACAGTCGATACAGATTCTAAGCTATTTGGCAGAAGGATTGGCTTCTCTTTTGTATATACATGGCAACCAATATAATGGAGCCCTGTTCTCAGGTGGGGCTTCAAAAAGCTCCTTCAAAACAATGATAATTACTCCTCACAGAAAGTAATCAAGTAACATTGGCATGTCTCCATTATGGTGACACATTTGTTACTTTCTTTAGGAATGTATTTTGTTCTTCTCCTGTCCTGTAATCGTCATTCCCTGACTTCCAAGGGATAAAAGTTATCAGCAGAGGCTTCTGTACAGAAGGAGGAAGAAAATGCATTATGATGTAAAAGGCAGTACATCTAGTAGCCTTTTAGTATCCATTGTGTATGTGGAAGTGAATGAAAAATGATATGGATCAAAAAGTATTAAAACTTCATGGTTCAATACAGACAAGATAAACTAGAAAGTTCAAGGAAGGGTTTTGCCGGAATTCTTATGAAAGTGATATTTATTTATTTATTTTTCTGGAGGTAATGGACACTATTTGGAAGAACACACCATTCCATCAAAGTGGCATTTTTCATAAGAATTTTAATTTTGAGACAATTTTCAAATCAAACTGGAAAATGTCTTGCTACTCTAGATTTGGACACTCCTCTCAGCTAGTCTAAATGTACTTATTTTTCTCTATCTTTGCTCTTTGTTTTTAATTGCAAGTTTTTATTTAAACAAAAATAAATCAAGTGAAGACTCAAGAAATTGCTCCCCGCTCCCTATTTTATTCTAAAGCAACCTGTGCCTCTAAGCTTTCTCCAGCCTGACAAGCTAACATCCTAAAACTGTTATTCTCAGCCACATTATGTGGCCCATGAATAACCAACTGTCTCCTGCTTGCTCAGTTTAGCAGGAGAAGAACCTCATCAGCTCCAAGCTCCCTGCTGAGATGGGAAAGAAAAAACAGGTTAAAACCTGCTTTAGTTCTGAGGCTTTACAGTTCACTTCTTAGTTACAATGCAGAATGAAGCTCTGATTCACACCACTGGTCCAATGTTGCTTTCTAAATAGTACACGAGCATAAAAGTTCACTTGCTTTCTGCCACCCAAATGCAGCAACCATTGCTTACTATCCCAGCAGACTGAAAGCTTGAAGTGTTTGAACATTAGAACTATGATACATCAGGAAATAAAAAAGGCTACTCACTTGCTAAGCAAAGGACTGCCAGGGCGAGAAGTACAAAGGTGCCTGTTATCTTCATGGCAGGGATGGCTTCTTGACCCGTTTCACAGCCAGTCTGTGCTCGCAATATTCCAGTTCACTTAGCTTAAATGTGACTTGGGGATCTGTGAGAGCAGAGATATATATACATGCATGCACAAAGAGCAGGAGCCCTGATGATGAAATCCCCCTTGCAGAGAAGGTAATTAGATGAAGGTGTTACCCATGGGTAGTATCAATAAGAATGTCTTCTGTATAACATGAAGGTCATAAGTACAGGGCAAAGATGAGCGTCACAGCGTGGATTGTGTTGATATAGGAGATGTATCGTACTTTGACTAATCACCTTGCCTAATTAACTGTTTCATCTCCATTAGCGAGCTCAAGCAGTGACTCAGTAAGGTGGCTTTGTTATTGCCATATCAACCCTTGGAGCCGAACACAATTCCCAGGGGAAAAAAAAAGTAATTCTCACTGAATGAATGACAAAAGATTCATACTAGTAGGGCTGAAATTATTAATTCCTGTTCTCTTGACATTTTGGAGCCCCTTGTCACTAGCTGTAGATGGAGACGATGCTGGTCAGTATGGCCATGCACTGAGCTCTTTCAGACTGCTCTGTGGCAGTAGCTGCTGCTTGGAAAAATTGATGTTTCACATGAATAGCAGCACCTTCACACAACCCAGCAGATCCTGCAGTCTTTCAGTGTTCTTCTGCCTTTAAAGTTCCACCAGCTGAGAGATCAGAAACAATTCTTTGTGACAGAAGTAATGAGTTCACAGGCATTATGCATCCTGCAAATTACTGCCTAGTTTGCTGTCATGGAGACATGGAGAAGATCCCTCTGCCACCCATCTTCTTCTTTGTTGCTATTTCCAGCACAATAGGTGTCATATCATGTGGGATTCGTTGAACAAATCCAACATACCAGTGTGTTAGTCACTTAATCAACAGGGATACATTTCTGGTGTCTATAATGCAGATCTGGGATAGATTCACAATGGGGATCTCAGATCTGAGTCTTAATTTTCATAAAGTACAAAGTAATATAGAGTTTTGAGCTATAGTTTTGTTTGAACCCATCCTTCTGGAATTGACTTCTCTTCAGTGGTTCACAATGCAGGTGTGCAAATTGTCCATTATGAAAGATCCCTGCATACCATTATAATTCACAGTATTTCAACCATCACCTTCCCTAAGCCGCAAAATAGTCCATGCAGGAGGTAGGGTCATATGTGCTGATTTCACTAAGACAGAGGAACTGAAATTTCTTACAGAAAAGGTTGTAACATTTCAGGTAGACTTTGGGCCCCACTAACTCATCCCAAGAGGGATATGGATCATCTTGTCTTTAAAGAATGTAGGTTAATTTCTCATCACATGATGGAACAAAAAAAAAATGGATGCTATCGAATTCCAGTTCCAGGATAGGTAAAGATCTGGCCTGAGGTGAAGACCTGTAGATATTTTTTAAATGCCCTTCATTGATTTTATTTTACATTTTTGTTTGTTCTTAACTTGGACATTTGTGCATATTCCTATGAGGTGACAAAAGATAGGATATGAGTCACATTGGAGTTGTTCTGGATTCTGCTGCTTTGGGATGTCAGTGAAATTTTTGTTCTGAAAAGCCCAAAACGTTTCTGAAGAGCCCGGCGTAGAACAAGTATAAACTCATGGAGCATATTCAGGACAAGCTCATTGATTGATGGATAATTGCCAACATTATGCAACAAGAGCGAAACCCAAAACAACCCAGAAGGTACTCCTAGTCCGAATAGTTTTGAGCAAGCGTGACTCTTGAGGATATCGTGAAACTATAAAACTGCAGCTTGACAGAACATGCAGGTTCCTTGACACTGGTATGAGGAAATTTGCCACTTTGGTTACGCTCTCTTGCCCAATATGGTGCTACAGTGTACTCTCTGATGCAACCTCAGTATCCATCCCATCTCTCCAGTGGAAAATGTAAACATCTGTTTGCAGTCTTCTGAGCTGATGTAGGAAGACTTTCTGAGGACTAGTGTAGAAAGGAAGAGATGACTTTTGAAGGTTGAGGGGGGCTAATGACAGAGGCTGATTTTGGTTCAGATTTTTACTAGCCTTTGAAAATTGCCTTGTATTGAAAGAATTCCTGATGCTTATTCTGTGCCCCTTAGCAGGAAAGCCATGGTGTGAATGTTTTCTTTCAGGTAATGTGTAGGTGTTTTGACTATGGCTTTTGAATCAAATTAGATTCTTCTTCTGAGCAGTGGACCTTAAATTTTGCAGGGCTTTCCCAGACCACTCAGATAGGAGGAAAACAGTTCTAATGAGAAGCTGTGACATATTGTAGGGTGTGCAAATAGCCACTCACTACAAGTGGGGCACAGCAGAGGGTCAGCTGAAGTTCTGGAGATTTTTGCCTTTTGAGATACCAAAGCTGTCTTGATGCTTTGAGACGAAAAACGCCATACACAGAAAGCAACAGTCTGTCTCATTTTCTGCTGTGAGGTAAAAAGCATTTTTTGCAACTCCATTTTAAAAGGATATCAAAGTATCTCTGTATCTCTATGCCTAGCTGTAAGAATGGGCAGAATTCACATTAGCCAGTGGGAGAAAATAGTCGGTGTTTGACTGAAAAAATGCTTCATCTGAGGTGCCTTTCTGTCAAAACTTGCAGAGGCTTGTTGTTTGCCCTGATAGTCCTCATACAGAGCTGGTCTGACAACCCGAGACCTGTCATCTTCACGTAGGCCAAAGGTTCATCTAGGTCAGAGTGCTGTCTTCAAGAACATTCAGTGGCAGACTGAGAGGAGAAAAAAGTAGTTCTTTTGTTGGACAAGTTGAACATGAGCCAATGGTTTGCCCCTATATTGACCAAGTCCAGATCTGCTTTCTAGGCTGTATTAGTAAGAATGTAATTATCAAGTTGAAAAAATCATTTTTTTCCTCTCTTCAGCACTTATGAGCTGTACCTGGAGTTCTGTATTCAGTTCTGGGCTCCCCAGCACAAGAAGGACACCGAAATACTGGAACAAATGCAGCAAAGGACGACCAGGATGTTTAGAGGGATGAAACACATGCTATATTATCAAAGACCAAGAAAAGCGTTTTGTTCATTTTGAAGACAGAAGGCAAAATCTCATTGTTGCCTTCAGCTACTTTTTAGGGGCATACAGAGAAGACAAGAGACAGACCCTTCTTGGAGGTGCACAGTGAAAGGAAGAGAAAGAATAGTGAAAATTGCAGCAAGAGAAATTCCAATTAGATATGAGGAAAACAAATTTCACAATGAGAGTAGTCAAGCATTGAAACAGGTTGTCCAGGGAGATTATTGGATATATTTAAAAACTGATCTGTTCTAAACAGGCCATGGTCTTGTGGTGAGGTGGGGATGTGAGGAATATGGTGACCTCCAGTCATCCATTCCAACCTGAACTGATTCTGTGATTCTCCTAGATGCTGCTTAGGGATGTTACGACTTAATATGTTTGTCCATATGTCAATTCTAAGTTTGACAAAGCAGACGCAGAGTAGCACATTAGATTGATTTTAGCTACTTGAAAAAAAATGTTTGTTGAAAAGCCAGTGTTCAGGTCTGCTTAGTAATAACTGCTTCCCAGAGTTGGATAAATAAGGGCTCTTTGCCATACCTAAAACCTAAGACTCTGAAATTTATGGTAAATACTCTGTTTGCATTGAAAAGTTATGAGTGTTATTTTTACCTCAGCAGCAAACCTGTACTGGTTCTCACTGATCTGAGAGGTACTGTGAATAAATCTGTGTTAAACGTGGGCCTTTGATAGTTTTCTACTTTTGTTATTGTATCTTCTCTTTTCCCAACTTCTTACCTCTCCAAGTTGTTATTTTGAAGAAGAAAAAGCAATTACTTGCTGAATGAATGTTTATTCACTTTAATGTCCCTGTTACATATGATACAATGCTTATGTGTATTTTTCTGAGAACTTTTTATCGATACATTGTTTTTACTTTTGGACCCCCAAATGGAGGGCAGCTGTGATGCCAAATATGCTGCTGCAGCACATCATTAGTTAAGTGCCTGCTTTATTCTGCATGGGAGGGTGTTATCTGGTCGCATTCCAGAAAGTATTGATGCACAGTAACTTTTTCCCAGTCATACGATGGAGTTCCTCACTTTGAGGACGACAACACTGCTTGAAAAAATGGCACGTGGAATAGCTAAAAACCCATATTTTCACATGCCATACATACCTGGGAAGAACGTACAAGCCAAGACAGATGGTCACAAGTGGGGATTCAAACCTCTAAGTGATTCCAGTACGTGTTTATGCACAACCCGGTACACAGGCTGCTTCCATTTTGTTGTGTGTGGGAGGTTAGGGTTGTCCACCCATGTGCAATTAACATATCAGACTTTTAAAGTCTTGCTCAATGGAAGATATGAGAACCAAGTGATGTATTTCTTAAGGCATCAAACTGTGCAAAAACATTTGGGTATTCACCTGAAGGAAGTTGAGTTTCCCATTTTCCACACCTTAAGAAAGATCAAAGGAGCCTTTCTTTAAAATTGCAGATACCAACCTGGAACAGATCCCAGCTGAAGGTTTCATAGGTTATTTTAGAAAGTAAAAAACAAACCAAAACCATGACTCTCTGCAAAGGCTTGAGGTACTCTTTATTCTTTGTCTTTGTACCTTCTGATGACTTTAAGATAAATACAAGGCTGTGATACCTACTGTTGTGCAACTAGCTTGTGAATCCTTGGAGTTACTTAGTGTCATACCATTGGTGTTTCTGAATGACTCGATTCTTCACAGATATATGTAAAACAACCATTGACAACTTAACACAGCACTGAATGAATTGGAAAGTGAACATTGAATAGGACTCATTTTAAATTGCCTTCTATTTGTATTTTAAGATGTAATTTCCACTTTGGAGGTCTGTCACACTAACATCAGTCAAACTGATCTATTTGAGGAAAGGTTTCTGAGCTCTTTTCATGTCTTAGAACAAGGTTAGAGGACAAACATTGGTTTGGCCCTCTATTAAAAATACAACTCTTATAAAAGAGAAGCTACAACTTAGGAAGAATTGGGAAAAGATTACGGCTCAACATGGAAGGAGGGGTGGGTATGAAGCACTCGGACATGAAATCTAATGTGTGTTCTCTCACAGAACCCCTAACTGGACATAAGCCTTTTTTTTCCCCTTTTGCTGTTAGCAGGTACCTGCTTACCCAGCAATAATGGCTGAAGCACTTAGAGGATAGCAAGCTCCTACTACAACCAATTAGTGCCTCATTAAGTACACCAACTATTTGTAAAGCATTCTTTAAGATGAGGAACACCCACAAAAAGCCCTGGAGGGAATTAGTCAGTCTCTGTTCAGTGCAGATTTAGGGAGGTGTGGTAGGCAAAACCTAAAGCCACATGTTGAATGATGAGTATGAATAGAAAGCTGGAGGAGCTGCCCCTTCCTAGAGAATGGTGGGTCAAAGAGTAAGACAGTGGTCCAGTAGAAGACCTATTATGTGTCTAAATGATTAGTGACTCTCATACCATAGAGGCCTCAGGAACAATTTTCATTCTATCATTATTTCAGAAGCTTTGATTTTGCCATCTAGTTTGGGGGGGTCAGTTTTGTACCTTGTGCAGCCTGATTGAGTCTACGCATTGTGACATTTATAAGAAGGTTTCCAGATTGTTGCAGTGCAACAAGGAGAGAAATTAAGAAAAAGATTAACTGATACATCAACTCTTATTTTCCCTACTGGTTGGAGTATGTTAGAAAATGATCTCCTGCCACAATAGTGAATATTTGTTCTGTGATATTAACACCTTTTATATAATCTAGAGAGTTCCTCAGAGAAGGGATACTGTCTGACAATTTCTAGAGCAGATATGAAGAGGCACATGGATCTATATAAGACCCAAGAAATGGATAATCAAGGACAGAAGCCAACTTTATATCTTACAATTAACTTGATTTCTGCAGAAAAAGGGGCAACAAAGCTGTGCTTTGTTATTTTCCTGAAAAATCTTAGACAACAACTTTCCACATTACCAGCTCCCCATTACCTCATGATCTGTGCCAGAAAAACTTCTTGTAGGGAGGTTTCTCTCGCCTTATGGGATCATGGTATAGAAAGGCACAGTCCTCTAAAGCTACTTGTAAGGATACTTGTAAATTTAGCCTGAGTATTTCTGAGAGTGAAAACTAGGCTGAATCACTGTTAAGGAGAGGTTTCAATGATTGGTTTTGATGATGCCAGGGTTTCAACCCAGATATCAAAGAACAGGATGATCCTACAAATTGTGAACACTGTACCAACAGTATTAGAGAGGTAACATTAGTCAGCAACATTACTTCTCCCTACAGGCATTGCCTCAGAAGTAGTGTACAATATTCTGTTAGGAAAGTGAAGAGTGATGTTAGCCATTCTTCTTCAAAGATCACAACTAAATTTTCTTCTTTTGAGATATATTTATTGTTTAGCTCCTTCATAAAACAAGCGTAGCAAATTTCATTTATAGTGGAAATAAGATGCATACACTTAATAAATACTAATGGCACTTGTGGCTAGATTATCAGCAGTTTTCTGAAATATCAGATACTTTCCACATTTCAGTGTTAAAATATTTTAAATTAGCACCCATTGCTAAGTCTGGGAACAAAAGGAAGCATGGTGACAATGGGAATCTTTCTTTAATTTCAGTGATTCTGTATCAGGGATTAAGGCCTAAATCCTCAAAGATATTTTAATGTATTTTGCCCTCCTGAAAGTCAGAATTTAGGTAGTTTGACAAAAATGTGCAGGCTTCAACACATGCTTCTGCTTATTCCCAGACCTTGGGACTTCCACTGTAAGCAGTTCAGAACCAGGACTTGAAAGTTTTTCCCTAAGGTTCTGTGAAGACACCTAGCCCGTGTTACAGTAGTAGGGAAATACTTTCAAAATTAATTATAAAAATCTATATTCTAAAACTCTCATTAGATGTTTAACATCCACATATAAAGCCAGTTACCAACTGCCCTCTGAAATATCAGATACACTGCAGTTAAACTTCTGAATGCTTTAGCTGCGTTGGTTTGCAGTTGCAGGTTCCTGACCGCTTGTGCCCTGTGGCCTTGTCATGGCACAGCAGGTCTGAACTGATTTTATTGTCAGAAAGTTCCACTGCAAGAGATGCACTGGGTACACACGGGGCACTGAATAAAGGACCTCTAATGATCACAAGCATGAAAGAAAGGGAGCTTTGTTTAGGAGGTGGTATATTCAGCTACTGGCTCCCATTTCCTCTCATGTTCATGAGAGGTGGCAACAGGACTCTTTCAGCCACAGCACTTCAGGATGCCTCCATGCCAGCACTCCCATTGCTTCCACTGCAGCTTGGGTTCAGCTGCACGTGCAGGGCTTTGAAAGTGGCTGATCTCTCCCGCAACAACCGTTTACAGTGTTCACCAGCTGGACATCAAAATGATTCAGGAACAGATAGCTGTCAAAAGCCAGCCGCTAACATTCCTAGGACCCTGAACATGCAATTCCTTCTCTTACTGAAACATCTGCCATCATTCTGGATGATGAGGATGACCCTGGTACATAATACGTAGCTGCCTCATGCAGCTAAGGCTTTCTATGCTGATACATAAATAAATAAATAAATAGTTAAATAATGGAATACTAAATCAGTTCTTTAGATAAGTTACTTTGCAAATAAATTAACGATGAAACAGTTTGAACAGCAACTGCCATCACCTGGCATTGCATGTCAACTAACTAAATAAATAAATGCAATACAACAATACACAGAATCTCAAATAAATAAATAAATGCAATACAGTAATATGCAGAAACCCAAATAAATAAATGAATGCAGCACAGTAATGTGCAGAATCTCAAATAAATAAATAAATGCAATACAATAAGATGTAGACTCCCAAATAAATAAATAGATGCAGCACAATAATGTGCAGAATCTCAAATAAATAAATGCAATACAATAAGATGTAGACTCCCAAATAAATAAATAAATAGATGCAACACAATAATGTGCAGAATCTCAAATAAATAAATGCAGTACAAGAATATGCAGAACCTACAGTACTAGCTGACAGCAGTGGAGCAAAATCTTATACATGTTAATATAACATGATGTATGGTAAAGGTGTTACTCAAATCTGGGGAATTTGAAAGAGCTGCCAAAAGTCAGGACTATATTAATCTATGATAAAAAAATAAATAGATCTGGTATGGCTTCTTAATAAATTCAAACACATATTTTTCTTCTGATCATACTTATGTTCTTGTGCTAATTCATTGTTTGCTTTCTTTAGGATCATTGTGCCATTATCCTAGAATCTCTTATTGGTTATCTGTAAAATAAGAGAAAAGAAATTTACATAAGAATTATCTTTATTTTCCTGATAGACCTAGATTTTTTAGTCCATTTCTCAATAAAGCTTTGCTGGTCTGAGCCATCTAGGGAAATGCCACCACTCAATTTCTCTAATGGACTCAGGACCACACTAATGCAAGGCTCAGATGTCACCGTGTCTGCTGGGGATTAGGGACTCAGCTTCAACCAAGTATCTTAAAGATATTTCATCCAAAAAAAAAAAAATGTTCAGGGGAAAAAAATGGCTATGAGGAAATGTGTAATAAATTATTATTTAATAAGCAGAAGTTCATAGACTCCTTATTCTCCTAGGTAAGGACTCATCCCTGTTCTTTCAGGAGAAGTTTCTTCAAGTCTTACCTGCAAAGTGGAGACCACTCACTCCAGGATGAATTGTAATAGTGATCCCTGGCCTTCACAAAGATCTTGTCCTTTGGCCCTGCTGTTGGAATCTGAATAGACTGCTCATCAGCATCACAAACCTATGAACAGGACACAGCTCCATCAGCGGGTTGTAAAGGTCAAGCAGAACATACAAAGAAGTGCCAGACAGATTGCAACAAGCACATGTAACTCAGATAACTCATATAGCCCCCTTGACAGTCTGATGTCTTCACCCACAGATACCAGCCACGAGGGCTTGTGATAACTTGAGTCTCAGCAGAAACAACCTAAAAAGCCCAATTTCCACTGCAGTCAGTGTTGTAAAACAATCCAAACCCCACACTGAAACAGCCGTTAAAATGAAGGGGTTCTTTGTTTATCTGGGTTTCTCTCTTTTTTCGTCTTTTCCCAGAGTGAGGACGCTAAAAGACAGAAGTTGCTGCTTTTCAGTATCACTGAAATTTCCACTGAGGACTTGTGGCTGATACCAGAAGTGCTCCGTAGACTCCTGCGTGCTCTACCTAAGGGATAGTAGGAGACAGCGCTGCTAAAATCAAGGAGTCAGCACTAGGGGAATGGCCCCATCTGCTGGTACAAGCTTGCTTATGCTTTTTTCACATAGTAAAAGGCATCATGTAGTGTCTTTGGTTCAATCAGTTAACAAACTGGACTAATCACCACATTTCTTTACTTTTCTGATTGCTGGACCAAGGAAGAGCAGCACTGCAGTTAAGGACTTGCACTGTAGTCAACTGGTTTGTGTATTTCTTTCCAGTTCTGCTGTTGATTTTGTTGCCAGCACAGGCAAATCTCCATACTTCTGTCATGTACCCCTTAGTGTATCCTTGAGTGTTAGCAAAGGAAGCAAAACCATTCTGTAATTTAAAGCTAATACAGAGTAGCAATGTTTAGTTAGCAATTAACTAATAACTGGAAAGTGAGTGGGAAAGACTGCAGTCTGCACCAGTCTTCACAGAAATCTACCAAATGAGTCACTGATTCCTTATTTGCCAATTCACCTATGAAGCCTGAGCTACCCAGGTACAAACAACACACAAGGAAATCAGTGCAACAGATCCTACACTTCTTGATTTGGAAACTGGGGTTTTCCCACATTAGGACCCACACAGCCTACTAATGAATTTAGTAACTACTGTTCTCACACCAGTACAGCTACGCAATACTGGGCACAATTTAACCTCCCCAGTTACATCAGGGTTGCATCCACCCCAGAGTGTGGTGTTTGATCTTACTGCTCACAGAGCTTATAGAACTGGGAAGGAGGTCATCTTCTACCAGGACTGAATATTGCCACATTTTGGTCTCGGCAGCCTTTTAATATTTTTTAATGTAGTCCTTGATTCTTGCACACTAAGTTTCTATTACTTATACTGTCTGTTCAGGCAAGAAAGCTGTGTTTTATATGTTGTACCTCTATCTGGGTTTTGAGTTTGTTTTTACTTTCAACTTTGACCCTGAAAGTCAAAGGGAAGTAGGACTTTGGTGTGCTCCATGTTCTGGGATATGTCCAGGTCACTGTTCCATTTGTGGCTGCATACTGACATTGGGGTGGGTCAGGCTTTACTGCAAGAGGAAATACAGAAGGAATTATTAATAGACATTAGCAGCATATTATTAGATCTTAGTGTACTTCTGTTGACAGCTTTATAGGAATTAGTTTTGGGAGCCTCCATGAGGTTGAGAAGTAGGCATGATGTGTAAGAACTGCCTTGTATGCTTCTTACAGAAAATCAAGTACAATCCCAGAGTCATTCTGGATAAGATCTTTCAATCTGGAGGGTTGCAGAGGGGTCTGTTGGGCAAGGAATACCTTCAACCCCGGCTGATCATTAGGACATTTAGCAAAATGTCCATTTCTTTAGGATGCTGCTTCATTTTCTGTGCCCTGTGGCACCATGGTCACAACTGGTCCTCTTACTTCCTGTCAGTTTCTGTCAATCTGCCCTGGATGCCCATCTGTAAGAATGGACCAGGAGGAAGCACCCATAGCATTAACTGTTAGCTGAGTACATCTGCAGTCCTCAGAGAAGAGCCTACTGGGTTATGTGTTATTCTCTGATTTCTCGCACATAACCCTTCAAAAACATGTCCATGTAATAGAGAAGGCTACAGAAACTTCGGGGACATGTGGGGGTGAGAGGGCTGGAGGTCACAAGTTAGGGAGATGTTGCTGCTTCACTTCCTCATCTCCTTCCAGACTGCTGCTATGATTTGTTTTCCCCTGTTCCTGTAACTGGGGACTTGATAGAGATTTACAGTAGAATAGGGCAGGGATTCCCAAGCTTGTTTTGATCAGCTACCTTTGTTAGTTCCACTATCAGCAGTGAGAAAAAAAAAAAACTGAGTTAATCATGATTCCTGGTCTACTCACTGATATCTCTGATAAAGAAGCTGCTAGTGTAGTTCTCATATTCCACATCATCAATGACCTCCAGGAACATCTCAATTGGCTGGTGCTCTTCAGCAAAGGGACAGTAGTTTTCTTTCTGGCACTGGGCTGTGTATTTAGTCCCTGATTTATCGGTGTGAGCTACAGGGTTGCTGCAGGTGACTTCTCCTTGAGAGCTGAGTACAGAACAGAGAAAAGCACTGGAAATGCTGATATGTTCTGAGAATTTTTTTGCCACAATGATAACATGAAGTTGGTAAGGTAATGTTTTGATGATGCCTTGATCATTTTATGGCTGTGCTTCAACAGCTGCAGAAACCATTTAGTAGGACTTCTTACATTTTCAGTGCTGTGTTACATTTTAATATAAAATCACAATAGCCCTCCTGCCTTAGTAGAAGGAATTAGTGTTTAAACCTGAACCAGGATATCTCATGTCTTATTACTCGTGTCCCATGACACGCTCTAGTATCTTACTTTGCTCCGCCCTTTACAAAACCTTGGTGGAAGAAACAAGGGAAGGTTAAAATGTATCCATTGGGAAAGAAATAACAAAACCCATCAATAAAGTACTACCTGACTCTGGTTCTATTTTTACATTCAGGAAAATAAACCACTTTGCAGTTGTTTCTTCTTTAACAAACTGAAGTGACCTTTGCTCAAGCACTCCATGTTTTAGAGAAACCCAGAGAGTAGTGGGAGGTAGGAAATCCCCAAAAGGTTCCCCTCTTATTTCCTTCACAGGTTTCTGCAGTGTTCCTCAACAGAGACTTGTCAGTGGACATGTGTCTTTTGCAGTGGGTACAGCCTCCCACTCCCTCAATTCCGCTGGGTCTGCTGTGAAGGGACTCAGAGTTACGAGTATTTCTGCTTCTGGCTCAACTTCCTCTTTCTCTCCAGCATGAACTCTTTTTGCTATTGCTTAAGTTATTCTGTGACTGTACTGTAGCAGCTGTAACAGTCCAGTAGGGCTTGTTCCATTAGTCTTTACTAATTTCTTAGCAACTCCCATGCCCTCATTAGTTAAGTTAGTACCAGCGATGGCTCAAAATATTTTGCAGATATTTAAACACTGGAAGTGGGATTCCTCCCCTTCTACATGTCCTCAGTAGCTGAAGGTCCAAAATCTCCTACACAGAGTAATACAAAGGGCTGTTCTGGTGTTGCTGTGAGGTTGTCAAGGAAAGTACAAGTTTTTACCCTTTTAGACTTCTGATTGTGAACTTTACATTTGGACTCTCATTTTCTGTCATCCATGAACATATGAAAATTCCAGAGTAGTTCTTTGCCTCACATTTTAAAAATGTCCTGTTTGGCTCTAGGTGGAAAAAGAAAGAAAACATTATTTACTCTTTTTGCCAAAACAATCAAAGCAGAGAGAAAACACCATTTCAGTGGACTGACATCTACTTTGGCAGGTGGTGGGAACATAGGCAGACACAGTCTCATGCTGCCCCTTGGGCAGCCACCTTCAGTCAAAAAAGCCATACAGCCACAGTTAGTGGCCGCAGGCTGGTTCACATGGCACCACATTAACCACATCTAGATGGCTATTGGCAGGAACTAGAGCACACCTGAGTTGTTGCAGAGTGCTGTCAGTAAGAGATTCATGTAGACAAATCCGCTGTTCCTTTCACAAAGAAACATTGCAGCTATTCAGCTGGCAAACCTCTGTATTTGTTACCCTGCTCATGAGAGTGCACACAGTGGACAAGCTCACCTCTTCCCACACTGGGGCAATGGTGGGGAATGTTTCCAGTGTGAGAAGATAATGAGGCCTCAGTAAAAGCATGGGTTTTGTTTCTGCTGCCCAGCACTGCAGACTCTCAACAACTCTACACGTAGAGTACCCTGGATCTAGGTGGATGGTGGCCCTGCCTACTGCATCTGATACGTGGTCCAGGAGCCAGGGAAAAAGCCTTGGAAAGTCATAAGATCCTGGCACTACAATGAAGAACTGCAATATAGAATAGATCAATGAGGTTCATGCAGAAATGCAGATCACCACAGGCTTGTCCCAGTGGGTTAGGTGTCAATGGAGAGGCTCAGATGACAGCAGTTAAAATCTAGTTCAGTCCCTGGTTCTGTCAAATCACATAGCCCTGGTTTTGTAAACCCTCTCCTGAATGCTGGGTCTGTGAGATGAAAGCAAAGCAAGTCTACTGCTCCCCCACCAGAAAAGCAGTAGTGTGCTATTGATTTTATCCTGCATCTAATAGTTCCTACCATCACTCCATCCTATAGGTCTAGAGAGTCCTAAATTAATCCCATGGGAACTGACTCCTATGCTGCTCATCAGCTGCACCAGACACAGACCTACAAAAGTAATTATTTGCGTTTCACTGCCAGTAAAGCATTTGAAAAGAATCCATTTTAAAGTGGATATTTCTCATTAATTCCTCCAGAGAGCTACCTCTGGTCCTTCCTCACAAAGCTCCAATGCACAAAGCAGAGCAAAATAATCACATTCTCTTATGACCATACCTTTAAAGCTTTTCAGAATGGACCTTATCATTTGCCCATTGGAGTCTATTTTAGTTATAAGGAAGAAATCATAGCTGATGATTTCATGGGTATTAGCTGTCAGACAGGTGTAGTTGCCGGCATCTGGGAACTCTTTCACTTCAGTAATCAGAGTCTTTCCAGTTCCTTTCAGTTCGGAGTCCTTTTCCCAGTAAACTGGCAGCGATTCGTCAGATGTGTTACAGGTCAGCTCCACTCTTTTACCTGGTGTCTCATCATTCCATTCTGATTCTATGACATACACTGGACATTGCCGAGAAAGACATGTTAGCAGCTACTCATACATACCAGCGTGAAGATTGAACTCAGCCTTTTTCCAGCTCTACTCTGCAGGAAAACTGCTAACAAATCTCCATCTTTCTTGCCAAAGGCCTCACCATCACCTGGAAATCTTTATTACAAGATTCCTTTAGAATCTTACAGTGGCTTATAACTGTGGGAAGTAGGCAGGTACCTTTGTTTTAAAGGTGAGGATGCCAGGACACACTGAGCCCAGGTATTCCTCCTGCACATGGCTTTTGCTCACAGCATGACATGTAAACCCACTCTGTACTATGGGGCTTTGATATGATGCTTCACCCTCTTCAGTGTCAAAGGTCTGACTGAGAAATGGAAGGAGCAGAGCTCTGGGCCAGTGGCTCGTATTTGCCTGTAGCTGATGTTGTTTTCCAATTTCTGTAGGGAACAATCTGTACTGCTATCACCCTGGTTCCAGTGAAGCAGTTACTAAGGGATGGGGGATTTCTGAGCTACAGCAGAGCTAAGTGAACTGCCACAGGAAGATGTGGTCCTCTAAATGAAATCCTGTGACATTGAAGTGACCCGCTGGTCTTTCCAATTTACAAGACACACTATATAACAAAAAATAACTTGGAATAATTCCATTAAAGAAACATCTCTCATCTCTTTGCTGTGGCTGGCTGAAGAACTTCACCTACACTTCTGTATGGCAACATTTCTCAAATGTAACCATCATTGCTCAGATATACTGCTGGTGTCACAGGCTCCCCAACCATGTCCAGTGCCCTCAGAGACTCTTCAACATGCAAGAAGTAGTAAAAATTTGTTTCTTAGAGTGTCAACACCACAGCAAGCACTCAGCTCAGGAAATCAGAGTTCTAGCGAGCTCCGAGACCTTTTCACCAGAACATTTCACTGCCACAATAATAGCTTTCAGACTTCACCACGAAGTAGAAACACTATGAAATATCTGTCAAAAGCTGAATCTAAAATGGCAGAAATCATGCAACCCGAGGAAGCTTGGAAGCTTACCGAACTGCTTGTGGATATTTGAACCACAGGCAAGGTAAATCTTACAGACTTCAAATACAAAGATTAATCTTAACACTGACAAATGTATTGGCAGCTTTCAGCACCAGATAAATAATTGTTTAATGTAAAGGTACACATAAAAGTGATTCAATTACTTTTTACAAATGAAACACAATCAGATTGAGAATACTTTTCTCATGCTGATTAAGGTCTGTCTTTTGGGACATCACACCGAAGACAGCCTGGATTATGGAGCTACACTGGGTGACCGAGAGCAGCAAATTTGATTATCTGACTTATTTATATTTTTGGGAAGCTATTAAAAAGACAGTTGGATGAACTAGTTCTACATTTTAGGTTTTACTGTGAAATATCATTTTTTTGACAATTAATTTTTCATTTGTTTGTTTGTAGGCTTTTAGCCTAAGTCATAAGATACAGTTTCTGCCTCCAGACTACATGACCAAAACTTTTGAAACGAGAGACCAGGGAATAGGACATAAGACAGTTTCTAATGCAAAGATTCAGAATGGCTGCTGTTTGGCATTTTTAGGACTTCTAAATATTTTTTCCATTAATAGCAACTAGTTGTGTATTTATTCACAAATAGGAAGAACCTTGGCCTAAGACACTACAGTTAACAAATCACGTGCTTGTGGACACAAGCATAATTCTGAACCATCCTTGTGTCTTACAGTCAGTTGTAGGTGTCAGTAAGTAAAGACTGCTTACCATTATCCCTCAGTTTCCACTGTGCTTCCAGAAGGGCAGGAAAGGAAAGTAATGAAAGGAAGGCAAACAGCAGTTGAGGCATCTGTAAGGAAAAATAAATCAATAAACTTCATTGAGGATTGTTGAGTGTGTGCTGAAATCAAGCTATGTGCTGGCCAGGATAATAAGAAGACAGAGTCAGTTCCAGTAAACTAAGAAATACTCTCCCATTCTACGAATTCTTAGAGTACTCAAAAATTGAATATCAGATTTATACTGGAACTTAAGCCAAGATTTTGAACCACTTGTTATTTACACAGCAAAACAGTTCAGAGACTAAATCACAGAACTTAGAGGAAATTGTGTGCACAAGTCTTACATGGTCAGGAGCTCAGAAACATTCTCTCGTACCTCAGTTAAATATTCCTCATGCAAGAAAAGTCCTGCTGATGCCGGTGAGGCTCTTTGCATGAACAAGGCATTGGACTAAAGGATCAATGGACATCATATTCCAGTCATACAGAGCTTTTAAGTGTATTCTATGGTTTAAGCACATCTTAGTCCTATGAAAACAAATGATTGCGAGTAAAATGAAGGACCTACAGAAGTGTTTTGCTGGACTGCAGTCTTCACCATATCTGTGAGAACAAGCAACAGCAGTGTCGTCAATTTGGTGTTGAGCTGGCATCAATACTGATGTAGAGCTGGCATCAATACTGATGTAGAGCTGGCATCAATACTGACTCTTGTCTAACTGGTACTAGTTCCAGCATCCACCTGAGCTTGCACAGTCTAATTAATTCTGACAGCGATTTCAGGCAAAATTCCTCCCGGATTCAGTGCCACAGCTGTACTTGCAGAAATGGCTGGATACGTGTATCATTGTTGCTGTGCTCATTTGAGACATATACATGTAGCTCACTTGAGAATATAGAAGTATATAACTGTACATATGATGTATAAATGCATATTTGTCCTGAATTCAAAATAGATGTAGAGCTCTTCACAAAACACAAAAGATATTTGCCAAATATCATAGCAACCACTGGGTATATAAAAAACTTCAGTGACAGTTCTTTAGATCCACTTTCAGACCTTTTCCAACTGAAAATTAGGCCAAATGAAGAGGAATACAACTTAGAAAAAGAGATGCTGACTATATCTTTCAAAGTCTGTTCTCACTATAGAGGGAGTCAGAATACACATGAAAAAACAAAAATTAAGTGTTTTTTCCCTCCCAGTATTTTCAGTGATATTTGTACACTGCACAGCACAGATATTAATGGGACCAGAAGCTACATGTAGAGTATCTTGAGAGAGTACCTATGAGAGGAACCAGCTCACACTGCATCTGTACTCAGAGAGAGGCATGAGCCTCAGTGAAAAGTCAGATACCTCAGGCAGCCTATCAGTGGTGTCTTACTTCATTAAAAGGCAAGCATTTTTGGCTCTAACGATTTTCTACTGCAGACAGGATTATCTGTAATTTGCAATAGGAAAATACATTATGCATCCTTCTGAAAGACGTTAATTTCTTTCATTGTAGTGTGGCATTCACCACCATGCTTCACAAAACCAATACCTGTAATAGCAATTAAAGCTTGGAGGAGAAGGGTATAAAATATGCCTTCTTTTCTGTATCAGCCTTTCATCAAAATTGAAACTCTGAAAACAGAAAAGTTTCTCCTGCTTTAGGAAGAAGCTTCATGATTCAGGCTTTTGATGAAAAATATTAACAATTTTAATGGAAAATTATTCACTTTTGAGATGGGGAGAGAAACCCCCTCATACCCATCTGAAAATGTTATTGAAAATCAGAAATAAATTTGGTTTCTGACATCACTAAACAGTGCAGCTGCCTGAGGACTTCACAGATGAGGAGACTCTACCAACATTGTACGACCCCTGTGACTTGGAGCATGAGCACAGATTTCTTCACTGAGAATCACAGAATAATTTGTGTCCAAAAGGACCTCTGTCCAGATGTCATCTGGCCAAGGTGTTGCATGTTTTTAAAACAGAAGATGAAATGACTATAAATACGCATTTACAGTGTCAATGCACACAGCCCAGCAACAGGAATATTGGTGAGATACAAAAGATGATTACCTTGTAATACTGGCAGTTCTGTTAGTTAGATAACAATTCTGTGAGGTATATACAAATACACACTATGTGCTTAACTTCAGGCACATAACCATATTAAATACTGTCCTGAGAAAAATGTCACAAACTCTACTTAAATACACTTATAAATATTATAAGTTATAAATATAACTTTTAAGTCTACATTAGTTTCATCTGAAGCAGCTGGTACCAGCCTTGTGCTGCCCCAGTGTCAGAGAAGAAAGGAATTCTCACCTTTTCCTGAGATGCAGTAGCTGAAGTTGCCAGGCAGGTTGGTTTGTGATCTGAAGGAAGCAAAGTGCTGGCTCCCTTATAAATACTTCTAAACTCTGAAAGGAAAGGGATGCTCCGTTTCACCGCAATACCACAGAATTGCAACACGTGGCTTGAGTTCCTTTTTTACAGAGTGGCAGAGCTAAAGCAGAAAAAAAAAATGTTTGGGACTCCCAGGTAAACTTTAAAGAGGAAATGAGATTATGAGATTGTTACAATGACCTTTATGGCATGCCATAGGCATTTCCTTTCCTGCCTGATTTTCTGTCTCTCTCATACTGCCTGTTCATCATCTGAGGAAGAGTAAATACAGACTAAATAAACTTCCAAAACTGTCTGATGGGAAACATGTTATGAAGATAGAAAGAGAAAGTTAAACCAACTCTATTTCTACCTGGTAAGCGTGAAAGAGATAATTACATGAAATAAAATCCTAGCTACCACCATCAGTCACAAGTAAAGGTAAAGGAAAATTAATTTTTAATTGCTGGTTAGGACTGTATTTATTCTAAAAATTGAGACTTAGGTCAAAAAAAAATAAGCAGTTAGTTCTGGCTCAAAGATAAAAGCTGAGATTGTAATTATTTGAAGTTGCAGTTCTTAAACATAACCTATTGTTTTTTTCTTTATAAGCTGATGTTCCTTTCAGACCTCTACTCAACCACAGAAAAAGACCCATACATATAGTTTGAAAATAAGGAAAAAGTATCTACTGCTTATTCATTAGTTAGAAGCACAAAAAAATAGGTTGCTTATAGAAGACAAAAAAAAAAAAAAGGCTTGAAATTCAACATGACATGTTTTAGAAATTCATAGAGACACAACTCTGTCCTGTGTGTTTTCTAGCAACAGGAATATTCTCACAGCCCAGAGATGGAAACTGCAACGTGGTAATCCAGCAGTTAATAGACAGTGCCTGTCCCTCCTGCTATAGTCAGTGGTCTTTGAGGAGTCCTTCACGCACATGCAATAACACAAGCATCTGCAATATGTTACATATTTAGTGGCCCTAAATATGGCAAGAACCTAAAACAAAAGGAGGAACAACCCCAATTAGCAGTGAGATAAACTTATTAGGAACCCAGCAGCTCCCAGGGCATGGGGTTCCTGTTTATTGCACCCATCTGGGAGGCAAATAGCAGAGAGGGTTGCATGCTCTAATCAGAAGGAGGGTAGTTTCAGGATTCTGGATTAACCCTGCTGAAGGCTTTACATAAACATACAGTATTGCCAGTGGAATCCTTGAGTAGGATCACTTACACCTTTGGCGGCTTTAACTCCCTCCCATGTGACAAAACCCAAAACAAGAGCATTGTGATCTTAGGGGGCCCAAGAGCTTCCCTGCCGAGTCCAGTACAGCCAAGCTGTTTCTCAGATGTCAGCCCAAGGCTTCCCTTCGCTAGAGCTCACGGTCAGAGCAGGGCACGAGCAGGCGAGAGGCTGAGAGGGCAGCTTTCTGAAGCAGGTTTGAAAGGGTGGTTTTGCCACTGACTCCTCCCTTTGCATGCTGTACACTGAATCTGGATCAAAGAGGTTTATTAATTTTTCATGACACAGACCAGCAACCAGTGAACTATTAATTTGAGATCTATATCAATAATATAACAGATTAGCCAGAGTACTAGATACTTCCAAAATATTAATTAATACTTCTACATCTCCACCCGCCACTTATCCCAAAAAGCTCTAACCTTCCCCTCCCACACGAACGCTCGGTCTTCCACACCTACATTGGGAGGACGTCTGCACCATCTTTGCACCTGGCTTGGCTTCCTCTCATACGTGATCATTTGGGACATATGTCATCTCAGGCAGTTTTGGGTCCTCCATTCACATGCACTGTTTACATCCCCACCCCTATCCTAACAGCTGTTGTTATCCAGGCCATTGGCCAAAGGTGGGCCGTGCAGACACTGACGCTTCCTCTGGCATTGTCACAGTTCTTCTGCCAGTGTTGTCTCACTATTTCTCACAATGAGAAAATCAAGGTTAGAAAACAATTTGTTCCCATTAAGACAAAGAGTTTCCAAAATTCACTTCTGTGATAACAGCAAGCCATTGATGAGCAGGAAAACATGAGAGCTACATTCCGTCATTGAGCAGATAAACAAGGGCACAAGTAACTTTACATACACGGTGTCTACTTCTCTCTCAACCCTTCTCTGCTTGCCTGTTTGCTATGTCAACCATGTATTATGGCTTTTCTTCTTTGACTGTAAAGCCACTAATGCATAGCTTGAAATTCTGCCCAACCCAGTGGTATTCTAAGTGTTTGTTCAGTTCTGAAACATGAATAGCCAATGATTAATATAAACAAACACACATTTCCAGCATGTATGCTTGCACACACATGTATAAAACCTCCATCACTGCCTTAACTCAGTTATTGTTACAGGACAAATGCAATAATAAAGAACCCAAGCTTCATGTCAAGAATCCTAGATGCCAGTTATGGAACACAGACACATCTATGTGGAACTTCCATGATGGGATAGTTTGCTATGATACATCAGAGGAATTTTTAAATATTAAAACATAGAGATTGTGAAAATATCTTCTGCTGATGGTCTGGTTTTCCATTATGAGCTCATATATTCTTAAGGGGAAATTTGGAGAAGAGCAGCTTCTCTCCCATCATTTTATCCTACTTCCCCTATGACACTGAAAGAGAACAGTAGAAACTCTATGTCCATGTTTTGCTTTCCTCTAATGCAATAGAAACACTCCTTTTGGGCAGAAAAGGCCTGTTTGAAAATGATCTTCCTTTCCCTTGAAGGACAGATGGTTTTTGCTTTGTGCAATAACAGTCATTTCACCACAATCCAGGAAAAAACCTTCATGACATTAGTAAAAGGAAGATTTATATAAACTGTATACTCCGGCTAGTTTTGCATGGATGTCATTTGGAAATTAATGCCAGTTTTATTTATGATTACTTTTATTATTTATCAGTTTCATTACTGTCATTATTAATATATTAGGAGTGAGAAGGGAATTCTGTTCTTTATATACAATCCACTATACAGTGATTTATGTGACTTCATCAGGAAATACTCTGCAATATTAGCATATCAATGAACTTTCCTAAGAGATTCCAGTCGCAAGCTACTGTGTGAAATCACTGAATCAAGGTCAAACCCGGAAAGAAATGCAAAACAATAGAGGAGAAAAATACATCCCACTTCTACTAAAAATGCAAAAATATCTAAGCTTTATACAACAGTGATTCTTGGGCATTGTGATGTAACAAAAGCGGGCACCCAAGATGGGGACTTTGGGTATCTCTCCTTAGCTGGAGAGGACAAGAAGATGTTTACCTTATTTGCGCTCCAGTCTGGTAGCTTCTACCTTCCAGAGTAGAAATTGCACAACAGAATTACTGTGGCCTGATCTAATTAATTGGCTGGCATCACGCTAATGTAGCTACTCAACTTTCAGATTAGGGCTGTTGTTCAATGTGGATATAAAGCACATGTAGACACAGAGGCTGCTTCTGTAAGAGAAGTGGAAAGAAGGGGTTTTCATCCCTTAGTCCTACTCCCGTCTCTCCCAGTAAAACCACATCTGCCCATGACAATTTATAACTCCCAATAGTTGGGATGTCTCTGCATAGACTCCATTATACACACAGCCTGTATTAGAGACAATATTAGAAGCGAAGAAAGAATGTGAGGAAGGAGATGGTACTATCTTGCATAAGGATAAAAAAAAAAATAAAAGGCAAAAAGCTTTTAAGAACCAAATCACATTTCCTACAGTAGATGAGTCCAGAGAGTCAATGGGATTTGGGTGCCTAAGTCTATGATACGCATTTGCAGATCTTCATAGTCACTCAGAAAATATGGGGCAGAAATACAGAAGAAACTGGTATCTGTGTGAGATTCCTTGCAGAACTTCAGAGATACCAGTCCTCTTGAACACAGGAAGCACAAAGGTTCCTCCTCCAGAGCATGCATATGAAGATGGTTCATGGCTTTAAGTGCAGTGCAATGCAATAGTTTCCTTTACACCAGTCTACTGTGTCCATCGCAAATCCGTTCCTGAGATCTGATACATCTGATATGCTACACTCAGCTGGAGGATCTGGAGCAAGCTCTTCACTTCATGTGAAGTTCACTCATTTCTTGAGTGTGATGTTGCAACTATTTGAAATCCACTGTTACCATTACTTAGGCCAGGACATAGGGCTGAGGGTGGGGAAAATAACATATCAAACTGAAAGTAAAGGGAAAAACCCAGTAGTAACTTATTGACTTAAATTCAAGCAGCATTTTCTTGTTTGTCAGGCAACTTCTATACAAAGGAGGCCAGACTCTTGATTTCTTTGCAATTCTAAAATTGCATATAGCATTTCTTCAGGCACTCACAATAAGTTAGGAATAGGCAAGGATAAAATCCCTGGGCAAAAATTTCCATAGCTGAGTATCTGTGCACAGAACCTGATCACATCACACCAGTAGAAATTTCAGCAGATTAAGACATGCCAGGGAAAGGTGCATAGGTAGGTAGGTAGATAAGTCACAGTTTTTAAGAGTCAGATATTGATAGCAATGGATGTGTGATGGGGTCAGAAAGTCTTTTAAACCCCAGAATCACACTATTGGACTGGGATTGACATGTCTGCAGGAAACAACAAGCAACCTTTCTATATCCCTGGAAAAGTCTGCATTTTCTTTACTAAAAGCCAGTTAATACATCAGACTTCTCTGTTGGTGTTAGGATCAGGGAAGGTAAAAAAATCATTTCATTGTGGACAATTACCAGAGAGCACCTATTGTATGGTCTGGAAAATGCTTCGATGCTCTCATGCTGCTCTTCAGGTACTCGTGGCCACAGCTGAAGAAAGACCAATGCAGGAGAAAGATAAAGGGGAGAACTATAGCGTGACACTGATGAGAAGACCCATCTACGCTAACTTACAATTAGAGAAGTTATTGAGAAATTACTCTCAGGTTTTGGAATTGCATTAATGATCTAAAATTCATCAGATAGTTTTCTCAGACATTATTTTCTCATACAAAATGCATCTATTGGATTAGATAACATTACCAAAGATACTTGATGGGTGGGAGTTAACTTTGTGACACATGTCAGTTTTGTACAGTGAGTGACTTTTAACAAAACAGAATCGGAGTAGAAAAGAATTGCAAAGGTTAAGCATGCCTCGGAGAGAAAGGTGTTATAGCAACAACTTTTGCAGAGCTTTTATAGTTCAGGAGTCATTATGTTGTAATTTTGGGGGGATTATATGGAATATGCTATTTTAAAAAACTCATTCCTTAATAGCACAGTATTTGAAGGACAGTTTACTTTTTTTTTTTTAATTATTCTGTTTAGCAATCAATCGTAATTCATCCTGGGACTTGGATTTTCAGTCTCAGAGGTGCGTTTGATGTCTCCGAGGTGAAATAAATAATAAGCTGTTGTCAACATGAGACATCATTCTCCTTTAATGTGGTATGAGCCTGTTACATCCCTACAGCCACATGCAATATCAAAGGGCCTTATAAGGAACAGGCTGCTCAGGAGCCATAGATGAAGGGCTGCTGCTTTTGCACTAGCTACAGTAGCCCATGCTAAGTGATTTGCAGCTTTGGTGAAGGGAAGAGGTGGGGAAAAAAAGCACTGTTCATTTCCTTACATTTTGGGTGGAAAGGGAAAACTGTTAAAAGCACCAAAAGCCATTCTGAACCACTCCAGCCTTTTGGTAGGATATTGCAAAACCTCACATGTGTTTCCAGATTTATCTGGGACCCTCCTGACAATTCTTGTCCACCTGCACCAGATTTGGGCTCAGGAAATGTAACACAACACCTGAAGTGTTAATAGGCTGATAGTGGTTAAAAATTCTCACCTTTTTTAATAACAAGAAATCTGAACATCATCTTCTTTATGGGAAAAGAATGGAGGAAAATGAGTCTCTCCAGAAATGGCCCAAGGATCCTGAATGAAATGTTCCAGGAAGTCAGAAAGCATCATTGCCTTCTGCTCCAAATGCACCTTTCTTTTTTTTTTCCTTCCCCCGCCTGCAATGCACCTATACAGAAAAAACAAACCCTCCCTTCCAGCCCTTCTAATCTTCACACACTTCCTCCTCCGGGGAAAACAAATAACCTGTGCTATACACATGCACATTGCTCAGGTACTGGCCTGTTATCACGGCCTTAATGAGAGGAGAGCAAAGTCAAGCAGAGCAGAGGAGTTGCTCTTGCTGGTAGCTCCACTGACAAAGTCTGTGTTTACACGGTGTTTCACAAGAAGATCTGAGCCTTTCTTAAGAGGGAGCTGTTCCAGCTCAGGATCCCAGCACAGCAAGCTGACATCTACGGATGAAACACTGCATGGACAGAATTTCAGTTGTACTCTTGGTGCATGTATGTTGGTACGAAGTGTAATCAGTATGGAAATACTCTTCTATTACCTGCTTTTAGTACTATTTGGAAGGGGAAGATGGACATAAAGTACACAGGGATATATCTGGAAGAAAAGGCAAGTCATAACATCTTCCTATTTTGCTATGCAATTACCATGTATGTATTTATTTTATGCAAAAACCTAGAGACTCAAACCGAAAATGGGACTCCATCTTACAAGGGATGCCAAGAGTTTGCTGTAAGATTCAGTGCCCTGTCATGATCTAGGAACCTTGTTGCATCATTTTTTATCTGTCAGAAAATTCCAGGTTCCTTGAGGTGGTGAAAAGATTTTTTAAACTATGTAATAAGAGCTTTAAAACCTCCCATGACTGTTAAGGAATGAAGTCATAAATGAGGTCATACAAGGCCTATTTGGAAAGCAAAGCTGTTTCGCAAATGAACCACTGAACCATCCCTCAACATCTGAAAGGCAAAGGAAATTCTGAAATTATTCCAGTGGGTGCTTTGTGATTTGACCTTTGTTTCTGAAACTTCTGTGAATGTTATGTGAATGTTAGCTCTGCTGTAGTCATGCTGTAATAAGAGGGACTACAGCATTACCAACCCTGAGAGATAAAAATTCAGGAGCAGTTTCTAGCAGCCCCAGTAGAATAGGGAAAAGAGAGGGACTGTGGACTGGCAATTACTCCCTACTGTTATGCACCAAATGACATTTGGAATAAACATGCCCAGGAGGGGCTACAGCCCTGCTAGCCTTCTGCAGTCCCTGGATATCATCTCTCCAGGGAGTTATTCATTAAAAAATATTTTCTGTCTTAAGCTGGTATTGTATTTAGGATTCAGGATGGAGCCAAGTTACACTTGTCAGCTGTTATTTGCAGCCACAATATCCAGAAAATGATTTTGCTAAAATGTTTAAGCTGCACATTCAATCTCATGTGTTATCAAATAAATCTAAGGCTGTCATAGTAAGAAAAGAGTCCCTGAAAAATTGTGAGAGTTTTTAATACTGTAATTACAGAAATAATAAGGTTGCTTAGTACTAGTCTAGGACTAATGAAAACTATGCAATTCAAAACTTTACATAGCTTTTACATTAATAAACTGCAAAAGGTAAAGTAATCTTGAGCAGTTTTTGGAACTTCGCAGCATACTCTTAAAAGGGAGCTGAGAGAAAAGCTTTTTTCTGGCTTTTATTTTCTACTCCTGATAGAGGACAAATTTGGATTAATGTGAATTTATACAGACTCTGTAGAGTGAAAAAATGAATGTTCCATATTTAAAAAGAAAACAGCAGAGGCTTAATCCTTCTCCCTCTTGTATAATGGGGTTTTCAGTACAGATGTCAGTGAAAACAGTTTTTGCACCAGTGTTGACAAAAAAAGCCTCTTGGGTACTAAAGCTACAATGCTTAGACAGGATAACTTATTTCAGACTTCTCTGATCTAACTCAAGTGCCTGCAGAAAGGCTGCCCCATGTGTTCAGGCTTTGGCTGAAACAACCTGGAGCCACTGGACCTAAGGATAGGAAAAAACTTCCACTGTTTTTAAACAGCTCATAATCAGACCTGAAGCGTGCTGCCTGCCTTCTTGAAGAGTGGATCAGCAGACCAGGGTCTATCCCCTGGCATATTTATGGATTGGATACAGGTGTTAGGCTTCTTTTGATATATTCTGTGCAACAGACATTTGCAAAATGGCCCACAGCCCATTCTACGGTGCTTATGAATGAGCTTTTAGAAGAGTAGAGGTCCCCACAGTAGTCTGCATTTGAAATTACATGGGAAAATTTGAAGAAATATGAAACCCAGATTTTTGATATCCCCTTGAGTCATAGGCCATGGAATTTCAAGGACAGAAAATGAACATATTCTGTTCTCTCTGTGTAGTTAGTTTCATGTAGTTAATCATGCAGCAAACCAATTGCGAGACCAGCAACAGGAGCTGAAATGTTGCAAGTGTGCAATAGATTCCACGTTTCTTAACTTTGGCCATTAAAAATGTGTTTAGAGTAGCTCTGAACTCTAATAATATTTCAATAATTTCCCAAGATATTTCTTTGTAAATTTAAACAAATCTAAGACCAAAGTTATTTTTTTCAGTGTCACTTCCTTCAGTGCAAAACCCACACTTGTGTAGTACAGCATTGTGCTGTCATTTTGCATAACATTTTCCTACTTTTAAAAAGTATGAAAATTATGAAAAAAAAAAAGTTACTTATTACAAAATTATTTATTGAAGTCATAAATCAGAAGGTCCTTTTTCTTTCTTCTCAAGAGTGACAGCTTTCATCAGGTTTTAAACTGCTGAACGGTCCTTGTTATGATAGGAATCAGTTAACACAATTTATCTTGGTTTTATTTGAAAGAGGGGTCTTTTTAAAATGTATTTTACCACTAAAATGATGTCTCCACAGCCAAAAGTAATTAAACAGACAGAGGAAAGAGACATAGGAAAGATTCTTTACTGTCTGTCTCAGTTTTGGATCCTGTAGAAGTTACTCTTGCTGGTAGATTTTGTTGTATCATGCAATATTTTTAAAACTACTTCATGCTTTAACAGTTCTAAATCCTCTTAGGTTTTCTCACAACAACAACAAAAAATAGTAAAATAGGAAGCAGAGAATAATAATGTATGGCCCACATCAGGACAATAGTCAGTTGAGCTCAATATCCCACCTCAAACAGTAGCAGAGAACAGGAGGAAGATGTTTAGGTTGGTTAAGACCAAGCACACACTGGTACCTAAACAGAGATTTTTTCTTTTTGATATTCAGCTTCTGACTGATCTGTGTGCTGGCCACAATCATACCCAACAGTGTTACAGATGCTAGAATGGTAGCAAATGATAAAAATGTGACTGGAAACAAAGAAATTAAAGAATGTGAGGTTGTTTTGATGTATTGCTTCTAAAAATTCTGAGAAGTCCTGAGGTTTATTTCCAATTTTAACCTGGAACTATCTGAACATCTACCTCACCCCAAACACTGTGACAAAGGGAAAACCAAGAGTTTTTCACTGCAGTGCCCTGTGTCTATGACTACATATGGCACAAGACTCATCCAAGCCCATTGCGATGCCTTGTCCCAGGACTTGGCAGCAGTGGGATAACAGACACTGTCACATACTTCAGTGCTGTTACTGCTATTGCTCTGCAGCTTCCCAAATAGCTGCATTCAGGGGATACAACCACAAACAAGCAGCTAAGAAGGTGGACACTGAGCCAGCTCTGTCAGATGCAAGGAAGAGAGTAGGAGGATGAAGACATTAAGATTATGAAGCTTCATCCAAGGAGCAGGTCTCTGCTGAGCTGCCCAGATGCAAAAAGGTAAGGACCAGAAGGGGAGATCGCTGCCCTTCACTCCTCACTGCCCATGAGCAACCTAATTGGACCAGGGCACAGAGGGAGCAAAACAAGAAAGGAGGTGACTGCTTACACTTCTTTTTGAGCAAGGCAAAAGCAAAGAGCTTTTCCTGTCATTTTGGGGTGTCTTGAGATATTGGGTGTGAACCTACTGACTGTTCCTTATTCAGGTGAGATCACTGCTTGGTCAATAGCTACCATTCAACAAACAATTTAGGTGTCAAAGTGAGGAGAAAGCCTTGCATGAGGGAACTTCCACTGAGTACTTTCCCAAAAGAATGATGAAACTGCTTGCATAGAGTGAGCACACTTGTTTCTGCTTACCATCGTGCCATGGAGTATGAGGATGTGCCTGGAGTTGCTCATATTGGGAATTGTGCTCTCTTGCTCCTCCCTTGGCTCTGACATCATCCTGAGTAAATGCCCCACAACAAGTCTGTAGAAAAAGTGTCTGTCTCACAGATGAAATCATTGACCAGTGTCAGTAAATTCCTAGACTTGAGCTGGAATGAGATTTCTTTTTTAACTTTCTCTGAGGAGACAGAGAAAAAAAAAAAAGAAAAGAAAAGAAAATATTTCATATTTAAAATGTTCATGGATTTGTACTTTTGTACTTAGGGTAGGTTTTTGCCAAAAATGTAACCCAGGGCTGTCTTTTTGGTGATCCTATGCACAGGGACCTTCAGAGATGAGAGTGCACTATCGATACTCAGTTCAGGTTCAAACTGACTGCTTTTTGCATGTATGAGAGCTCATTGAAGGGAGAAGAGGATGATGCTATCCTGCTAAGTAAATAAATAACCTCTTCAGCTATCACACAGTGATTGATGACTCTACTGTGTCACTTCCTAACTCTTCCATGAAGCTTAATTGTGGCTTTTTTCTTTTTTTTTTTGTTTTTTTTGGTGTTTGGGGTGGGGGGATGACACTCACTCCATCTAGCTGGAGAATGAGTTAACAGGATGGAAATTAAACCTATTCTCCAACCCCAGAGAGCAGAGCTGCAGAGCATATTCATTACCCCTCAAATTCCACTTTATAAGCAATTTGAGCTCAAAGTGTGTTACTCAGTTTCTAACTTTACACATTTAGCTGGCTTTTTCTCTTGCCTTTTTCTCTAGGCAAAATCCTCTAGGACTCAGAATACTCAAAACAAACATTCAATTCCTCTGTGCAAAGATAAATAAAGTTACACAACAGGTATCAACATAATGAGCACACGTTGGAGTTTCTTCCTACCTCCACCAAACTTTTCCCCGGCACTAGAAAGTCAATCAAATGTGGGTTCCAGCCACAAGTGATACTACTTCCCTTCCGCGGTAACAGCTGCTGCAAGGAGCACCCTATGGGAACAGCACACCTACTGCTCGCTGTTTATTTCTCCGACTTCTGTTGACTGAGCAAAGTTCTTGCTCTCACTTGTGACTCTCCACCAGGTACATTCCTCTAACACTGCGAGGCAAGGCTGTACTATCTTCTGATTAGCGACGGAATTTCTCAGGCAAGTGAGAAGCAGCAGGAGAAAGCCCTGCATTGCAGAATCTCTTCCATAAGCACACGCCTGACTAGCTCAGAGATTAAACATTAATATTCCTATGCAATCCTTGTTTGGGTATGTAATAAAATTATCAGGTTTAAGTGTTGTGTTTCGATTCCCTCCACCTGTAATTAACATCTGAGAGTAAGGATCACTTCAGAGGACTTTAGTCTGAGAAGTGAACAATAAATCCTTTTGTCAAAGGAACTGATGTTTGTCCAGAATAAACAAGATCTCAGTTGTATTTAGAGTTCAGCAGAAAACCACTTTTATCACAGAATGCCATTCAGTGCAGGTAGCTTAATGTTGTAGATAGATTGCAAGGAATAGAGATTTTGCAGTAGAATGATGTCTATCAGATAGTCTCCTTATATGAACTACTACCTTCTGCCTATGTTCTTTTTCCCTCAGCCAGATGAATTTACAGAACACAGTACTTAACTACTGTGAGCATCCTCATGGAAGGCCACTTCCATCCAGACCTGCGGGGAATGTCCTGCTGGCTGAAAGGGCCAGTCACACTGCAGGCTGTGGTCAGCATCGTGATCCCGGTGCTGCCCGTGAGCCAGCTGGCAGGAACACCACAGCCACAGGATGTGGTACGAAGGCAGCCCTATCCCTGCAGTCACCACACAGCTTTCCACAGAAGTCAGCTCTGCAACCAAGTGTGTCATTAAGAAAACAGGAACCTTCCAATCTGCAATAGAGTTATAAATAACTGAGGGTGAAGTTTATTCTCAACTGTCTAATGGGAGGTGACTGAGCACAGCCATAGGTTTGTGAACAGTCATCAGAGCTAAAATCCCTAGCAGCCATGAATTCCACTGTGATAATACTTTACTTACCATTTCATTATGGAGGACTACATGTGCAGTGTCCTTTCTCTACGGTTCATTATTCACAAAAAGGAATAGAAACAAGGAGAAAAGAACCCCAGAAACATTACACTATCTTATGCACAAACATCTCTTTTCAATGCCCATGACTGAGCAGGTGAGATACAACTTCATTCGGCTGCACCTCAACTTTATTTACATGCAACAAATCTACAGAAATGGAAAGATGAGGAGAGAGTCACAGATTCTACTCAATAGCCTTGATTTTTTTTTTGGGGTCAGGACAGTGTAGACTACATTATCTCACACTGCTGTTGTACATGTGTTCATAGGTGAGCCAGAGACATCTTTCTTGGATAGGTCCCATTTGACATGTTCAGTAGCGCTCAGGTTTTTGCTACAACCAGAATGGGAATTCCTAGGAAGCCAGGCAGAAATGACATAGGTACATTTCCCTTATCAGGACATATAAAACCATATGATGCGAGCAAGGCATCTGTAGATAACACTGTGTATAGCTGTATAGAAGTTATGTCTGGTACCACTATTCATTCTTCAAATACTTAGCCACAAGGGCTTGTCCCAAAGACTCATTAACTCCATTTCTCATTTTAGATACTGAACATTATTTCAGAATAGTGACTTTTCTCAATTGCTCCCCCTTAACAATTTTAATTCTCAATTTTGAAATACTAAGGCAGTTGTGTTATGTTAAAAACTTTGCTGTTTCCTTCTGAGAGCAGGCAGAGGTGAAGTACGCAGTCACTAATTTGCATAACCTCCTCAGCTTTAGCAAAGCTTCCAGCTGCTGACTGGTTATCTAGGGATGTCATAACCAGCTCCAGTCAAAACACTTCTGTGGTTTCATTTACATATAAGGGGAAATAAATGAATACAATGAGTCAGAAGTGGAGCTCTCTTTATTATGTAATGAAATAGTAAGCCTTTCAAAGAAGACGTCTGTATTTGCTGGAGTACTTCCCCCAGAACCGTCTTACAGACCTCACTTGACCTCAAAACACAGAAGCCTGAAACTAGCTCCTTATTGCCACAGGAAAATGAACTACTGTAGCAGTCATATGAGTATCAAGAGCAGCACAGTTGTTACACTTAGTAGCAAAGTGGTGGGTTCACATGTACACACAAAAACACCCACCAGTGTGTGTGTACATGAATTTTCCCCTCCCTTCTAATGCCTCTGGTAAAGTTCATGAGATACAAACTCCCAAACTGAAGAAGGAGCTCAAAGAAACTTGGAAATTTACACCCTGAACTGTTCCTCCTCTGATATACCTGCCACATCTGACAACTTCTTTTTTTATATGGGAAAAAGTATGAGAAATTTGGTTTCTTACTGAAGTCAACAGGATTTCTACTTCCAAATCACCTCTAGAGACAGAAGTAACAGGTCTGTAGAAAATCATATCCCAAGAGCATCAAAACCAAGCAATGGATACTGAGGGCCAGCTGATGAAGTGTAGGGTATCTCCATGGAGCTACCAGCTGGAGGATGGAGAGAAAGAAAGAAATTTCAAGACCTTTAGATCCAGTGAATAAAGGGAAGAAAACACTTTTGCTGGGGGCGAGAGGGTAATTTGATCCAGTGAAATGTAAAGACCAGCATCCTGTGATTTCAGTGATTAATATCTTCAAGTGTCATCTGTCAGGGTAAGCATGCCTGCCTGCAAGCTGGTGGAGAAGGGTTTTACCTGTCTCTATAAACTCGGAGAACTTCATTTCTCACTACATCAGGGAAAGAACCTGTAAGCTCTGATGCAAACTCACGTGCTGGAACTCAACAGTGCTGCCATGTCATCATTCTCTCCTGACAGTGGAATAGGGTTGTGTGGCACCTGATTTTTATCTTTTCAGAGGATCTGAAGGTCAAACTCAAAATTCAGTGAAAAAACTAAACATTGCATAAGAAAAAAACACAAAAAACAACAACTTCTTATTTAAAAACATCGAAAAACAAGCACTTCCTGACAATGTCTTTGACATAATCCTACTGTGCTGTATTAGACATCAACCAATCAATTCCTGTGTCACATTTTTTTCATGTCAATACAGAGTCCAATCACTATGAATGGTGACATTATATTGATTATTTTTGAGTCAGGATTTGGCTGATGGTTTCTAGGTTCTTAAGAACTGAAGTTATATCTCTGCTCCATTTAAGTAACAGAATATTTAACTCAGAATTTAAAAAAGCCCAAACAACCAAACCTGTTCATTTTGCTGTGTCAGGATTTCACTCCTGGTATTTACAGAGGTGACTTGAAGTGGCAGTAGGAATCAAAGATTTTCTGATTACTCAGTGGAGATTAATTACAAACAAGAATTTTAATTTCCTACTCCAGGTGCTACCAAATAAGAATAAAAGCTAAATGGGCACGTCTGAAAAATACTGATCAGTGCTCAGGGTGATGGCAAAATAAAATATTGGAATAAACTATGAAGATTATTTTTCAGTAGAATTTCTGATTTGACAGATGCTCTGACACAAGTTTCTTATGCAGCACTTACACCAGCTGTAGAGGTGTTTGCTTTTCATCCCCTCCCAGATCCACAGCACCAGCCTTCTAATGGAAGTTATTCTTTTAGGCTTTTACACCTATATTAATAACTGACCTGCAATTTCAGCCTTTTTTTTTTGGTGGCTATTCTGTCACTACTTTTCAGTACAACAAACAAACCACCAAACAAAACAACCACCAAAGCCAAACTGGAGATAGAGAAGTCCCCCCATATGATGCTATGTTGCTACTGTATCAACCATTAGGAGCCTCTGGACACAGGTAAGGTAAAGATGGACATGGCAAGAGTTAGGGAGGACCATCATCTGTGTAAGTAAGATGAGATGTGACACATAATTTGACTAACAGGTTTTGTCCCTGTGTGCTGGCACTGGAGACATGGTGACCACCAGAAGCCCCAGATCCCTCATTTATATCTGCCAAGAACCTGCTCTAACAACTGTGGGCCACGGTTGGTATTATTCCTTCTCAGCCTTCTGCCCCATCCTCTCCACCCTGTCCCCAACCTCTCTCCTCCACAGTGTCCCAGATGCCTTCCTGACCTAGCTCCTATTAGTCACTCTCCTTCACATCACAGACAAGATGAGTTTTGCTCTCCAGACTTAATGCTGAATTTATGGAATTCCCAACCACACCAAGTCTCATCCCTTTTCATTCCCTTCATGCTCACTTGCATTTTACAGAACCTCTTCTCCTCCGCAGGTAATAAAAAAAAGGTGCTTGAAATGCTCTACTTGAATCATGTATTTTGACTAGAGTTGATAGATTTAACTTTGCATTTTATACCCAACTTTAACCCTTCCTTGTGTTTAATTCTTGGTTATGGTTCATGACTTATTTTCATCAGGGAGGGATCTGAAGTGTTTAAACTAGATTTTAAAAAAATCCAAAACAAACAACAAACAAAACCAACCAAACAAAAAAAAAAAAAAAAAAAAAAANNNNAAAAAAAAAACCCAAACTAAAACAAAAAATACAAAGCAACAACAAAAACTGCCATTTATTTGAACTTCATGAACATTTTCACTAAACACAGATCTCATTAACATTTTTGAGACCACTGCTGGCAACAGACTGCTGGAATAAGAAGCTTCAAGTGTATTTCTAGCATTCTAGTTGGGCAGCTAACGTATTTTCCAGTGTGTGTACAGGTCTCACTTCTAGTGTGACAACAAAGTCCATATGACCAATGCAAGCACACAATGACATATGATATCAAAACCAAATCTTGCCAATGGTTTTTACAAAGAGATCTGATTATGGGAAATGAAGAATTATTCAAATTGAAAGCTTGGCCAGCCAGCTTCAGAAGAAGAAAACTAAAGGAAATTGAACTGGCATAACAAAAAATCAGGAACCTGTCCTGAACGAGGGAATTTGCTTTGGACAACCCTGCAAAGGGCACACCGTAGTCTGTACTGAGTTATAGTGGTCTCTGCCTCATGCTGCTCTTTCTCTTACTACTCAGGACATAACACTGCACGTTAGTGTATTGGGTTTGCGTGGCAAGGCTTTGGTAGCAGGGAGAGGCTACAGAGGTGGCTTCTGTGAGGAGCTGCTGGAAGCTTCTGCCATGTCCAGTAGAGACAGTTCCAGCTGGCTCCATGACAGACCCGCTGCTGGTCTAGGCTGAGCCCATCAGTGATGGTGGCAGCACCTCTGTGATAATGGATTTAAGAAGAGTTTTAAGCGATGAGAGGAACAGAGAGGAGAGTAGAAAGGAAAGAAGAAAAAGAGAAGGAGAAGGTAATAAAAAGGGGGATCCTACACAAGAACCATGTGGCAGGTATTTTAAGTAGAAAAATGAAAATACAAGTAATGTGATTTTGAGCTGTACTGAAAGCAAATGGCAGTTTGAAAAGTATTTTTTAAGTGAAATATATGCCTGTAATCCACAATCTTTACGAATGGAGTGTGACATTTAGATATGCCCAGAGCAACCGGACTGTCAAAGCTCAATCCACCAAGAACCAGCTCACAGCAGAAAATGTTACCTGATGCAAAATACTGAGTTGAAAAGGGGAAGTTGCAACTGCCTTCATTATTTTAATGTTGTTATTATTTAAGTATTGGTACCTTGCCTCCAACAGCAAGGGAACAGTCACTTTGATAGTCTTGACTGTTCCTATGGAACTCACAAAGTCTCGGTGTGAATTACTATGGTATTTGAGAAATTAATATACTGACAGATTAAATTACCTGACTAAAGTAACACAAATGCACATGATTTGCTTCTGCCATGTGCTTTAATTACAAGATCAGTCTTCTTCTCTGTTTAGACAAGTGATTTAAAAAAGGGAAAGAAATTGTATACAGAATTTCCAGCATAGAGGATGACAACGTCTTTTACCTATGAATCAGAAACTCACTTCCAACCTTAAACTTTCTATGAAGCTGCCTGTGAAAGATCAGTGGCTTTCAGTCACTGTAGATTGAGTAATTTCAGACCACTTTCTGACAGATAAATCCCTGCTAAAGACTCATATCGAGGGTGATCTCACTTGCAAGAGTAATGCTTGCAATTTATCTCAGAATTAATGAACTCCAGAAAGATTCTTAAAATAACATACAGTCAATTCTTTTCTTCATTCTACTTCCCTTTTGTTATTTCTCCTATACCCAGTTCATGTTTTTGGCCAAATCAGACACCTCTGGTCTCAGGGTAAGCATCCCAAGGCAGGTGTCCCCAAGGCAGCACTGCCCTACCACCCTGGGGCTCCTCCACAGCCCAGGCAATTGCCCAGGGTCAAAGGGCTTCCAGGACCCAAAGCCAAAACATGAAGGAGACTACTTTTCTCCAGGTGTACTTACAAGCCCTGGCTGCCAAAAATATTGCTTCTCCTTGCTCATCAGCCAGCTCCTTTGCTTTCAGCAGAGGTTGATGAGTTCTACAGCCCAGCACCAAGAATGCGGTTAGGAACCAGGGACGAACAATGGAGAGAGACTGTTTCATTTTGCAGCAGTGTTCTGCACTAAGGCAGGTGTCGAAAGCTCAAAAATTTACCCCAAGGCTGGGGTAAATTTACCCCAAGGCGGCAATGTGGCTCTCCAGAAGAGCCTGATTTGGAAACAGTTTGCAGTCATCCAAATTCCTCACAGCCATCCTGCTACAGAGCTGGCTCCTGCTCCACAATGGAGCAGATCCTCCAGGTCTTAGGGCCCCTCTGGTCCTCTTCAGCTTATTACTGTCTCAGCAGACAGAATGAGGAGGGATGAAGCTGCTGCCAGAATAACTATGGACATGAGGTCTCCTTCTCACAGGCACAGGGAAAGCACAGTGTTTAGGGGCACACAGCAATGCAAAATGCCACAAATTCTTCAGTGTCAGCAACCGTTCCGTGCTGGCTGGCTGCCTTCAGAAGCAGTCAAACCTCCTGCTTCAATAAGAACAAAATCATAAAGAAGGGAGAATGTAATAAAGCAATGTAATCCTTATAGATGGACTTCCTATCTGATGGGTGGGTGGAAAATGTCCCCAGCAGCTTCATTCCTATGACATCAAGAGACTTCTTACAAGACTAATAGGGGTATGAAATGGGGAAACTCACTGGAGCAATTTTATTTTCTTCCTCTTTCATTTTCCACATGTGTGAGTATAACACCCTTAACTGGTAGAGTCAAGCTTAAAAACCAAGTAGCTGACACTGAAAAGAAAGACTGTGGATTTCAGTAATGGCCAAAGAGTCCATAGTTTTTGCCTTATGAAAAAAAAAATCAAATTAAAAAAAAAATCAGAATTTTATCCCCATTGATAGATCTCTTTAAGACACTTTTTTAATAGGCCTTTCTTTTTAAAGAAAATAAATGGGAGGGCACACCTGGATAACCAAGATCAATTGCCCATCATCACAACGATGCACGAGGTATCTACTACAAAACATCCCCTGAACAGCCCCTTCCCAAGCCATGAATGCTCCTCTAAATACCTCAAAAACTGAAGGTTACAAAACCAGCACCTCACAGTAACACAGCAGGAAAGACCAAGGACAGTATATTTAGTATAATGAGCATATAATGAGTCCCTCCACTTCCAGGAAATTTCTGGGAAGGAACACCTGAAGAAAGGGGCCACATCTCTTATTGCCAGAAAAAGGCAAACGAAACTCCCAAAGCATTTTACTGAATCTCAGTGAAAAGTCTTCCCTGATCCTCATCCCATTACCTGGCTAAAAACCAAATCTGTGAGCAAATATACCTTAAATTAGTTTCTCTAAGCTGTGCTTTATAGGGACCAATCAAAGTTTTAGGCAAAACCAGCATCACCTCATTCTTCCAGAGACTTTCCTCATTAACTGGCATGTTAGATGCACAGACCAAGTACCACATTCTCTCCCCAAAATAGAGGCCCTGGGGGCTGGGGTGGGTTGAAAGCCAGACCAACATTTTGCTGGCAGAAGTAAAGTAGTTGGAGCACTCTGCATGCTGATTGCTGTGTGTGGCTGCCCACACCAAGGCTGTGAGCAGCTGGGTGGCTGCTGGAAGACTGCTCCTACAGCAGGTCAGACATCCCCCCTGCAGCTCAGGTCCTAGATAAAAAAAATTGCAGCCTCAGACCTCTGAGTTATATATCAGTGGTGATACGTGTGGCATTAAACTGTCCCCCACAACTACAGAGTCTTCCCATAATCCTTGACTTTGTTATTTTTCATCTGTGAGGGCTTGTTCTGCAAACACTGAAGTACTGCATAGTAGGGGGCAGGGGGCTGTGTGTCTTCCTGCATCTCTGCTACCAGAAAAAAAAAGAGAGAGAGAGAATTCAAAGAGAAAAAAAAAAAGAAAAAAAAACCCCAAACTCATCCCTATTTGTTTTCCAAGCCACTGTGTTGTACTGTGTTAGAAGTTTGCTTTTTTAATCACCCAGTCAACAATAGCAATGTATTACAAACACACCCCACAAGAGGATTACAAACTCTACACGAATCTCAACCTTTACCTCTCATCTTGGCAAACACATACCCACAGTCTCCCTAGAGGTTTCACTGCTGTTAAGAAAGGAGCTGTTTTGTGGATCCCCTTGTTAAAACACTGTCAGAACACCACTGACATAGTATTCCCAAACCAGATTCTCAGTTCTGCAATATTTTCTCTGTAGTCTTCGAGACTTAGACAGTTTTGACAACATCAGTGTGGTCTGAGAAAAAAAAAAAACAAACCACACACATGCAAATCCATATTTAGAATTGAGGAATGGTATCTTCTCGAGGTGAAGAAAAATTCCATCTTTTCTTTTAAGTATTATGAGAAAGGTACTCTTTTCACTGAAAAAGGCTTCTTGATTTTTGTGGAGACTTGTTTCAAATATCGATAGTGAAATCAGCTCTTAGCTTCTTACACCTCAGAAGCCAGATTTCATGCCATAAAATTTCCCACCTTAGAGATGATTCTCCAGTGCACAGTGTGTCCTGAGCCCCAGTCTCAATATTGCTGTCCTTGTGGGTGGCATTGGGTTCAGACACTGGCATTATGCACCCTCCCTGCCTCTAGCTCCCTTTGACTGGTAGGTTGCAATGACCCAAGACAGCTTTAAAACAGTGTAATTGTTTAACAGTTTATTTTGTTAAAGCCTCATTTGCTTCATGGCAAGATAGTCCTGCCAATAGCGTGAAGTGGATAAGGGAGGCAAGAGAGCGTTACTGATGTGTAAGCCTCCCTCCCTTAAGTCTTCTCTTGCTTCCTACCATGTTGAAATCCAGCCAGCCTTATACCTACCCAGTTTGGAAGCACAGCCTAAAAATCAAACTGGTACACTTGCCAAGGGCTGAACAAAACCATGAAAGAAACGAGCCCTGCTATTGCCTCTGTTTCCGAAGAACTTCTCACAGACGTTCCCACCTCTGAGCAATATCTCTCTTTCCTGTATTTTTCACAGTAGCTCTAACAATTAAGTCCAAGATTGTCTCAGGCAGAAGTTAGAGTATCTTGCTCAACATTAACATTACAGGTAGCTCCAAATCTGCCCAACCACCAACTAAGATAGATGGTCTGAATTTTTTTTCTAAGTTACTAAAATGTTGTTAAGGACTGAACTGTAGTGTGGGTGCATTTCATGAGGTACTCAGGTACAGCAGCTGCCATGGGAGATCCTCTCTGCAGCTTGGACAAGCTGCAGATCACGGTGTCAGGCAGACATGGGTGCTTGAGTCTGACTTTCTGATTGTCTTCAGACACTGTTGCTTCTGAAGCTACTAAGCAGCAAGAAAATAATCCACATTCTGTCAAATAAATGCCTTTAAACCCAAAGAGGAAAACCAAAGCAATTACACAGCACCTACTTTTTGGATATTAACTCTCTGACTCTCCTGTGTGGGAAATAATATCTTATTTCACCATTCCATGGCTACATTTTAATGAGTTTTAGACTTCACATCAATACATGAGAGTCAGAAATCCCAAACTTTCCATTCCTAACCCACATTCCAGTTTATCTATCTTGACTGGCTTGACATAAGCCAGTAATTTCTATGTTGTATCTAGGAAAGCAGAAAGCCTGCAAAGCCAGCATGGTGGCCAGAGCACGTTGTGGCCAGCTGCCCATGGAAATAAGGTCCAAGGAAGATGGTGTCAGAATGAGGCCCTTGGGAGCAGAAGCAGCTGTGGGGCTGGTGGCGTGATCGCAGCCTCTCTGGTCTGGGTACAGACAGAAAAATGGAACTTGGCTGCACCAATATAAACTCCTTTCTCCCTCAAAGCAGCTGAGCTACCAGGTAGCCCAGAGGTTCCCTAGGTTAATTTCTTAATGTATTTTGTGGTCAAGCAATTAGTTAAGAAACATTCATTTTAGCAATATAGCCCATTTTCTGGGAAAATCCAAAGTTTCTTTTTTTTTTTTTTACCATATAGGTAGATTCTAAAAAATGTGGAGTGTTGGTCAAACAGGAGGCTTTCTTTGGGAAGATAAGGTCCAATGGGAAGTCTTATTTATATACACAGCTGTAGACAGACCCACTCTTTTTCAGTGCTGTCTCACCAGACATGAACAACCAGCGCACACAGCCTTGTAAGGAGGACACAGAAGCGTAGAAACAGTGTTTCCAAGACAGCCCCCTCTTACTTACCAGCTCAGAGCTAAGCAAAAAGACCTAGAAATAAAGTTAATTCTGCATGCAAGAGAGACGAAGGACAAAAACAAGTATTAACATTCTGATGGTAAAGGAGAAGCTGCAATTTTTCCTTGCTTTCTGATGCTCACCCTTTGAGCCCAAAAAGCAAATCCTTTTTAATTTCTGCTTTTCCATTCAACAATCTGATTTTTAATTATTTTTTTCACTTTGGAGGATGGACACCATTCCAGTGTTGCCAGTCTTGCTGCACTCATTAAAAAGGGAAGAGAGCAGAGCTGCTGTGGTGGGTCTCCTTCACTCAGCATGATAGTGCTTCAGCTGCCCCCACCTCACCACTGTCTGACACAGGATGCTGGAGCATGATACAGTTCCAGGCTGGTAGTACATGTCACTTGAAGAAAGTGTCACCTGCAGACCTTCCCACTGACATAACTCCACGGGCTGGACCCTTGGCCTGTCACAGTGAGAGCAGCAAAGCAAGGTAAAAGACAAAGCAAGATGGGATGCAATGGGACTTGAATCACTGACCCTCGGGAACTTGGAGCTGTGAATCTTGTCTACAATGGCTAGACTTCGAGTTTGCATTTCAGTTTGGAAGATTAATCTTTGTGCGTGTGCACAGCATAGGATGTGCCATCCCACCAATGGTATCAGAGATGGTCTCCATTCAGTTCCAGACCAGGCATGGCACGGTCAGGCTCACCCTAATTTCTCATCCCTGTAACTTAACCTTGAGAGGTTTCTTTTTTTATTTAGTCCTGACTGACCTTGGGCCATTCTGTAAACTTTAGAACTATAAACTGAGGCTGGCATCCCACATCATTTGCTTTCCTTATTTGCAGGTCTTTTCAATCTGATATTAAAAGCAGCCTGATTTTGCCTACGCTAAAAGAACTGCTGTTGTATAACAAAGGATACTGAAAATTCCCCTTCTTGTTCCAGAGCAGGTTACACTGGTTCCCTGCAGGAGTTCCAGAAACACCTTGGCAAAAGCACCGTGTTCCAGTTACAAATATTGATCTGGTCATATTATGGGAATTGTTTTGTGATTCATAAACATCCATATGTTTAGAGTTCCAAGATCCAATAGATCCTAAATGAATTTCTAATATTAGACATTTATTTGAAAAGACTTCATCAAGAATTCCTGGTGAGCTTGCTTTGTTATATAATTCTTATGGAAAGATTTGCTGGAGGAAAATAGTGAAATTAACTATTTCATGTGAAATGTCTCACTGTTGACAGGGATGCAAATTTGATTAAATTCTTCCTGCTAGTTACAGTAAAACTACACAGTAACAATGTCATTTCAATTGAATGTTCTGCTCTTATGTTCATAACTAGAAATGCAATGGTTATTTATGTCAATCTGCCAGAACAGAGCTAATACCACACAACTCATGATCATGCCAGTGCAGACAGCACAGCCCGAATACCTGCTGGATATTGCCAATGTAACCAAAGTCAGAGAAATATGGAATTTAGTGCCACTGTTGTGAACACACATGTGAAGCTCTCTATTTGTCTGTAAATAATAGAAGTGTGATAAGTTACCCGATTGCCCTGAGATTTATTTTACTGCTTTCACTGGAATTAAGCTGTTGAGAGTCTGTTAATTTGCTAATAAACATACTATTCTTACTCCTCAATAAATTTGGAATGCTGATAGAGAATGAACAAACTGAACAATGCAAGACACTTTAGTGATTCCATTGGCAAAGTCCCCCGAGATAAACATATTGATGAATTTATGTTATATAAACCTCTCCAAATCATTAAAAGAATTTGAAATTTAAAACAGTTTTATTCCCTAGAAACCCTGAAAGATTGTTCCTCCATGACAACCACAAGTAAAAATGAAAGCTTTTACTGTATTCCTCCTTTTTAAAGTATTTTATATATAAAAAACACATTGCCTTTTTGCTTTTCCCGTTCTTTACCTAGCCCAGAAAGAAGTCAGGGAAGAGAAAAATCTACTTTATCCATTTGTAGGGTCTGTTTTTACCCTCCTACCGTGATTCAGTGTTGAAGATCACATTCTCTGCTTTGGTCAGAATATACTCTTTCTCACATTCATTTCCTTCAAAGATTTAAAAAAAATAAATCTGAAACAGTATAATTTTTTTATTATTTTTAATAAAGTTTGGGGTTTTTTTAATGGTAAAACATAATAGCATTTTAGAGATCAGGTATTGCCAGTTAAAGCATAATTCATGAAAACCCTTCAGTCAACTTCTTGTCTTTACTTCAGATGCTGATGCTCAAGGACTCAGCCACTAGAGGGTAATACAAGACAAGGAGAAGGAAGCTCAGTGTCCTCCAACTCGAGCTGTGGCTTGTTTCCACAATTCAGAAAAACATTCAGATCTTGCCGACAACGTTTATTCAGTTATTTTCTAAGACTACGTGGTCACAGTAAAGGGCAGTTGCTGCCTACACTAAGTTGATGGGACAGAGCCACAGCTAAGGCCAAAGACACACGTGTACAGAGGGAGGGGTCCTTGGGAGAGGGACTGTGACCCAGCACCTTCTCTGTTTAAAAAGCTACATTGGCAAGGGAAACGCTTTTTAAAGTCTAACGAATGTGGAAGCCTTGAAGTCAACAGTTTATAGTTCATTCCAGTGTTGCTCTCATGCAGGTGAGCCCAAGACCCCTGAAGCTGCTGTTTTTCCAAAGCAAAAGTGAAATCTGGCCCAATGGAAATTCAGCCTTATTCATAACAAATTTTCTAACGGAATCACAGAAAGCAGAGTTAGAAAGACCATCCTACACGGGCCTAAACAAATGCAATCAAAAGCCCTGGGAAATTCTCCGTGACCTTTACAGGCCACTGAATCTTCCCAGACACCAAGAGTTCAGGGCTACAGATCGTGCTGCAGGGGCTGCCTTACTGGCCTGGTCATATGAGCTGCATTGTCCTCTCTACTTTGGTGACTTAAGAGCCAAGGTTTCTGCAAGCTCCTCGGGGATAAATGCCTTTGCACAGACTCACACAGGAAATTGCTGAGTGGCAGGCAAGAGCTGTTACCTTCTCAAACCTTTATGCAGGAGGCCAATACAAAATGGTACTACACAAGCAGCTTGATTTTGCTGGGATTTGATTTCTCCAGCTTTTCCTTCTTTTCATTTATTGAGTGCAAATGAATCTCCAGATATGGCTCATGTCAATGGGGTCAGTACAGAAAGTTGTAAGTTGATCAAAAATCAGCTAATTAACCTGCATCAGGTTCAGATCAAAGGCACTGGCAAGAAAAAAGATCCACTTATTGTAGCCACACTTTAAGACATTATGGAAAGAAATGGTGTGATGACCCTTACAGATGACTTACCTTTGCTTTTTCTGGCAAGTAAGTAATTGAAATGGCATATACAGGCAACTTAGCTGCATGCATAGGTAGGCTTGGGTCTGGAGAAAGTAGCCCTATTAACAAACCTGAAGTTGCCATCAATGGATTTTTCATCTTCAGCTTGCAGAGAATTAAGGGCCATAATGTAAGAGACCATCTGTAAAATTGTGGAATCATACTTTGGAAAGAAATGCATGTTCAAAGTATGTAGATTCTGATCAGCTACAGCTGTTTAAAAAAGTTTGGTCAAGTAAAATCACTCCCAAATGTGGACTGTAGCACGTAAAACTAAGGGGTACTTTCAGCTCCGGGGTACTTGGAGCTTTTAAGTTTAATAGGTATTCATTCTCTGACAGCAGTCACAGCTTGCACACTTCAGCATTGTTCCACCTCATACAAACACTTTCATGAAACTAATTTAAAAAGAAAAAAAAAGAAGAAATGAGATTTTGAAATACACCAGAAGATAATAATACTGGGATTTTCAAAGACACTTAATTGTAAAACTCCCCATCTACATGATCTGTCTCTAATTACTACTGAAAATCTCTCTATAACTGGAAAGCAATTTTTTCTATTATTATTCAAGCTAAGGAAAATATGGTCAGGACAAGCAGCAGGGTAAAGCCTTTTAAAGTCTTTGATCTAGTACTATCTGGAACTATTTTATTACAATATAGTCTATGTGCTATATTAATATGTACTTTTAATGTATCCTTTTATTTCATTGCATTTTGGGGCATTTCAAGTACAAGGGGAATGGTTTTAACCGAGTTGTTCTGGAAATCAAATTTCTGTTCTTGGATTTTTCAGCACTGGCTGTTCATTACCACACTCACCCAGGATAAATGCTGCTCACTGAACTGCTGGCTAAAGCTTTCCGAGTCAAGGATGACAAGTGGCACATCACGAACAAGGATCACCTGGTGCATATATTTTTGTATTTATGCTCATAGTTTAACAGTCCTTAGTATCCACAGATGTGTCCCCAAAGGAAACAGGCATGTCCTGAGTGTACAAACAGATCTTCTCCATAAATAACAGCAGAGCAGGTTTGTTAGGTCCCCTTGTGGGAATTATGAGCCTTTTTAGTATTAGATGGACAAGGAACTTTGCACCCTGCCTTGGGGAATTCAAAAATCTTAAAATCCTGATAAGCTGGTCAGGGACAGGGTAAGGCTGGGATTTGATTTAGAGCCACAAGGCCAAGATCACAGTCTTTGTGAGGGGCAGAGGGGGAGAAGTGACAAGCCAACTACAGTACCAAGCTCTTGTAAATATTAATGTGAACTCATTTCAACTTTGTCACTCAAAAACATTTCTAAAAATGCCAAGACATTTCTAAATCAAAAACCTTAAGACTGAAAAAAAAATTTAAAATTAGGTTTTGCAATTAAATCCTCACACCCCCCAATTTTTAAAGCTTAAAGAGAAAACTTCTTTTGTTTAAGGGGCATGTGAATTATGAAACTGGTGTTTTCTGTTTCAGGGAGCCACCAAACCCAGAGACAGGCAAAGTAGTAAGTCTTTCAATGCCTTATCTAACTCCCATTAAAGTCTCTCTCAGGTATCCTATTAGTCGGGCAGTACTGGAATGAGCCCCTGGCATGATTTCTTATCAGGACTCTAGAACCCCATGACAGCTTTGCTTCATGGGGAGAGCCAACACCTCTTCTTCATGGCTATATGCTGCTGAAAATTATGTTGCTACAGAAAATGAGTTTCTGTAGAAAATCTCAAAGAAACTCTGCACTCAAACCATTATTCCTCAGAAACAATGATCTGGAGCAAGATCAAAGAAAAATGTAATTCATCATCTAAGTTTTAATAAAAGAAAACAAACTTGCCACCCGCTTTGTCTGTACATCTATTGCTGTCCAAGGGGTGGGGTAGAGTGTTACAGTCTGAGTTCTCTGCAGTACTCCCCCTGGGAACACCAGAAATCCTATGGCTCTCCACCTCTCTCAATTTCAGAGGGAATAAATATAACATTCTCTTGGATACAAAAAAACCCTCAGGCTTCAATAATGCAGAACTGTTTGCTCACTTATTGACAGCTTATAGGATGGCATTTCTCCACGAAGTTTTTTTCAGAGGTAGTTTGTCTCATTTTGTTTTCCATTCTTCTCCAGAAGGGCAGAAACAAAAGCATGACTGCGTTTCTATGTGTCCTTGCTGCTGCTCCACCCAAGCAAGAGACAGGAGCAAGGAGGTTTTTTTCATGTGGCTCCCTGTCTAAGACAGACCAGCATCAAAGCTGATCTAGTTAGCACAGAGCTGGCCAGAAACAGGCGAAGCATGGCCTCAGCCTCTGCACTGAAACACCCTGGGGTAGCAAAAGATGCTGCAGAGAAGATTTTCTGGAATTACTGTGATGAGCAGAAAGTTATCTTGTGCAGGGGCATTCCCAGGGAGTAAATTCCACCAGGTTAGAAGTTTTTTTCATGCAAATTAAGTGGTAAAAGGGACTTAGAGATCTAGAATGTTACCTCATTAGTCTTTTGATAACTGCACAAAGCTACAAAGACATCTGAAAGAGAGAAAGAGAGTGTGTGTGTCTTCCTTGCTAATAACACTCAGGGATTAACTCCTCTGTCTGAAAGAGGCAACAGTTCATTTCCTTATGTGTCCCAGAGAAAGACCCTTATCTGGTTAAATAGCTTCCCATGAGTCAGGTACTCTCTTCTCTTTTCTTGAAAATAGAGAATGAGTTCAGAATTGGCAGCTAGATCTGTAGGAAAGGCAGGGACCTACAGTAGGAAAGTAGTAGTTTCTGTTATTTGAACTGGAGCAATAATCTCAGAGGGATTAGTAAAATCCAGCAGCTGCTCTCCCCACAGCACAGAGCTGCTGAAACATCTCCTGCCTGCTGGTCCCGTGCCAAAGAAGAACACTGCTTTTCATGCAGTGCAGTTCAGCAAAGCCGACAGCATGGAGTGAGGGCAAAGACGAATGATGACAGCACAAGATCTAAGACTCACTTGGAGCTGTTGAATCCCCCCAAAGGAAAGAGTGAAAAGATGTTTCTTCTTATTCCAGTTGATTTGCTTCTGTTCTTCATCTTTTTTTCCTCCAAAGCTGTGTTTTATTTTAAGGCAAAATTGCAGGAGCTGGAGGTGGTGATAACCAATCCCTCCGCGCTCCTTCTCCTTGCGCTCATTTCACTAGCTTATTTTTATCTCCCTTGTGTCAGCCTCAAAAGGAGCAAATGCATTGTCATTTTTTCATTTCCTCACATGTGCACACAGGCACACAGACTCACACCCCTCTTCAAAAAACGACAAGAAGCAGCTTGGGTTTTAATGACAGAATTTGTAACGAACTTAAACCGGCAGAAAGGGACTCTTTGTCTGGGTACAGTTCAGATGGTTTGGCAGCCCCCTGGCACACTGAGGCGTTCTGCTTTTGTTCCATCTACACAGTGACCTATTTCTGATCCAGAGCAGTTATTACACGCTGTAACATTCTCCCTCACAGTTCCCTTACTATTCAGCAGTTGCTGCAGACTATTTTTCCTCACCCTGTGTTATTGGAAAGTCTTTAAACTATCCCTAGTCACTTGAGAAAACAGTTCTCTGTATTTTGGGCATTGCAGGAAGAAGTGATGTACATTTTCCATCTCTTCATTAACCCATACCCTCATCTAAGGCTCATGAAAGGACAGAGACAGCAGTCCTTGTGTCCTCTGCTGTTTAGGAGGTAGGCTGAAACTGCTATTTCAGTGAGGGCTGTTGATACCCCTTGGAAAGCATAACCAACACAGGATGCTTCCCTAGTGGCAGATGTTGAGCTGGTCTGCCACAGTCCCAGCAACACTTGTGCAGATTCTCCTCCTTTAAGCCTTTGTACAGTCACAGCTTCATAAGTGCCGAGCCTACGCTCAGTTTTACAAATGTGTGTATGAGGAGGATCATGAAACTGAAACCTATTGGGCTTTTGTGTATCGTACAGGAGAGGAGCACATGTCATGGCCAAGAAAAGGCCCAGATAAAAGCTTGAGGTGGTAAGTGGGATTTTATCTTTGTGACTTTAATCTAGAAAGGCTACTTCCACATTAGACCCCAGTGGAACAGTTCTAGCAGAGATCTTGTCAACACCTGCAGATTACATCTTCCTATGCAGCCTCATCACCTCTGTTCCATTTCCTCAGCATAAACTCCTTACTAACTACAAATGTCCAGAAATATCACTATGCAAGGGCAACAAGTTTCATCAAAGGAGCAGATGTGAAGTTTAACAACAACAACAAAACAAAACAAATTAAAAAAAAAATGCAGAGTCCTGGGATCCAGGGCAGTGCTTGGCAGAGCTGGACTGAAACACCACGGGAAGGTAGAGATGGAAAATGAAACTCTGATCAATGCCTGAAGGTAGAAGAAGAACTGGCAGCAGTTTGCTGTGCTGCTGTGAACTGATGGGAAGGGTATGCAAGGAGATTAATGACAGAAGATAGGGTACACTGAACTTATTTGCCAGCAGCAATTGCTCATGGATTCATTCCAGTTCCCAGCATCAGTTGTCATTCCATGAAGCAGGGACAGGGCACACATCTGGATGTCTTCTGAACAGATACAGCTGGATGCAGACAGGGTTTTGAACAAGGGCTTTCTTCGTAGCTTCAACGGGATTTTGCAACAACAACTCCTTCCCAGAACCTCCCCTCTCCTGCTGCTAGCTAATGTTTTGCCATGAAGTTTTATGAAGCCAATTCCACTTTGGTCTAACGTGGTGTATTTGCTCCCTTCATTCATGTTCTACATGAGATGCTTTTTAAAGGTATCTGTTGGCTCTTCCTCTAATCAACCACAGGCTACTAAACACTCATATTTGGGGAGCTTCCTGCTTGGTGGAATCCCAGTTCCATGTGGCTTTTTTGTGTTGTCACCTCCACACACAAAGGACCACAGTTTGACGAAACTTAAGAAGTGATTTTCTGTTAAGAAATGAGACAGAACTCTACTTTTACCAGGCTTACTCAGAACTAAAACTTTTTTCCCCTACTAAGTAAAATTACATACAAATGATGTTAGAATAATTTATGTCCATAATTAATGTGCTATAAAGAACTGTACTCAGGGATCTGGCCCAAATGACATGGCTCTGCTAGTGTTATTGCAGCTCCCCCTGCCATCGGACTTGAGGCTGGGATTGCACCAGCTGGGACAGAGATCATAGTTCAGTATAAATGCAGACCACCTGTCTAGATCAGAGGGTCACAATTAGGCTTGCTTAGGAGTTTCTCTTTATTGAGTGATTCTTGTGGGCTATGAGAGTCATATTCAGAGCCACTCAAAAAACAACACATGCCAAAAAAATAATTCAAATAACCTCCCCAGACAATCAAAAACCCAAGCAAATACTGGAGAAAGAGTTGTGAAGAGGCACTGGAGACAGTCGCAAAGGATGGTGAAGTCAAGTGCACAACACCACAAACAGAGCAGTGCCTGTCTGCAGAACAGTTACTGGGAAAAGGGAAATCTGGCTGGAGAGACCACGTATGAGTGTGCATCCCTTGTGGGTATCATTTAAAGCCAGCTCCCTCTGAGGAACTTCTGTACCTTGTGGGCACTGGATGTGCAATAGATGTTGAGATCTTTCTTTTTCAACTCTCAGATAGGTGGGATTTTCCCTGGCATTGCTGGACATATCACTACTGCTTCACTGAACTGCATTCATTACACATTTCTTCAGTGAAAGAAATAACCCCCAGTAGACCACGGTGCACAACAACGTTCAGATTTTCTGTTTAGTTCCTGTATCAATACATGAGCAGATCTGGTCTGTGCTAGGGACAGTTCAGAACTAGAAAACATGCCAAGCAAAGAGACAAGAAACAAACAGGCACTGACTGAGAAATTAGCACGTGTCTGTTTTAAAGATTTTTGTTGCAATTTCTTAAGGAATAGGTCTACAAAGACAAAAACAAACAAATGCTCGTGTGGTGTTCTGACAATAAACCTTTTCTAGTAGATTTTGTAGGTAGCTTATTTAGAAAATCTGACACAGTCATAATATGTCTGAGTCAGAATATTGAATACTACATCTTGATTAGTTTGAAAACCAAACTAATTCTTTCTGTGATATTTTCCTGTATCCAGTCTGATGACCTTATCCTGATATTCAGAAGAATATTTTCCCACAGGTCAGGGGATACAAAGATAAATATTTCCACAGACACATGTTGAAACCATTTCAATGACTAAACCTCACTGTAGAGACGTTTGCACCAGTAAAACAAAGTAAAGACACACTAGCTATTTTCAGCTGTTAGAAGAACAGATGCAAACTCAGAGCTTAGATGAATTGTTGCAGCAGGTATAACAATAGGGAAACATCTCTTGAATGATGGCTTAAAAAAAAATAATCTTTTGACTCTTCAGGTGACTTCCTTGTGTTCCCAGAATTATTTCTGGCAGCAAACTCTGATAGCTTATTCAAGTTTGGGTAAATAAAAGGCTAGCACTTACTATTTCCTTGTAATGACCAGAAGTGTTTCAAATACAGCTAAGTTTTAAAAGCAAGTATTTTACTCTTCGGCTTATTGCACAATATACTCTGCATGTGGTAAAACTGCAAAGTCTCAGCAACATTTACATTGAATCCAATTATTTTACCAAGCTAACAGATGATTTTACTCTTCAGCTATGTCTAAAGCACAATAATGGGAAAAATCAAATGAAATTATGTTCCCTATAATAAGCAGTGAGCCCTCTCTCTGCCAGGGGTGAAAGTTTGGAAGCAGCAGTTCACAGAAATACACCATCAGCAAAGTTTCTTTAGGTCACTTGATGCTGCGGGGTCCAAAAAATAGCGTTTAGGCAATGAACTTCCACAAAAGTCATGAGATATCCGTGGGTTTACAGGCCAGAGACAGCTTCTCTTCCTACTCAACAGGGTTCAAGCAGATCCCAAAGGAAATAGCTGACATGTGTTGCCTGGAGTTATTAACTTGGACTATTAATCCACCTGTAGCTGTATAATTTCTCCCACATAGCCCCACAATGGCATACAGAACTTTTACAGTTTTTTAATCTCTAGAGATTTCATTCCTTCAAATAAAGCCAGCCTGAGGGCAGATAGCTCTACTGGATAAAGAGGAAACATCCAGGAACTCTTAGCCCCAAACAGGAACAGAGTTCAGAGTTTTACTTCCCTCCACTTTGAGTTCTTTTAAAAGCCCAGGCACTGCTGGTCCCTGGGATTTTGTTATTTTAGGCATAGTTTTCAAGACTCGTGGCAAACACACAAAAGAAAGGCAGACACTGCATAAAAGGTTCTGGCAGAGTAAAAACAAATTAGTAAAAAAACCCCCAACCCCTCTGGTTGCTTTCCTTGATAACTTAGAAAACCTATTCCTTGACAACTCTGAAAACCAGCAAGCTTTCTGCAGCAAACTTTTCCTACCCGTACTGGCTCAGGCCCACTGAAGCCAAGAAGTCTCTCTGCCTGCAGCAATCATTATAGCAGCCCCCCATCATCATCTCCAGCATCCATGATCTCAGGGAAGAGTCTTTCTGAACACAGCACCTACATAAAGCAAGATTATCTTTGTAAGACCTACATCTGTAACATGTAAAATACCTTGAATACACACAGTGATCTGAAACCAGAACATCAAAAGGGGACAAGACTTACACTTCCTCATGAAAGAGCACATCCACTCAGCTCCAAATTCAGCCTGACAACAGCTAACCCCACCCCAGCTGCCAGGCTCTTAAATGCCTCCCCAGGTGGAGTGAATTTGAGGAAAATCTTTCCTAATCTCTGATTGCTGGGTCTGGTGTTGAGCCAGGAGGCTTTGTGCCTTCCCATTTTCTGCTTTCTCCTTCCAGTGTTTACAGTCACTTTCTCATTTCCTATTTTCACTGTACCCCACTTACAAATGTTGGCTAAAGTCTTACCCATGCCATTCTTTTGCATTTTGAAGATGTGAAATCTGCAAGTGGGAACAACAGCGAGTGCTTGCTCTCACCCAGTTTCTTGTTATGTGTAGAAGAGAATTCCATTTCTTGCTGCTGCTCTCAACTCCTTATTTTATTTGCCAGTGGTGTCAGCACAAAACACCAGGATGTTCTCACCCTCCAAGAACCCTGCTGCTGGAGACAGACAGGCGTGTTATTTTCTCCTTCTCTAAATCAGGGACCTACTTTTTTCAAACTTCCAAATACTGATTTTTTGACCAGACCTAAATCCGTAGTCCACTGCCCTCTGTGCAAAAAAGGTGAACTTACATCATCCCCATGAAGTCTGTTTCTGAGACGGGGCCTGTCTCAGTACCTGGCAATCTGGGGAGTCTTTAGCACAGCTCCAGCAGAACTGCACAGCTAAAGGAGTGTGAGAAAAAATACTTCTGAGTGTGGGAAAGAGGCCCACAAAATCTATGTCTGGAAAAGGATTTAAGAGACAGTGACAACATAAAAACCACAGCATTTTAGTTAATTGACTACATTTTAATTTGAAATCTCTCTTTAAATTTTATTTACATAAATATGACAAGCACTGAATCACCACAGAAAAAATATTCAAAACAGCAAATGTTTGCAATCTTCTTTTGGCAAGCTCAAGCTTTTAATACAGTCCTATGATACATTTTTCTTACTCTGAAAATAAAACCACAAGTTTTTAAACATCATCACTGGACAACTGAAGATTAATATTTTTAATGCATTTCTTCTCATCACAGAAACTGACCCTTTCCTGAGGTTCAGGCTTTGTGTGCACGCATGCAACGGAAATTGGCTTAAAGGAAAGGGGTGATGGAGGCACTTCTGCAGCCAGCGAACCCCTCCTTGCACCTCTCACCTCCCCAGGTGCTTCTGGGCAACAAGTGTGAGGCTCTGGGGATGGAAGGTCAGTCGATGGATGAGGTGGGTGACAGTCCATCTACCGCAGAGGTGTTGCCCAGGTCAGAAAGGCCTTGGCAGGGTCAAATGCACAGACCTTCCTCTGAGGGAAGTCGGCTGCCTCCCTGGGCCCGAGCTGAGGACATCACCAGGAAGCTTCCTGGCCTGGTACAGCCCTTGGTCTGTCACCACTACTGCTCTTCCGCATGGCTGGCGATGCAGCAGCTACCTCTAGTCCAAGGGCAATCAAAAGAGACTCCAGGGTGGATGGTGAAAGAAGCTGGAGCAGATGTTCTTCCATATGGGTGTGTTGGATCCCATAATGTCAACTGTAACACCAAATAATAATTCTAAATTATGACGACCCCCCATCAAAGCCCAAGAGCTTCAAGCGTTGAAGGGAAATTGTGCCACGGTCTGATGTATTTTGGCACCCTCGGGTGGCAGCGGTGTGACCAGAGACGTCATACCCCTTGTTGTGAGCAGACCCCCTGACCACTTGACACCCTGGGTTTATTTCTTCCCCTGCTTTTCCCCGCAGTCAGCAGATACTGCCATAAGCTCTACTGTCGCACCAGCTCTGACCCTTCTCCGAGCC
>VWZY01012409.1:581946-616700 GCA_013399075.1 Chloroceryle aenea | reverse complement strand
CGCCGTCCTCGCCCCGCTGAGGGAGGCCCTGGACTCCTGCCGGCCCACGGTGCAGGTGAGGCCTCGGCCCTTTTCTCCAGCTCAGCCCCACGCACTGCATGGGTCCGGGAGGGGCCAGCCCAGTGTGAGCTGTCCCCGGATGCCTGTGGGGCGCGGGGCACAGAGAGCCACAGGTGCCCTTGGGGACAGGTCTCACCTTCCAGCGCATCTCTGCTTCCAGAAACAAGTCTGCGACGACATCGGGCGGCGTCTGACAGTGCTAGGGGATGCGTGGGCGCAGGGGAAGCTGTCGGCCCCAGTCAAGAAAAGGATGAGCCTCCTCGTGCAAGGTGAAGGGCATGGTGGGTGGGCAACCAGGCCTTCAGGTTGGGGGCATCTCCAGGAAGGCTGACCCCATGCCCCTGACGCATTCACCTTTCCTGGCAGAACTCCAACAGCAGCACTGGGACGCAGCCGATGAGATCCACCGGTCACTTATGGTGGACCACGTGAACGAAGTGAGCCAGTGGCTGGTGGGTGTCAAGCGCCTGATTGCTGAGACAAGGAGCCTGCCTGCTGCTGAACTGGCTGTGGCGACGGACGGCAGCACGGAGGCCGACCCTGGCCAGGAGGGTCTTTGNAGGGTCTTTGATGCCTGGGATGGGTCTGCAGACTGTAAGCAGAGCAGCCTCTGCCCAAGGTCCCTGGCAGAAGGGCTCCCGCTGCCCAAGGGGCTTTGGGCACCTCCTCTGCCTCTCGCTCCTCACCCAGGAAAGGGGAGTTTAATCATTACAACATTTTAGCGGTGATTCACGACGTGATGTTTAATAAACGGCACTAACCCGGCCCTGGCTGCAGCCTTCCCTGGTGTTTTGGCACTGGGTCCTGGTTTTCTCCCAGGAGAAGCAGGGGACAGGACTGCTGGGCAAGGCAGCCCTTGCCCGAGCTGGATGGTCCCAGCCTGCGAGACACGAAGGGAAGGAATGTCCCTGGTAGCACGGCTCAAGTGGGCAGCAATGCAATTCCCTGCTGCACCGGTTGGCAAAGTCTGTCCCCTCCTGGCCTTGCCTTTGGCAGTGGAGGGAATGCAGGCACATAACCCACCACAGCCCAGTGCTTCTGTGGGAAACAGCCCCCGAGGGGTTGGGGGCACCCAGCATAGGTGAACCTGCCATCAGTCCAGAGCAGGGCCAGTGTTTGTGCTGCAGCTACAGACTCTGCTCTCCTTCCTGCCCTGGAACAGCTCAGACTCAAAAGCAGGACCCAAGGGACCTGGGTAGCCCCGGGGACAGGGAGAAACATGACAGTGCTAGTGCTGTCCACCAGGTCAGGTAAGCTCCTGGGTGTTACAAACACCCTGGCAGCAAGGAGAGCGTGCAGTGCTGCTCCCACGCTGAGGCCTGGTGCTCACCACCCCCAGCCTGCAAGGCCTCGGTGCAGGAGATTGTCTGCACCCTCAAAGGACTCCCAGTGCTGCTTGGCTCCTCTTGGCTCCCCTCCAAGAAGCCAGCTGAGCCCCAACATAGAGACACACCAGGTCGGCACAGGGGTTTCATGGTGTTTATTGATCAAGCATGAGCTCCTAGGCAATTGCACCAGCCAGTTGTGCTAGAGCCTGAGGTGTCACACATCCATCCCCAGCATCAGAGAGGGCTGCAGCCAGCTGGTCACAGTGCCAGCACCTCCACGAGGCCCAGGAACAGGCCCAGCCATGGCCTGGAGACAGGGAGCTGGAAACTCAGATGTCCATCTCAAACTGGTCTTGATCTGCAAGGGTATAGAGGAATACAGGGNGCAGCAGGTCCCCAGTGCCCCTGCCCAGAGGTGGCTGGCTCAGGGATGTTTCCTTGCAGCTATCAAACAACAATTGCTGGTTCCACCCCAGCAGCACCACAGGGAGCTGTACCTGGGGACCCATTCCCATCAGCTCAGCCAGCAAGCCACCCTGCTGTGCCCTGCACAAGGACAACACGCTGGGTTCCATGGGACACCTCCTCCAATGTGCCAGCCTGCTGGGCTGTACAGCCCCAGGGCAATGCCCATGAGGGACACGTGCTGCCTCCTCAAGTACTTGCCAAGGTTGTGCCAGCCATGTCTGCTGCCCTGCACCAGGCCCAGGCCTGCCTTCTCCTGCCCAGCAGTCCCCACAGCTGAGCACTGGTTCCCTGCCAGGCTCCACAGCAAGCTCAGAGCTCCTGTGCAGGGCCCCAGGCCCTTGCCAGCACCACAAACACGTTACGTGGTCCGTGCCCNGGTATAGAGGAATACAGGGCCAGGGTTAGGGTGGGGCTGCCCTGGGAGAAATGTGCAGGGCAAGGGGCCTGGAGCTGACCTGGGGTCCCCCCCCTGCTCTCATGGATAGGCAGGGGCCCCAGACAGTGCACAGGCAGGGGCTGCGTGCCTGGGCTGCTCACCTGGCATGGCTTCTTCACTCTCATTCTGCTCCTTGAGCTCCTCCAGCTTGACGAGGCTGGACTGGGCCAGGGATGTGACACCTGGGATCTGGGGCAGGCAGCAAGGAGGGGTCCTGGCCACGGGTGAATTCTTGCACTCCAGCAGGAACTTGCGGTCGTAGATGATGCGGGTACCTGCCAAAAGCAGGGGGCTGTCAGGCACTGCTGGCCCCTGGCTGCCCCCATCTCCAAGCACCACAGCCTGAGCCCAGAGCAGGGGGTAGCACCCAGCGCTTGGCCACACCTGGCTTTGGAGTCTGCGGCATGGCAGATGTGACACCCATCCTGCCCAGCAGCTCTTCCCCACATGGTTCCTCCTCTTGAGGCTCACGGAGCTCTGCCGGGGCACAGCACCCAGGGTCCAGTCTCGAAGCAGGTGCCCCGTGGCAGCTGACACTGCAGCTACCTCTGTGCTGCCTGAAGGCAGGGCCAGCCCTGGACACTCAGCACACAGCCNAAGCCAGCGCCCACAGAGTGGGCACCTGTGGCTCAACCAAAGCATGCCCAGCTCAGGGATGGGGCACTCACTACCCTGAGGACAGACGGCAAAGGAAAGGAACTGCATGACAGCTGAACCAGGGACACTGCAATGGGGGCAAGAGGGCAGGTCTAGGGTAACCCTGGAGTGAGCTGTGCCACCCAGCAACTTCCCCCAGGGCTGGTGAACTCAGGTGGGAGCAGACTTCTTGTGCTAGACCTCTGTGCCTTCCCCAGCTCCAGCCAGCTGTGCCCAGGCTTGACTTACAAGGGACCAGCACTGTTTCTACCACGAGCCCCTGACAGTGCCAGCAGCTCTCTCCCCAGCAGTGTGAGCACCTGGCTCTTGCCTGCTCTTCCCAGTACCACAGGGTGATGATGGCCCTAACTTCCTACAAAACTTTGGAGTTCCCTCTTCCACTTCAGCTCTGTGCTGCCAGGGAAGCCACCATTCCACTGGCCTGTCTGGATCTGGTGCCCTGAGCAGGTGACCATGCCTCCAAGAACCAAGCTGCAAGGTGGAGAGCCCAGGAAGGGACCCACTCAGGAAGGAGCTGCCTAAATTAGACTCTCTGGGGTGGGGGGGAAGGCAGCAGAAGTGCAATGTTTTCTGCATTTCTTCCTCCTCAAATACTAGGAAATATATCAGAATATTTCTGCATTTTGTCTGCCACTGCTACTCTTAATATTGCTTGAGCATTTGGGATTTTCAGTACCCCCTCCTCATGCTCCTCCTGGGAAAGGTCTGCTGCTGCATGTAAGGATCTGTCTGGAGAAGGTGGGAGAAGTCCCCATCTGGTTTGTGAGACCACCAGAAGTGGTCTGTTAGACTGGGCACTACGTGCCCTGTAGTTACCTGCTTGAGGAATGGACCAAATATTCAGTGCAGTTAACACATCACCACTGAGCAAAAGCAGAAATAAGCATAATCCAAGTGCAGAAAGTGGAGAACTTCTGCACCTGGGTAGAGAATGAACGCTCATCTTAAACAGCATGCAAAAGTCCCCTTCTTCCTCATGGAAAGGACTTGAGCAGCTCTTGCCAGACTTAAAAAGGGCTACAAGAACCTTAGAATTAAATACATTTTGGTTTTCTCTAGTGGGAAGTAGTCTCTTCTTTCCTAAGATCTGTTTCCAGGCAGCTGGTCACAGCAAGTCAGGTGAAGAAATCCTGCAATTCCGTGTGAGCTGCCTATTTACCTTCTGCAAATTAAGCTGGCATCAGGTACCACACTGACAACTCAGCCCTTATTTCCAGCCCCTGAGCAAAACCTGATCTCCCAGGCAACCCACCTGGAAAAAGAGTGCTAGAAGCAGCAGAAGTAATTCAGAAGGAAAACAAAAAATAATGCACAACCGTGTTCAAACAGAAAAAAAAAAAAAAAAAAAAAAGGAAAAAAAAAANAAAGAGGCTAACAACTGGCAGGGGGGAGAGGGGGGAGGACTGAGATGATCTCGTAAGGCAGATGACTGCAGATCCTCCCCCCAACCCTGACTGCACCCACAGCCTAATTATGTGACCTTGAAAAGATGCAATGCTGACAGCAAGATATGGCCTCTTCCAAAATTCGTGATCACACACAACCTATAAATACTGTTTGCCTTTTATTGAATAGTCAGGTAAATATTTCACATTAATACAGGCTACATAAAGTAGAGCCACTATACGACATGAAATTTACTCAGCTTTTCCTTTTAAGTATGTAAACAATTAGACACGTATTTATCACCCTAAAAGGTTGAAATCATGTAATCTGCTAGTTCTTTGCTGCATACAAGGAGCGTTCAGTAGTGTTTAGCCAAAAGCACTAGTTTCATCTGAATTTTAAGTTCAAAATGGCTAAACTAACTGGAGAACAGAATCAATCTGTATAGGTAAATCAATTTGTTCTTATACAACGGGCAATCAACTTTCCATTGTTACAGCCCACACAAAATGGCTTAGTTAGGCACATGAAAAAAATCCCCAGGGTTCTTCAAGACCATAAAGATTCCCAAACAAGGCTAAAAAAGGATAGACCCCCTTAAATCAGTTGACGTACTTGAGATGCATGTTTCCAATGTGAGGTGCCCAGGTGCCAGGCCAAATCTACAGCAAGAAATAAAAAGACAAGTCTATTACGAAAACAAATAAAGGTTCCTTTAACAGACTCTTTAACCACCAGAGATTTTCTAAAATACAACCAGACTGTCCAAAGGCTGGGAGCCCTCTTCAGCTCTGGCCAAGGTTTGACCGACAACCTGCAGGGTGCTGGGTATGGCTGTGAACCCCCTCACTTACAACCAAGTGGATTACTTGGCTGAGCAGTTTTGAAATGCTGCCTTTTTTACCTGAAAGGTTTGGTACAGATAGAGCCATACACTTTTTTTATAAACACACACACACGCTGTAGTGGAGAAGTCATGCAAATGATCTCAATTCCAGTATCAAAGAACTGGAAAAAAGTCACATGCAAAAATAAAGAAAAGCAAACCAAAGCCCAACACTGTAAAAAGCCCCAGGTAAGCAAAGGTAGGAAAATGCAGCCACGCTACCTGCTGAGCATCAGTACATTCTGTTGAGTTCTGGACAACTTTGATCATGGGATTCCAGGCGGGATCTGGAGTATGCAGCCCATTGAAGAGGGGGCCTCCTGGCCCGTCTGCGAGCTGAGGGTGCGAGGGTATTAGAGTGCCGCCGTACATGGAAATCGGTAGGCCCTGAGGGAGCAAGAGAAAACACCACTGGTGAAGGTGGCAGTGGTTGTGAAGGGTGACTGTAGTGCCACAGGTTCACATCCACACGTAACATTCACCTATGGGCAAAAACCTCAGCACTCTGAGGAAATGGGGATCGCTGCACATCTAGGCAGAGGAGGGAATACGGTGACTCTCGAGAGCTTAAGACTCAAGTCAGGCTAGCCATTTCTCTGAAATTCCACCTTGCTGTTATGCAGCAGCCTCTGCCCAGCACTTTCAGATGACCCTGTAAAGCCAGGCACAGCAGCTGTACAAAGTGATCTCAGTGCTCCCTCCTCTCACCTCCGCAGCATGCGATAAGCTCAGAGCATGCAGGGCTGTGCTCCAGCAAAGCCTATCAACAGCTTGAGTCCACATGACTCTGAGCTGAAGATTTTTCTATAAATTACTACTGGCCATCTAAAACGTTCTTCCAGTTCAGAAAGAGAGAGTTGCACAGCAGCTTTCTGAAACTACAGGATTTCTTTGTGTTTGAATGATTGCTGCTCTGCAGTTCAGAAGATCCCACGAGCACTTGCTACAGCTACTTCTGAAAGGAGCTGTGAGCAGGTCTGCTGTTGAGCACATCGTCCTGGACACTTCTCCAGTGGTGCTGGAGTTGACCATGGCTGGCTACATCCATCTGCCTCGAGCTACTTTCCAGTGTTAACAAACAGGGCGCAAACTCCCAAGCAGTCCTCTCATCCTGCCTCTTCCTCAAGAAAGGCATGTAGTATTCACAGGTGTGATTTGTACAGAAAGCATTTAGCAAATATTTAATCAGCCTCAAGAGCTGAGCAAGCCTTATGAAATGTTTCAGAGCAACTGAAGAAAGAAACATTGGAGAGCAATGGAGGCATTCAGCTACTTGACAAGTGAACATCTGCAGTCTACAAATTCTGGTTTTGCTTAAATGTGTGAGCAGGCTTGGGAACCTTTTCTAGTCAGTATTGGGATGAAAGGAAGTTCAGGACTAGGTGCATCAAACAGTGGTGGAAGAGGCACAGCCGTACACCGTAAACAGGCAGACCTGGAGATACAACAAAATCCTTGGGTTATTTTATAGACTAAATCCAACCCCTCCTGTGACTTACTTTAGAAAAATCCACAAAACTATTTGGCATAGGTTGGTGGAAAATATTTGAGGGAGCCACTATTCCAGAATCATCTCTCTCCATTGGCTGATGCTGAGAAAACGTGCCCTGGTCTGACAGCTGCTGATGCATTGGATGATTTCCCATGACAGGCTGAGACCAACCTGACAAGCCTTCTGGAAAGGAGGAGACCAAAAATGGCTGGTTACAATTAACTGAAGATACTCTGGGGTCGAATTCAGCAGTTGCCCACACCTACATCCACCCAAAGGCTCCCCAGAACCACATTGCTCAGAGCAGAGCCCCTCTGAGGCCCAGGCAGAGCTACAGACAGGACAGCCTACTGCAGTTCTTAGGCTGCTAATCCACTGCAGACAATGCAAATGCACAAGTCTTGTCTGGGGCATCAAGGCCTCTCACCGGGAAGCTGCAGCAGACAACCCTATATAAGGCTGGCCACACACACACACTTTCTTTCCCTCCAATTCCCACATCCTCTTGGGGGCCACAAGAACACAAAAAGAAGTTGCACTTCTGACAGGGGCCAAAATACGTAAAGACAAGAGGCTGGTGAGACCAGGGAAGTTTGGCCAGGCACATGCCATCTGCATGTACATTTATCTTGATCCTCCAGACAAGCGTGGAGATAATGGGGACTACTAGTAACTGCAAGCTTCAGTTGTCTACAGCAGCAGATCCAATAAGCCTCCAAGCATTGTCTGTGAGCAGATACAAGCTTTTCTTGAAAACACAGCAATGCTGAGACATTAAGTTAACCAAAGTATGGAGTGCTTCACTGAAAAATACAACAAATACAGGCCCATTAAACACTTGTCTTTAAAGTTACTAATTGAAACATTTTACACCTCAAGTGCTGCAGCTCCTCTTTTTCACAAGAACCTCAAACTATCAGGAAATGAATGTAAAACTTCAGCTGTTTCAAAGTCATTCTTTTGAAACTGGGGCTGCCTGGAACAGAAGTTACTATTCCAGAGTCATGAGCATATTGGTGTGAAAATTGGCAGCCACAGTTACGTGTTTCTGGATGCATCTGGTGCACCAGACTAGCATTTAAAAATGTTAATGGAAAGAAGCTAGAAATTTGGACAGAGGCAGTTGTCCTTTTAGATCAAAGGGTCAGACACAGAAATGGACCCCGTTCACTGACAGAAGTCGTCCGTATCATTCACTAGAGTTAACAGGAAATTTCTGAACTGAGCTCAGGCTTTACAAGTGTACACTGACAGGTAACCTGGGCTGGGTGAGCACCACCCCCATTAGGAGAGGAAAAACCACAGCTCTGTCACCAATACCCACTCCCCCACCACTGGCACGAGTGTTCTCTTCAGGAGGAACTACATACAAGTTGAGTGCAGACTGTGGAACTTTATTCCTCCTCCTCAACTTTCTTTTCAGACATAGTACTTGCAAAAGGCCCTAGAAGTTTCTTTAGGCTACCCCCAGGCTGGACAGACTTACCAGACACACTGTTAACTCCAAAGGACCAAATACCACTGTGACCAACAGGGGCTGTGAAGTTGGTTCCTAAGGGCGTCGGAGTGACGGATCCACCCTGTCGAATCCTGGCAAGCCTTTCTGTCCCGATGGGAGGGGGCACCTTGCGATCTTGATTGGCATTACCCGTTTTTGGCTGGCCCAAGTTAGAAGGTGCAGAAGCAGCTGAAAGGGGCGAAGATGATCCTGAGGAAACTGATGGAATAGGAGATTCACCTGCTGAAAAGAATATTTCTCTTGCTTAATTACACACAAAGCACACCAGCTAGCGAGCATTAATGCTACCTGCTCTATCCTCCCAGTATTATCTCAAAGCAAATGGTAAAAAGATTTTAAAGGCTCTTTTGGTAAGCATTCTTCAAGTCTTTCACCAGAATTCTCTTTAGAGTTTAACTCTAAAAATCAACATAACACAAATGCTTTCAGCCATCAGAATCATGTGATATTCTCATGACATAGCAGTACATGAAAATTAATTGCAAGAAAGAAAAAGAAACATGGAAGAGTTTCAGGAAGAGGTGAAAACATCAGCCAAAATACCATAAATATCTAAACATCCTGGTGTTGGTATCCACCACTTCCGAGAGAAGAGAAATTAGACAGCTTCCCAAAGCCACATGTAATGTAAGAGCCTAAGTCCCACCAGTGTCAGAAGCATCACTGACTCTTCTTGGGAAATCCAACTTCCTTTGAGGACTCATTTAAATGTTTTGGTTCTTAAGCTCAGAGTGGCAGTGAAATTGCATGCAGTGACATGAAAAGCCTCTTCATTTAAGGTTCTGAATCAAAGATCCATATTTTCCGTATAGCTACTTCCATGTTCTTCCCATTAGGAGGAAAGCCTACTGTTAACTTGGATGATGCTTAAAGATTTTGGAATATTTTAAGTAAGTTGAAATAATTCCAGAATCCCAATTAAAAATAAACAAATAAATAAATAAATAGGCAAGTGTAACTTCAAACCACAGCAAACATGACATTTTCACCTAACATTGCACTCAGGGGAATCTTTAGCTTGGAATAATCACCTCCACTTTCCCACAGTATTATGCCCTCTCCTATCAGAGCCTACAATGATTTCCCCCCACCCCCTAAATATGCCTGTAGTGATGCTACCAGAACTAGAGGCATTTTACATGGGAAAAAAACAAACAAACAAACATCAAACAACCACAAAATAGTACAGCTTGGTATTTGCACGCCATCCTCACAGCTGCTAAAAGCAATTGGAAAGCATTTTGTGCATCACTGGGTAATTTCCCCTCCAGTTACAAATCTACTAAAGACAATAGCTATGAATTTATAGTTAACTAAGACAGACCCATGAAGTTCCTACATGAATTTGTTGCGCTTGTCCAAGGATGTGGTGAAAAATGCTGTCTGTTAAAGCTGGGAGTCCCAACAGGCGCTGGCCCTTGAAGGTAAACCCGTGCTCCTTGTATGTTTGCTGAAAAGCCTGTCAAAGGACCTGAAGAAGAAGTTGTAGAGCTGTTGGATGGATCTAGAGAGGGTAAGCCTGAAATAAACATAAATGTGATTAAATATCTCTCTTTGGGAACCTGCTTCAAAGCACCAGAGCGAGCTAGTGCTCCAAATATAATTAAAGCATCTCGTCACCTCTGTGGGTATCTGCACGTGCTAAGTTCCTGTTACAGGTGCACGATACTCCCTTCGAAACCAGCAGAAGGCATTTCTGGACACTCTCTGTTTTGGCCTGGAGCTTTAACAAAACCAGCCATCCCTTTGGTCACTGAAAGGAAGTGATCTTAGCAGGGAGGGCAAAGGAAGAAAGCTGGGAGTGGCGAGGATCTTTGCTTACAGAAAAGCCACCCAAGTCAAACAGGGATACAGGGCTCTGTGGAAGTCCGAGGGGAAGGCGGCACCGGGGAGCAGCTCGCGGCAGTACGGTTTTTGCCATCCTATAGTTACATTCACATACAGATCAGTCAGAGCATGCTGTGTCCAGAGAAACAGGGCTGATGGTGCACAGCACAATGGGGGGGGGGCTGCTTTCTACAGGGATGTGGTGAGAGGAAGGGAGAGATGGAGAGAAAGTTCAAAGTCCCATAAAAAGTATTAGCGAGGGGGAATTACCGTTGTTTATCAAGCCAAAGCTTTTAAGTACTTTTCCAAAATGTTGTAAAATTTCCTATCACACATTACCACCTGAAAGCAGAAACAGGCATGGCCATATGTTCACCTGAGTTTTGGGTTTAGTTTCAAGGGCCTATTAAACAAAACTAGTTTCAAAACCATTTAAACTTTTTAAAATGACCACAACCAGGACCAGCCGTATATTGTTGAAGAGCAGGGCTGAAGGTTGCACCTACTTATACCTCAGCAGTCTGCAGACAGAAGTGGTGACAGGCAATACCTTAGGTCACAGACTAGAGGTGCATCTTTCATCGCCCGGATGTGTTCTTGAAAGCCAGGTTCTTTCCCCCATAATATTATCAACTTAGTCAACCTGATTTACTGCTTCCAGAAGTGCCAGATTCTACCTGCTCACATTGACAGAAATGGATCGCTGGATTTGAAGGAGTTTTTTCTTGGGAAAAAACCCCCAAAGGTTAAAAAAGAGAAGTCTCCATTACAGACAAGGAGAAATAAACCACCACCACCACCAGAACATGGGGTGTTCAGAACAGGGAGCCCGGGTGTGGGAAGACAAGCTTTCAGGGTTCATCACAGCACAAAGGCCAGGACTCCATGGCTATGAGAAGGACGCTGATGGCTGTGCAGGATGCCTGTGCAGGATGCCTATCAGCGCAGTTTGAGTGGTCTGCATTTGTCTAGAGCTGCAGTCTGGCCTCCAGCATGGAGCCAATCACAAGCAGACTGCAAGACCTCCAGCTGAGGGCCCTTGCTGTACATCTGCCATAGTGCTACTGATGACAGACACACTTGCTAACCTCCCATCCACAGAAGTTAACCCAGAGGTAGTCAAAAAGCCCTTATGGTGACTGATTCCACCACAGGTCCAAAACAAGTTTCCATCTATCTGCCAAACCCCAAAGATGCCATGTCTCTGCCCCACGCAGAAGCGGTAACAGAGCTGCTGCTGCCCGTGAGGAGTGCTGATTTCTGAAACTATCAGAGAACAAGGCAGAGCTTAGGACAGAAACAACTCTTCTGCAGAAGAGAGATGCTCAGATGGTCTTTGGAAGGCTTGGTAGGATGGGTACACAGCTTTCAGAGAGCGATGACTGCACAGCTGAGATCAGTTCAGCGCTGCTGTGTATTTTCCACAGGCTGAAGGAAGTGTGTCAGCAAGAAATGCACACATCCAGAGCAGTCAGTTCTCAGGTTGTAAAGAACACTTTTTATCGTTACCTTGCCTTTCATAAAAGTGGATAAAAAAACCCTCAGTATTAAAAATGCTTCTATGCACAATGACTTCAGAGAATGGTGATTTCCCTAATAAGCTTCCTATTTATGCACTTACCAACAAAACCAGGGTTTGTAACACTAAAACCTTTTGCAATACCATCCTCTGCAGTTACTCGTCCCTGAATTCAAACTCTTCAGCATGGTCTGAAGTCATATCTGAGCTTTCAAGCCTGGTGTTATCAATCTCACACAAACTCTGCTCAGAATTCAGTTTATCAAAGTTCTGCAGGAACTGGTTACTGTAAGGGTACCTCCACCTTTAGAGAAGCAGCTGCAACACTTGGTCACTCCATGTAAAACAGGGAGTCCAGCCATTTAATGCAACTTCATCCTCATGTGCTGCTTCCCAAGATGACATATCAAGTTTGTGATACCCTTTTACGCTACACGAGGAAGGTCTCAAACCCCTTCTTGAAATGCAGAGGAAAGAAGTAATAGACTTCTTTTGGTCTCCTCCATAGCCTCCCCCAACAGTTGGATAAGCCTGTCCTCAATCTGCAAGCTGCTAGGACAAGAGATCTAAAGACAAAAGTGATACAAAAGGCCATTTCCAGAATAGATCCATGGCCAGTGAGGTCTGCACATGTATCTGTGCATCAAAGGAACCAGTGAATCAGAGAAAACTCAAGCTGCAACTGAGCTTACCCAAGAAAAGGAAAAGCAGAGTACCCAAACTCCACCCTAAGGCAACACCTTAAAGGAAAAGCTGGTTTAGTGCACAATCAGATTAGATTTAATCTCCACTAAATCAGCTTAGAGGTGCTTACCAAGGGATTTTGACTTGTGGAAAAGTTTGCCACAGCCGAACTGTGCAAGACAGACACAAAAGACAGTCTGCTCCATCAGGTTTAGAGTCATGGCCAAGATCAGGGGATTGGTGTTCAGCTGCTTTGATAGCCATTACTACTCCCTCTCCTCACACAAAGGTATAACGAGTTGTCAGGCAAGGCCCAGACTGCTCCTTGTCCATTGCACTGCTGTTGGCCAAAGTGTAACCCAGCAGACACAGGCCCTTTTCCCCACCTGTCAAGTTCTCATGAAACCTGTCACTAAACCCTATGTAAACAGCCAAAGTAGCCCCCAGTTCAACCCACCTCACAGGCTGAGCTCAGCAGAAAGGTCTGTTCCCCCAGGAAGGACAGTGAAAGAGATGGGTGCACAGATAACAGGACCACACTTACGCTCCAAGGGAACATGTTGGAGAGGTCTTCAGCCTGCTTTCCCCACTCCATTCCTCACTGTCATACTTCCAAAACACCCCTTCCTCCCCATGTTTCCCTCCCCTTCCCATCCTCCCGTGTGATGGACAGCTCAGATTCTGAAACAAAGCAGTATTAAGTAGAATGACATTAAAGGAATCGACTAAAGACTGAGCAGCCACTTCCTGCTGGGCAGGAATTTAGTAGCACATCTACCTATTTGCAGCTTTTCTTCACTTTGCAGTATGCTCATCAAATTCCAGCTCAGAAAAAATGCATTCTGTTCAATTACTTCTGTTCTTCATGAGAAGAATTTCACACCTATCTCCCCAAAGTCAACTATGGGAACTCTCCTTGGGTATCTTAACCTTTCTAAGTCAGGTAAGAAACAGATTTAGACTGCCTGTTATACACTTACAGTCATTTAAGGATATATAAAGGATCAATCTATTTTTCCCACTGACAGATGACCTCAGCATAAGGGAACAGCACAGTATTTTGCTGCTGAAAAGTCCCTGGCCTACACACAGGATGCAATCATCAGAGAAATCAGCAGATCCCATCTGACATATGCTTCATCCCCAGGAGTTATTCCAGCAACAGCCAACTCTCAGTTTAGACCACTGCAGAGAAAACCTCAGCCAATGCAAAGTGTTTCTAGAATCTGCTGAGGAGGGTCTGGCAATTCTTTTATTAACAGCCTATCTGATGATCAAAGTCCAGTTACTGTACCCTCCAGAGTCTTCCTTACACCTAGGCTTTGCTACCTTCACTGGGACTGGACATAACACAAGAGCTCTAGGTATTCATTCACTTTGCACAGCTATACAGCCCAGGTTAAGCTATTAAGTAAACTACAGTGGTAGCAAGCACCCCAGTTTTGTGGTTAAAGATAGTTGGAGAGCAATCTTCTGGTTTTCAGAAGTCCTGCACATTTGTAAATCAACAAAGAGGAATGGGAATGCTGAAAATCATCTTTCCTCACCACCATGTCTTCCAAATGCCCCCTTCTCCTTTAGTCTGAAAGTCAAACTACGTGCCTGGTCCCAATCCAGCATCCAAGTCCAAATACCTAACATACACAGCAGGGATAAACACAACTTCAAAGCACGGCTCTCTGTCTACCCAGCTTCAAGGTGCCATAAAGCCATTACAGCAGGAATGACCAGGAGAACAGGGTGGCACAGAGTGGACCTCTTATTGAGGGTCCCTTCCAGCCAAAGGGGTGCAGCCAGTTGTCTGCAACATAATTTGAACACTAAAATAATGACAAACCTTCTGGCAGAGCACACTGAGGGCAGGGAGCTCACTGGGAGTGTCCCTAACCCAGTTCAAATAAATGAGGATATACTTGAACTGCTCTGCTTAACTGCAGGACAGTAACTTCCTAATAAAACACCCCATGCAGGAGCACACCAGTTTCCAAAGCACAACATAAAATCCCAGAGCAGTATCTAGAGACAAAAACCACAGGGAGCTTATCCTCGCTGACTCAAGCTGGAGTCTCAGATCCAGTATTAAACAACTACAGTCACTCCTTCAGCTGGAACCTGTCAAAAGTTCCCTATGTTCCATTCCAACTTAAAGCTAAAATCAGTGCTATTCTGAACTCTACAAACAGGTGGAAGCATTCCCATTTCTGACAAAGGACAAAACTGTGTCTGCAATGTTCCCAACACCTAGTATCCTAGACCTGAAGAAGAGAGGAAAAAACCCCATCATGGACATTTTAAAGAGCATTTGGAAAAAAAAGGCAATCCTCATTACATTAGTGTTCTCTGTCATGAGTAAACTACTACTCAATCAGTTTGAGATGATCAAAGTGTAACGGTTGGAGAAAGAATTCTGTCCAGTGCATGGTGTTACTGACTTACCGACAGGACTGGTCGAAACCCGCTGGGAAGGTGGCCTGAAACCAGGAGCCTTGGAGTTGTCAGGATGCACATTTTCCACGTGTCCTAGCACAGAGTTATTCAGAAAGGTAGACTGAACAGTGAAAGAGGGGTCAGCTGCTGCTCGGGTCGAGAGTGGACAGTCTCCCCATCCTTGGGTAGCTGGCACCTGGTTGCTATCAAAAAGACTACTAAAGTGATTGAAGAGCGTTGCTGGCCCAAAGGTAGGAGGCAATGATTTGTTTGCTGGGTTAATGTGCATCTGAGAACCGTTCATAACGTTCATGGCTGACGAAAGCTGCACTGCAGCAGGTGGACCTTGAGAAGGTGTTAAAGGAACTTGATTCGTAACAAAAATAGACTGAGGATCTTGATGGAGGTTTGCATTTGGTACCACTGAATAGAAAGAACCTCTGGACTGCATCCTGTGAGTAACTCGAGGTGCTGGTACAGCTACTTGAGGTAAGTTACTGTTGTCCTGATTATCTGCAACAACTGACCTGGGTGATGCTAAGCTTAAAGGAGCAGTTTCTGAGCTGGATGAAAAAGGCATCGACATGGAAGGATTGATCTCTGACATGCTGGTTGGCAGTATTTCTTCTTGGACATTATTTAGCAGTGCAGGGCTGCTCGACGGGCGAGTTTCGGAGACTCCTGAGTTGCTGCTAGCTGGCATACTGCAACTACTTACAACTGAAGATGGTGCACAAGCATTTGCAGCAGGCTGGTCTGGTGCTGACACCTTCTCTTTGGGTGTTGAAACAGCCGAGAAAGAGTCCGCTTTAAGTGCAGAATGCTGTGATTGTGGAGTATTAGATGGCAGAAATGCTGTGGGCACTTGCCCATTGTTTGCGGGGGCAGAGGAAGCTGAAGGCAGAGTGCTACAGGTGCTTGTCACAGTTGAGATTGCTGTTGCTGCAGCACTCGTCTTGGGAACGCAGGTGAACAACTGCTTTCTGACCGAGGAGGGAGTCCGATTGCTGGTTACACACAGCGGTTGGGTGGAAGCAGCTACAGAAGAGACAGTAATGGAACAACTAGAAGTAGCTAATCCAGGAGCCTCCGTCTGTAAAATATTTCCGTTCTGGTTACCTACACGACTCGAACTATTATGCTTTGGAGAGCTGTTTGTGCTACCAGGGTTAACTGGTCTCACTGGGAATGGTCCCCAAGTGTTCGGTGAAGGTGAAAACGTTCCTCCAAACTGGGCCATAGGTAAGCGAGGGTGCCGGATCTGTTGCATAGTTTGGGCAGCCAGCAAGGCAAAATGAGGGTGAGAATAAGCTAGAGGAAGAGACACTGGAAAAGATGAGCGCACATTTGCTGGGACATTCTTGTTTAACTTGTTAGTAGGCTGGAAAGTAGATAGTGTTGATGACTGCGATGTGACCAGGGGCGATGCTCCAAGAGGAAAGGAATTCTTGTTTGAAGCAGTTGCAGTGCTGACTCCAGATGAGAAGTTAGCATGGATTGATTTGGTACTCGAAGCAGGTGTTCTTATGTGAGTTTTAGGAATCAAGTCTTCCAGTTCCTTGGCAGGATCTTGAATAAGGGCATTGATGAGTTGCACTGCGTATCGCGTTGACTCTGTACCACCCCTAGATTAAATACAAACAGATTTACCTCTTGCAAAAGGAAACCCTGCTTTGTGCAACATTCATTCCACACTCTCAATTTTAGACTCATCCACAAGTCTATTGCATGTTTACTCCAATAAATTGGTTCTTGACTTTTGCCTGTCTTAAGGATTATCTTTGAAGCAGAGACCTTCAGCACACCTTGGCAGCAGTAATATATGTTCCACTCTAGTGCCAAGAAGCTAAATAGGTCCCGTCTTAAAAAGCAAAGAAACTTCTTAATAAATGACATTGTGCACTAATTCAAGACTTCAGTTCTAGATACTGTACCTTATAGTGATCATTCTCTCTCCATTCTTATCTTTTTGCTTATCAACGTCAATATGGGCACCAGTGACATCTTGAATTGCTGTGATGTTGCACCCACCTCTTCCCATTATTCTAGATACAACAGAAGCTGGGACAGATAATTTCTTTGACCTATATCACAAAGATCACAAATCTGTGAAATGTATTCAAACTTTAAAAGCATACAAAAAAAATCTCTCGCTGACTGACAGGTGGCTGAAGCAATATTCTTAAGTTTCAGGGCAGCAAGTGGTTTTCTTGCGATATTTTCTTCACCCTTTGGAGCCTCTCTAAAACTCCCCCACTCAAATCACCCATCATCCTCAGTACCTAACACATATTCTCCAGAAGCAACCTTGGTAACACAGTTGTATGTGCCTCACACTGCTTCAGAAACACTTTTGGATTTTATCTTATTTTGTGTAGCTTCAAAGTGAGACAAATCCTTACCTAATGAACCTATGCTTACAGAAATAGCATTGCTTCACACAGAAGAGCCCATCACTTAGCTACTTGGATCATTTATAGCAAGAAGATGTTTGCCAATATTTCCCCACTGATCAGCTCTAATACCCCTTGCATTCAAACTCCTTTTACTATTCAGCTTCCTCAGCCCCAGAGATTTGACATTTACTGGCCACACTACACAATGGTGGATAGCAGACGGTTACATTCTGCGGTCCAGTGATTTAAGGAGCTGCTGGAAGCCCCTGTGAAGGCAGCAGGGATTTTCAGAAGCAGGTCCACTGTCAGGGCACAACAGTGTAAGCCACGTGTTCAGCAGAATAGGCCAGTTCAGGATTTCTCTGATTTCAGTGGTACTGGTACCATGAACTATGCTTGCATCCAGACCCCAGACAAGGTCTCTCTGGGCCACCACTGACCCCAGACTTTAAAGGGCAGACCTCTCAAGTGCACAGACTGCTTTCAAGCTTGCCAGTGATGTGCAATAGTCCAACACTGAACACTCAGAGGGATTTCAAAGGGTTTTCCCAAACCACTGTGATTTCAGTGCCTGAGCCTCTGAACCCTGTACAGATCGCCATGCCCTGAAAAGGCTGCCAGCTTCACCTTGCTATTCCAGTCTTGGAAACTTCTAACTAACTTGATGCTTAGGAAAATGTTTCTCACTTAATTGCACTTACAGGAAACCCATTTTAATTTAAACACATCTAAATACACGGAAATGTTCTAAAGCATCCCCTCATGCTGCCAGTGTGTTTTTCCTTGCTAGAGCCCTCCCCATCCCCAGAAACTAGCTCCTCAGAGCATGGACCCAGCTCTCTTCTCAAGGTTGTTTCATGCTTTGGGCTCTTCCAGCCTCCAGCCCCAAGGCTCCTTTCTCAAGCTAAACACTCCATTCACTCCCTCCCCAAACCAGAGACTGCACTGTCACCTAACTTTGAAGATATGCCCACATTACTCACAGGGCTTCTAACTGAGCCACAGTCTGCTTCTACCTCAGCCCACCAGTAACCCCACACCACCATCCATAGTGACATTCCTCCTCCAGAAGGGCTCACCCAGTGCCCACGCCTCTGCCCGCCCATCACCCACTGCCATTTCCCTCCCTCCCCAGCCAGCTTGATGGCTTTTGCCTTGAGAAATGCCCCACCAGTACCTTTTTGCTCCTGAACAGCAGCGCCCTCCTCTCTGCAGCTGAAATTGCTCAATTGGTGTTGGCTGCAAAGTGTTGCCAGGGGGAGGATCTTTCAAAACTCTGCCTACTTGCCTGTCAGGGGCAGAAGGGATGTTTTTATTGGTTACTACTTTGACAGACATCCCTTCTAGCCAGAGGGTTGCTCAAAGCGAGAGGGGAGAATAATTCTTGCTGAGGCCAGAAGAGGCTTTAGGAGCAGAAGGCAGGCACCTCCTGGGGAGTCTGCATACACTCCAAAGCTGCCAAAAATCTCTTTGGCAGGACACGTGCTTTGATCAGTCAGGGTACAGCAAACACAAATACAGAACACTTTATGGGGACATGTTCTTTATGATACAAGGCCTGGTTCCTCAGAGATGAGGAAAGGTTGGTTTTTTGGTAGGGTTCTCAAGCAGAAGAGCAGACAATACCCAACCAAGCAGTTGAGTTGAGCCTATAAGACTCAAAAGAATGAGAAGGAGAGATGAAGCAGCTCCACACTCAATGGTGGGGTCTCTGTGCAGCCCTGGAAAAGTCAGATGCCTCTCTAATGTTTCATGCCTTCAAGACACGGCAAGTGGTGGGCAGTCTGCAACCACAGCAAGGCCATCTCACAGTGGAGAACCCCATTTGCAGACACAACAAAAGGCAGAGACCAAACCTGCTCTCTACGGCTTCAAAAGCTTAAATTTTCAGATTAAACTGCCTTTTTAACCTTTATGAAGAACAGTCTGTGGCTTCCAGTAATCTGAATGCATGAAATCCTCTCTACAATTACATTCTTTGCACATAGGCTAAAATTCTCCAAACTGAGCATCTTTGGTACTACCATTGCAAAACACAAAAGCAGGAGGGCATAAGAGCACCCTCAGCATCTGACACACATATGCTCATGCTGCATTCCTTTTTGATAGGGAGAACAAAGAAAGGAAAGCCAGATGACCAATTCTAGTCACAAGTAGTAGACGTCAAAGGTTACAGAAAAGATACTGGGGTGTTACTGGCCATATAATAAACCCCAGGACATTTTCAAAGGGAAAAGTTAGCTTTTTGCACCTCTAGCACTCACTTTAAGGTGGAAATTTTTTTGTAGAATCAGCAACCAAGGTCACCACCCAAAGCACAATAAATTTTGAAGAGATCATCCACCTCTCCTCTACCAATGTCCATCCTGCCTTTAGTTCATCTACAAGCAATTATCTGCTGCAGGGTTTTTCACTGCCATCTGCTCCCCCTCCCTGTTATCCCCCCATCCTTTATTCCACTGAAGTCACAGGTAAAGAAACCCCTTGTGCCAAATGTTTGTGTCATACTGATGTTAAGTTAGCGAGGAGTTACAACAAATTGCAACTGCAATTTGTATTTAGAGCACTGCAAGAGTAAAGGAGTAGATTTTTTTTTTTAGAAATGAATCATGCAATTAAATAATTAAATAAGCTTTACAGACATTCTATATTTGAGAATACTTTACAAGCTTAAAAAGTTCACAAACAGTTTTAAAACATTAAACTGTAGTATTTACCTTCTAACCACTTCTTTCCAGCCTTCTTCTCTTTTCTGACCTCTTTTTGGACTAGTCAGATTCAGCTTTACATTAGGAGAGGTCAGAGGCAGGGAAACAGGCTTATAAGTAGTTGACAAAGAATTTGAATGACCTTCACCATCAAGTCTGGAAACAGAAATGTGCTGATTACAAATTACAGAATAAGATTACAGTATTACAGAACAGATTTCCACAGCTTAAGAAGTACTATCATGAACTGTTTTCAGTCTTATTTTCTACCTGGAACAACTGTTGGGTGACTACATAAGTAGATTTTTACCTCTTAATCCACAGTCTGTGCCCCTCCTCCAAAAAGTGGGGTGCTAAACTTAATAAAGTAATACCAGAAGCACTAAGGACATCAGACTGAAATAGTTTACAGTAGGTGGAACACAGCCACTTAGGCACATCCTGATTACACGTCTATCCTGTGTTCTTTTTTAATAGCTTTTTAAGAAAAGGGACTTTGATAATAATGGCTCTTTCTTACTAAGTACTTGAAAATATCTGTTTTTCAGCTCTTACTGTTACAGATTCTGTGGGAAAGAGGTTCCACACCTCACCTCCCATTTATGACTGGATAACTGAGGCACAGATATATGAGCATGTTTATGTACTGAAGTCCCAGTGACAGCCAGGAAGCAGGTGCCCAAATATCACGACCTGTACCAAGAGATCTCTAGCGACAGCAGAGTGATACAAACAATGCAAAGTTCGGGGGCAGGGAGGAAGGGAGAGAGACCAGGCAATGTCTTGTTAAGCTAACTCATCTATGTGGAGGGGAAAAAAAGCAGCACTGGGAGCTCAAGTTCATCTGCAGCAGTGAAACACAGGCAGCAATCTTCACAAGTTATTGAAACACTAGCCTTGTGCACCTGCAGATTCAGATGGGATCTTTTTGATTCAGACCAAGGACCTATTCAGAAACTGGTGTTATAAAAGTTATTGGCTGATTCTCTGTCAAATGAATAATTTTCCAAACCACTCATATGGTCCCTGTATTTTCACTGAATTCTTCTGACTCTTACCTCTGGCTCGACAAGCTTAAATCAAACTGGCCATCAACCTGGCAGGTGAAATGTTCAGAGTCATCTTCTTCCCTCCTTGAAACAAAGAGATTGCAATTCAAATCAGTTCATGATGAAACTATAAAACAATCACAAGGTACTGAACCCACTTCTGTAAATAAGACTGTAAGTAAAGCTGGCATTTCCTTTTAAAATTCTCAGCACATTCACTTGTAAATCTATTCTAACCAAGTTGACAATGTAATATGGCTAAAAAGCACAGAGAGACAATTGTTTTACTAAACTAGTACTAAGAANTCAGTTCATGATGAAACTATGAAACAATCACAAGGTACTGAACCCACTTCTGTAAATAAGACTGTAAGTAAAGCTTTCAACAAACTTGCCAGTAATATTTAATAGCTGGGCAAACAAAGCAAACTCAGTCTCTCAAGACTTTGGGAATGCACCAGCTGGTGTAAAGCTTAAGCTACAGAAGATTTACATTGGCATAGCAAAATCCTGGGAAACAACAGGGAAGGAAAACAGCGGCCTCACCTCGCTGGTGTTTTTGAAGCCGAGGTGCTCGTTTTTTCTTCCTGAGAGGGGATAAGCAGGGAGGCGTACCGCCGCTCCGAGGAGTTTGTATCCATTGTGAAGTTCAGCTCTTGGCTTTTCCCTCCACTGCTACTTTCACTATTGCAATCCGTGCTGTCCAAGTTATCCGAGTCACTGTTCCCACTTGCACCACCACCTCTTGGCTCTCCATTTATTTTGTTTTTATCTGCTTTTTGCTGTGCTAGAGATATATGCTGATCTGGCAGAATTATCTGCATGTTCTGAGGAGTCTCTTTTGTTTTGTTTTTCTTATTTTTTCTATTTGTGCTGGGGGTAGTCACCACGTTAGCTCTCTTCTTTCCAAAGGCATTTGTGAAAGTAGTTGAAGTTGCAGAAATTCCAATTGTAGTTGTAGTAGTTGCACTAGGAGGCTCTATAGGAACTTCTTGCTCCACTGTAAGAAACACAGTTGATATATAATCAAACCCCACCAAATACAGAAATCGGTGCCCTGACTGAAGACACTGCAGCTGAAGTTATCACACTATTTACAGGGCATTCAGCTGTAAATCCTCCAAGAGTGAAACTTTTGGGAGCAAAGGGTGTGGGAGAAGTGACCAATGGAGGGGGGTGGGTGTGACCAAAGGAGTACTGCCAGGAACTCTGCCTGCAGGGGGAAGAATTAGGGCAGAACCTATCCAACAATGTCACCACAGTACCAGAGAACTCATCTTTCAAACAGATTCCCTTACCCATATTCCCTAACCCTTTAGATGGTTAAAAAAAAGGCATCCCCCAACTACAATGTTCATAGCAACACTTGTTCTTCACCTTCATCATCATTTTCTTCATCATCATCATCCTCTTGTAGTTCTAGAGTTTCTTTAGGTTTGTTTTCTTCATCTTCTTGTTTTCTTTTTTGTTCCTCTTTCTTCTTCTTTCTCTTTTCCTTTCTTTTCTCCCTTTTAGCTGCAAGAGCTTGTTTTCTGCTCTCCTCTCTTGACTATGTAGGAAAAAAGAATCCACATGTAAAAATTTTCGCACAGACTAAATTATAATTCAGATCCTCCCTAGAGATCTGGGGGGATGGAGAAAAGAGAGAGCACAATGAACGAGACCAACTTAGTCACATACTGAATCATTATGCAGAAACTGGCCAGATCTTGCAGAACATCAGGACTAGTGGATCCCAAAACTTCTGAAGACAGACAATAAAATCACAACCACAACAAAACTGTTGTTTAAAAAACATACTGGAAAACCAGCAAAATCTCTCACCCCTCGGTCCTTTCTCAAAAAACATTTAGTAATCTCATTAGCATTTCTGCAGTCATGTTCACATCTTTTACTCAAAGATTTCCCAGAAATATCTGCTATCATTTTGACCACTTTTTTTTAATATATGGAATCAGACAAGTCAGCTGGAGCTTTGCACGGGAACAGGTGCTTAACAAGGCATCAACCTGGAAAATTCAACATGGAACTTGTTTGTCACAAAGTGTTAAGAGTTTCCATTAAGAGAGTCCAATAAAGAGTGCTTAAGAAGCATCTGCATTACTCTGGGACACTTCACAGTATTCTCTGTGAGGAAGAAGTCGATTTTCCCCAAACTGTTATGCTACACAACAGCAATTCTCTACTCACTTTTTCCAGGTCTAGCTCCTTCAGCAATATAGTTGCATTCTTATTTGCTTCTGCAGCCTGCTGGTCTTTAGCTTTCACAATTGTCTCCACACACTGGTGACACTTTTTCAACAGGTCCTGGAATGCAAACTTGTCTTACTACCTCTGTAATAAACTAAAATTCAGGAGTGAAGCTTGCTCTACAAAGGTGAGATTAGCTTCCCTGTGTTCAAACATACAGCCTACTTCAACCCAACAGGACTCTAAGCACTGATTAAGCTCTATATTAAAATGAAGACACGCACAAACCTCCAAATCAAGCACACATGAACAAACATTCAGTTTTTAAATAATTAATAATTTCTCCTGTATATTTTTGCTGAAACTAAGGGACAGGTCTGTCCCTGAAGTTAAACTCACCTTGTCAGTAATCGTCGCTATGTATCGCATGCATTCAATGTCTGAAGGAAACTGGTTAACTTCTTTCACCAGGAACTGAACTACTTTCACATGCCCCTAGAACAGCACAGAAAAATCTCATCTCTTGTATACAAGAGTCAGTGTTCATCATCAAAATACAACTTTTGGTATCTCTTAACCCAATGCAAAAGATTGAAAACAAGCAGGAATGTTTCTGGTAAGCTGCTGTTGGGAACGAAAGGCCATTACTGTTTGCTCAGTGTTGACAGCACGTCTGCTGTTCTACACCATGGTGGCAAAGACAAGCTCTCCCACAAGTAATTTTTTTAAATTTCAAAATACAAGGATCAAACCAAGGGCAGAGCAGCTGCTTGTGTTTTTAGTAACAGCAAAGAAGAGCCTCTTTAGACCCCACCTGCCACTCACGCCACAGAGCTACCTTAGATTGTTAATTACAAGGCAAGTCTGATCAGGGAACTGAGCCACCCCAGTATTAGTCTGGTGAACATTCCTGTGCTGCAGGATCCACTACTGACGGGGTACACTGTGCAACCACACACCACACACAGTTTCCAGCTCTTGCCTCTGAAGTTACTTGAAGGCAATGGATGGACAGCAGTGGCATGCTCAGTATTGCTGTTTGTCAAAAAAGCTGGACACATATTTGATGTTTGTTAAAGGCAAAGCAGCCACAGTCAATGAACTCCTCTGCAATAGCCATGCTCTTTGTATCCAACAACAGAACTGAGGAAACCATCACAAAGCAATGTTCTTCCTGCCCCGAAGAAAAGGTGGTGACAAAAGACCCCAGTCTTTTTTAAGACACTTTTTAAAGTGTCCCACTTAACAAATTAGGAATGAAACAGGAGAAGCACAAAGGAATCGGGACAGCTTATTACAGAGCAGCACTTTGTTCATCTCAAAAGCAGGACAGAAACAAGCAGTACAGCCTGCAGAAATTTAGAGAGGACTATAGTTATCTCAAGACAGTAAAATCTTAGACAGTGAAAGTTCTTGGATAGTGTGTAACTGGAAACAAAGTTAATGGAACAAAGTTTTTTCACCTCTCAAAAATGAGACCTGTGCAAAGCACACAGATTATGACTACTTTAAAGCAGGCATTTTATCAAAATAGCAATTTTGCTGCACTATATTTGATTTCTCCAAAACCAAGCATGCGCATTTAACACCAAACAAAAAACTCTATCTGAAAACATTTAGCAATGAAACATCAAATTAAGTTGGTCTCCTACCTTGCGAAATGCTGACATAAGGGGTGTAATCTTCCGATTATCTGCAGCATCCACATCTGCTCCTGCTTGCACAAGCAACTGAACCACATCGTAGTGACCACCATTAGCTGCTAACCACAGAGGTGTGTTTCCTTTCTTGTTACGAACATCAATATGTGCTCCTCTAAAGCAGAGGTGTAATTGAGTGAAACAAGGTATGAGTAAAGGTGGAAGTCAGGAAGAAAGACCACAGAAGATCAGAGTACATTTGGATATATAATCACTGTAATCTGGTGGCTAGAGAAATTCTGTCCCTGCCGTTTTAAGCTGCAATGTAGTGACCCAGAGGTTATTTAAACCTTCCTTACAGAGATGAACACTCACCTGAAGTACTACTGCAACACAGCTATGCAACTAGCAACCACAGGTCCTTTAAATTATCATTAACATGGTAACCACTCACAGGAAAAGGATGCCCTTTATATTTTAGCAGTATACAGGATTATGCTTGAGGAGCTCAAGAGCTACTTCCAGGTGGGGAAATGTTCACGTGGGAATTGCTGGATTAATAGGCAGCCAACAGAACTGCAGAGCCAAACACTGTTTGCTTACCTCTGGTCCCAGCTGCCTACTTAGCCTAATGAACACTGGAGTAGCAGGATACTCCAGGATAACACTGGAGAGCAGGGAACAGATACAACATTCTGCTTCCAGAGCTTCCCGTTCCCTTGCTTTCAGCTGTGTGAGGCAATGTAAACAAAGGCACAAGGGCACCCTTGCCATGGAGAGAAATATAGAACAATAGAACAAATGAGCCACCGTAATAACAGAGAAATAATTTACCGGTTAATCAGGAGTTCACAGAACTTGTAGTGACCCTTATCTGCTGCAATTGTTAAAGCTGTATCTCTTGAGGAAGGCACAGGTGGAGCATTAACATCTGCTCCTTTATCAAGGAGAACCCTTCCAACCTCTGCATAACCTCCTGAAGCTGCTTCCATCAGAGGTGTGAGGCCAGTCTGTGCAAAGAGGAGTTACACGCAGCATGAAATATGTACAATATACTTTGGCTGAGACATAAATGATCCCTACACAGGGAAATCAGTTGGTTTTTTTTTTTAATTTAGCTGCATATATTTACTTTAGGAGCCTAACTTCAAGCAGTCTCTTTCTCAAAAAACCCCACAATAAACAAGAACAAGAACAACAACAACAAAAAAACAGCCAAACCCCAAATACTCTTGGCCATTGATTTATACAAACCCAGGCAAACTGTTGACTAAGTACCACCAGATACCTGTCTCAAGAGCAAAACCAGAGTTTACAACAGGATCTCTCGAACAGAGGTTAAAACAGATCCAAACAAAGACACAAGTGTTTCTAACAAAAATGCTCAGAAAGGGACTTTATAGCTTTTCTCTAGCCTCCCTTAGCGCCGAGACTGATCTGGGCCCAACTCAGTTGCCACGCTAGACTGTTAAATAAACTTACACCAGCTGCTAACATGCCCAACTGACCATTTGAGAGCTGGCTTTTATCCATATCCCCTTTTCTCCAGCCACAGTCATTCCAGAAGCAGGCGGGGTAGACAGACACAGCAATTATTTCAGCAGCCTTAGGAGTTACCAAAAATTCCTTTGTGCTGGGGAAATCAGTCTGGCTGTCTACACAAGCTTTAAGCTTGCTTTATGGCAGGAGACACAAAGCTGTCCCAGAGTACCAAAGGATGGGACCTGTGGAGCATTTCAGAGGCACAGAAAGTCACAGTACTGAAGCCATGGGTTCTACAGCAACGTAAAAGCTTTACAAAGTTTGACTGCACTAATTCTGTTGTAGACAAGAAATCTGTTCTATATGAGAATCACTACAAGAAACACTATAATCTTCCTGCCTAGACTTCACTCACATGTGAAAATAGCTATGTCTGTTCTGTTAACAAGCATCCTGTCAAACTTAAACCTGAAAAGTTTCTCAGTACTACAGAGTAAGAGTCAATCTAAGTCTCATTAGGAACTCAGAAGGACTAACACAAAAAAAACCCTAACACAAAAAAAATCATTGTTGATGTGTTTATTAAAAAAAATTCAAACCAAAAAGCCACCAACTTATTTCAGAACATGTAATAAGTCCTCTGATTTAATAAGCCCTCTGAGGCCAGAGAGGCCCAAAGAAACAGGAAAATTTGAAGAAACTTGACTCAGAGAAATCACCCATTAGAAGCAAGTCACAAGGAAAGGCAATTCACACCCTTACCTTCGCCCGGTGCTCAACGTTGGCCTTCCTGTCCAGGAGCAGACTGACCACCTCTGCTCGGCCCTGGAAACAGGCCAGGGTGAGCGCTGTGTTGCGGTTGGTCTCAATTTGGGCGTTGATGTCAGAGCCCATGTCAAGCAACGGTTTCACGGCAGGTACGTGGCCATTCATCGCAGCCAGCATCAGGGGAGAGATGCCCAGCTTACTGCCAGTCCTAATGGGAAAGAAACAAACTGCAGTTCCCACAACTGGAGGAGTGCTCTGGGAAACAGAAGCGCATCCAAGAGGAAGCAAATGTTTTGGTGTAAGCCAGAAAGGAACACAACATATACAAATACAGACAGTGGCCTAAAATACTAGCATTTTTTAACTGATGAGGAGAACTCATCAGTTAAACTCATGAGTAACTACTAACTGATGAGGAGAAACCATCACAGTAACTACCTGCAATAGACAATTGCAATTTAGAAATAAGGATCACACATTTCAGGTTTTAAATGTTCAGATGGCTGAAGCACACAAACTTTAAACTACATATACCGTAAGTCAAGGCTTCATCTGACTGATCTGGAAAAAACAAGCTTCCAGCACAGCTGCAGCTTTACCTTCTGTCTCACTAGAGAAAGTTATGTGAGTTTTGATAATACGATAAAGAGGAAGATTAGGAGACATAGCTGTGTAAATTTGTTCCTCTTACTGAAAAGATACCTCCAAACACACAAAGGTCCCGTTAGTACTTTAGCTGGTTCCTTTACTTGGTTATATTGGAAATAAGTTTGACTCCTAGATCCCAGAATGGTGGGAAAGGGAAGAAATACATTTGCAAACTATAACAAAAATTCCTTAAAATGGTATAAGGGAGATGAAGCTTGTGATAGTGAAGGGCAATTGAAAAGCACTAAATTTGGACATAAAGAATAAGATCAGCCTGTAGTGGCTGCAGGGGCTGGAAGCACTAGAGATTCGAAGCCACGCCTCGGAATGCAGCCAGCAGTGGGGTGTTGGTGCTATACTGCAGGTCACCCCACGTACACAGCACATTACCTTGAATTAATTTCTGCCCCAGCGTTGAGAAGTATCTTGATGATATTAACATAGCCACCAGATGCAGCAAGGCTTAACGGCGTATAATCAGACACATTCCTATGTTCTTTATTTGCTCCGCGGGCCAACAGCAAATCAACAACCTGAGAAGACAGCACGCGGATTAGGAGACATACTGTGGCCTTTGCTATTATCCAGAAAGGAAAAGGATGTTATCCCATGTTCAAGCCTTCCAGTATGCTACCAGTTTGCATTGTTAATAGAAAAGATTCTACAGGAAAACCTCTATCCTCTTTTGCTTTACTTTTACATGTGCGCTGTACAGACTCAGCAACTGATGAATGCATCAGCTACTCTGCGTGGGTAACAACAATGCAGCACTTGTCTTCCAGAAAGATTATTTTATCTAATCAAAAATGCAAGGCTTTAAAGTGAAGCTCTTCCTGTGAATCTTAAGTTTGCAAACAAGGGATCTATCCCACTCCCATTATGTCTCACGCTGTTTGAGCATCTCTTTCAGAAACTCCCACGACTTTAATTCAAGTGACACTTGGCCAAGTTTGACCATCTGTATTACATGCCTTTCCAACAAAACACATGGTAAAAATCAGACCCACTGATGTTAATGGAACAAGCATGAGGAAGAGTTTCTCTTCTCTATCAGACATAAAGCAGGGAAAAATTAAAATGTTTCTGCACTTCAGTGGGTGTCATTTTATTAGCACGGCTGGGTGATTTTCAAATAAGCCAGAGACAAAACTGCCTCGCAGCCAGAAACCTAAGAGGTAGATTTTGGCATAAGGAAAAAAAAAAAAAAGATTAAGAACAAAAGACTTAAGTAGTTCAATAAGCAATGCTATCACAGGCCACACTGATCTCTCCTTTTATTTGTGAGCAGCGCTTTTACTGTTAAAGATCTGCAATTTAAAAGTCAAAGTGGAAACTTTACAGTTTTGGCCAACTGTTTTAATCCCTGCAAGTTCCAAATCATACCACACTCATGTCTGGCACAGAGCCCGTTGCCACCTCCGTGCCATCTTCTAAGCTAGTATGCTCGTGATTACAGCAGGAAGGATTTAACAAAGCTTACTTGGACAAAGTATAAATAAAGCTTCACCATCTTTAAAAGGGTAGTACAATGTGTCCCGCGTTACCACTAAAACCAGATCCTGCCAATACAGAATTCCAGCTTCTGTCCTGTGTGCCTGCACCAGCTGTTTAAATTCTGAGAGTGTGGAGGATGCAGAATGAAAGTGTTCAAAGAATAAAGTTATTCATTAGACATCTCTACGTCTCTCAGAAAAGTACTTCTCTCGAAAGGATACATCAACAGAAGAATGACCACAGGTTGTAACAACAATTAGCTAACAAAACTGGGATAGCCAAGGGAGAAAAGAATAAATTCCCTCACCTCTTGGAAGAAGAAAAATACTTAAAATTAGCTACACTTACACCTACCAGAGAAGGGATGATTTATTACACCATCAGCACAAAACCCCCAAACTAGCTACAGAATACAATTCAAACCCTTTGAGGACAAATAGGTCGGTACCTCTTGGCGTCCACCGGAGCATGCCAACGACAGGGGAGTATCCTTTGTGCGCTCAGACTGTGCTTCTATATCCCCACCTTTGTCCAGAAGAATTTCCACCACACCAACATGTCCAGCAGTTGCAGCCAGAATCAAAGGCGTAAAGCCTAGTAACAAGAGATCGTGTTAAAAGCAACCTCAGAATTATTATTAAGGAGGAGAAATGGACAAAACAGTTAATTCACAATGACTTCCACTGATCAGATGCCTTCCTCAGACTGGGGTTTCCTGGTGTAGGCCATCATCTCAGACCCTTTCCTAGCCTTCTTCTGACCCTGACACATCTACATCTAATTCCAGCCAAATACAAAGGCTCTTCAAAAGAAATATGAACAGCACTTCCACTGGTCAGTTTGGATTAATTTCTGACCAGCTCATCTCTTTAGAGAAGTCATGGCTTTCTACTTAAACTCTGTTTAATAAAGCTCCAAGGAAATTCATCTACACTATGCATGAGGCTTACTTCCAGTGGTTAATGTGAGTTTGAAGGGGAGTGGCACAGTGATTTTGTTCTCTCAGCTCGAAACAGTTGAGATTTTACCAAACTGTTATTGGGAACAATATGATACACGACCTGACAACTACTCCCCATGAGTTTTGTCAGCCAAGGTTTGATATTTACCCCCATCAGCTGCTCTGTCCAGGACGTTAAGGGCTTTCCTAGAGTCAATCCTAAGGACAAAGGTGTTTGCTTACACTAGCACTCAGATGCAATCTGGAAGGTATGCAACCTCACTGGCTTTATACAGCCAGTATTTCCACTTTAAATGCAAGAATGCAATTCTGTATTTTTGCAAGCTTTGGTAATTTTGTGAAGCAAAAATCCCCACATCCCAATTTGAAATTGGCCGTTTCAAGCTGTAGCTTGTGGTCAAGCTGTTTTACTATTTTATCTTACCCTTCTTGTCTCTGTGTTCAATATTGGCACCACGTGCTATCAGTACAGACACAAGTTCTTCATGACCTCCTGCACACGCCAGGGTCAGAGCAGTGTCATGATTACTTTCAGTCTTCATGGGTGGGAAGAAAAAGCAGATAATCAGAAATTAAAAGTACTTAAGAGAACTTAAACATTAAGACAGCACCAGATCAGAGATTTTCCTCTCAGAACTTGAGAGCAAATCCACTCAAAACCAACTGCAACTACTCACATGTGCATCGATGTCAACTGAAGGATACATGGGGAGCACTGACTGCGAGGGCACATTGCTGGGTGCCTGGGAACAAGGCTCAGGCGTAGGGGATTCAGTAGTGTGCGAGGAGCTGGTGGAGCCACTGGGCACTCTGCTATTCACAGCTGAAAAGTAACACCATGTTATTAATCCACTCAGGAATGCTGCTGTTTATCTGAAAGTTATTTAGTCCCATAAAACTGCAACGGTCTAATATCAAAACAGTAACGGGTGGGAAACAAATTAAGAATTCTTAAAACCAAACGAGTTGATGTCTTGAACAAAGAAGCTTTCCGGGAGTTAAACAGTGTAAGCATCGTCTCCAAACTGTGTTAAGTTAGAAAATAATTTTGTAAGTTAGTCAGTATGCATTATGAGTATGAAGATTATTAGTTACCCTTTTCAAGTTGTGACCTTCACTGTTAAGAGTTCAATTATATCCTCAGTCTAAGCAGTTAACTGATTTCTCTCCACAATACGAACCTCATGTTCAGAAATAGTCTCATTCTGGAATTCTGAACTTTCTTATGCAATGGTTAGTGCACACCTAGTCTCTGGAGAAGGCTTTCAAAGCAAGATGACCAACAGCAACATACATCATTAATCACATCTCAGAGTTATCCCAAGAAGGGTGGAAGAGAAGCAGACAGAAGGGGGCAGTCAACAAAAATAAGCAAGCTGAGAACTATCTGTGCTCCCTAAAATTTACTCTGATTCATCCACAGCCTGAAAAAGATTTCATTCTAAAGATCTAGAACAGGTCAAGGAATCAGGGAATGCAACTCAGGCTTTTTAAAAATATATATGTATGTAATTGAGAAGCACATTTTATTCAACTAGTTTGTAAATAAAGGTTTATCAGAGCAAGCAGAGAAATATCCCTGCACATCTCTACCGTGGGGCCAAGACCTCTGCCTGCCTTTGTAACCAAATGAGAGACTGAGGGGAGCTCAAATGAGTCTAAAACTCAGCTGGGATTACCTGGCAGGAGGGTTTACCAAGCCTATGCAGTAGCTACGAGTTATGTATGTGCAGTACACCTCGCTGAGACAGCGGCTGGGTTTGACAGGCACTGTCACTGCTGGACTGCCAAATCTCTGTACTGTGCAGTCTCAGTAGACAGAATACCTGGTTACCTTTATTGGTCCAAAACACACAGTATTTTGTAGTATTCTTGGAACAAGCAACTGACAGAAAGCACTAACAACCAAGAGTAAGAAATAAGCAGCAGCATTTTGGTTTTGTCCAAGTGTTTCGAGCAGTCAGGCAAGATGAAGAATGAACACAAACCTGTGTATGACTTCAGAGAAATTTTTGCAAACTTTTCCCAGCTCAACCTTCCCGATTCCACTGACAAATTACACATCAGCAATCAGTGACAGGAAAACCATGCAGAATTTCTTCTGCCTTAGAAAACTCCTCAACGTGACCACTCATACCAGTAATGCAGCCCACAGGACTGGGTATGCACGCGTGGAGCAAGGTTAGATGGGCCACTGTGGTTGGGTTCTGGAAATGTGGAGGGGGGGTTGTCACTGAAACTTTGAGAGGTGAAAGTTTTCAGCTGTGCATTTTAAGTAAAGCATTCTCCTGGGCACACAGGCAAACCCCAGCATTAACATTTAGCTACCACATTTAAACAACAAAGTACTGTATCTAAATTCAGAGTCAACTTTTGGTTCATGGTGCAACCTTCACAAGCAAATCAGGTTTGTATTTTTAATGCAAATTTAAAAGTTTCCTATACAGAAACTCCCACACTTCATCTGCTTACTATGGATTATCACTTATAGCAGCAGATAAGTATTAATTAATGCAATGTAATTGTCTTCCTCCTCAATGCACTGAAGTGCAAGATACTAATTGGATTCCTAAAGATTATTCCTTCCAAAATACAAGACACCAAATCACTCTGATAAATTAAATCAAACTATTCCTTCCCCATGAAAGACACTGACTCAATGGTTTCAGATCTTGCAGCTATAAATACACAAAGACAGGTGCATGTGCTGTGCATACAAAGCAGGGGTGCGCAGAGGGATTCCACCTGAGCCACTTTAAGGGTCCTTAGAGTAATGTATTCAGTGTTGTGGCTACAAGTTCCACAAAGTCTCTGTATTTCACAACCATGACTGAAAATGTTCAAGTATTTCTGACATCGATCTTCATCGTGTACTTGAAACATGAGTGCACAACAAGCATTTCAGGTGCACAGTTACGATGAAGTCAGATGGGACAGAGAACTCGAAGGCAGGAGAAATGTCGAAATCCCTGTACTGGCAGCCCAAACTCTTGCTTAAAATCGAATTTGACAACAAATAGCCCTACAGTGCCCACTGATTAATCATCCTCTCTGTAACTACAGAGTTTACCAAATGGAAGGATTTTTTAAAGTGTCATTTTTTTCCCCTTAATGTGGCTGGCAACCCGGCCAATGGACTATCAGTGGGATTTGTGTGCTCTGGAGCAAAACACATCCGAGATCTCCTACCTCAAATTCCACAGGGCTGATTTAGCTCAGCCTAAATTACATGACAGATATTTTAACTGAAAGATGACCTTGCAACAATGGTTCCAACGTTCCCTTCACGTACGTTTGTACGAAATTGGAGTTAATTTGTATTCCCCCAAATCCTGTTTCTGGATTACCTTCCTCAGTGGTGGGAAGTAGACAACTCCTGCAAACCCATCTAGGGAGATACAGACTGGACACAAGAGGAGATCCACCTCTCTGCTTCTGCCTCCCCTGACCAGGAGGAGGCCAGCTGTGCCCTCGGGCATGGCTTCATTCCTCTGACCATGGCCCCAGGGAAGTGGAAGGCCAAGCACTTGTGAACCTCTTGCTCATCACCAGTCATACTCCAATCACCAGAAGCTAATGTGCAGGCTCCCAGAGGAGCAATGCCACCAACCCACTCCAGACTTCCACCTCAGCAATGGGCATTAGGACAGGAAGGTGGTCTGCAGTGGGGAGAGCGCTGCCACTGCCCCCAGCCTCAGGAGAATGGCTAGCTGGAGGGCACAGAACCAGCCATGGGGCACCATCATCTTCAGCATCTCTGCCCTGAGCAGCAGGACTGGACTAGAAAAATGTGCAGCGTTCACTGTCTGAGAAAACAAGGAGGGAAACTTTCCAACATGCACAATGCTTCCAGCTCAACAGGCGTTCTGTCTTTTCACCAGGGAGGTTAAACACAATGATAGCCAAGCACTGATTAAAAAAAAAACCAAAAACAAACAAACAAGAAATAAAAAAATCATTTTTCACAATATGTACCTCAGATCTTTCTAAAATAGCTATTTTGTGACCTAGGTTTTGGATGTCTCCACAGACTTCAGTAATCAAAAGCCTTACATGAAAACAACATAATTCTATGACAAAATCCAGGTTCCCCAGATTTTAAGGAGGGCGTGCAACTTTCCAAAGGGACTTCTGAATGTGTGTGAAGTCAAACAAAGGTCTCCAAAGACATGGATGACTATTTTCAAAGTTCTGAAAAAATATCACAGGAAACAGTAAAATAAAAGGAAGGAAGAACTTGGGTTTTTATCTGCTTAGGACTCTGGANTCTGGACCTGCTCCAGCAACTCAATGTCTTTTTTTATCCTGTGACACCCAACCCCAAACCCAGTGCTCAAGATGTGGCCTCACCCCTGCGGAGTACAGGGGCATGATCACTTCCTAAGGAATGTCCAGCCTTCCTGGACTCCTTTTCCCTTTGGGACTGTCTCCCAAGGGGCTTTTGTAACCAGAGTTCAGAACAGGCCCAAGTTAGCTNTGGCAGATCGTTGAGCAAGCAGCTCTGGATGGGATTGCAGTTGAGAGTCTGCAGCTACCTAACTATTGTCATGCATGAACATGGAGGTTCATGAATAATGCACTTGGGTTTCAGCTCCCCTTTTCTCAAAGGAACTGGGATTTTCAGGCCGAGGAAAACAATCCTTTTTCATAGAATCACAGAATCATTAAGGTTGGAAATGACCTTCTAGATCATCATGTCCAACCCTCCTAAACATTATCATGCGCCCTA
>VWZY01012409.1:533037-581925 GCA_013399075.1 Chloroceryle aenea | reverse complement strand
CTATCATTTCATGGTCGCTAAGCCCAAGACAGCCTCTGACCACCACATCACCTACCAGTCCTTCTCCAGTAGTAAGGAGCAGAATGAGGCACTTCCCCTGGTGGGCTCACCTTACCAGCTGACTCAGGAACCTCCAGGACTGCTGCCTTGCTGCTGTGTTCTATTTCCAGTAGATGTCTGGTAAGTTGAAGGCCTNCCTTGTCACCACAGCCATCGATCTCTATACAATCAAAACACTCCCTAATGTACAGAGCCACCCCACCACCTCTCCTTCCCTCTCTACCCTTTCTGAAGAGCTCGTAGCTGTCTACTGCAGCACTCCAGCTGTAAGAGTCATCCCACCACATTTCTGTGATGGTGGCTGTGTCACTGCTGTCCTGCTGCACCATTCCAGCTCTCCCTGACAGCTGCCCATGCTGTGTGCAGTGCTGTACATGCACTTACAGCGGGCTAGCGAGTTTGCCCCCGATACTGGAGTGCTGCCAGCAGGCCTGGTGCCCTGTAAATCTCCCCGTGATCAAAAAAACCCCAAAACTCTGCCCGTGGCACCAGCCTCTGATCCACGTGTTAAGCAGGTGTTTTCCCCTGGCCCTTTCGGTGTTCCTTCCTGCCGCTGAAGGGAACAGCCTCTCAGTTTCACCACCAGTCTTTCAGCCTGTCCATGCAGCTTCTCCAGAAGGTGGTACTGCAGAGAGGCTTCTGCACATTGGTAACTGCATCTTGTTCTGTGAGTCACCATTTCTCACTCCAGATTATCCTAGTAACCAGCTTTACTCCAAACAGAAATGCTAAATACAGTAACTCAGATGTCACCTTCCAAATCATTACCTTAAAATCACTGTTCTGTATAACCAACCACAGCCAGAATTTCAGAACCAAGTAACAGTTAATAAAGTTGCTCAAAACGTGCCTGGAATTACAGCAGACAACTGGGAGCTCACAGGAGAGCCAGACAGAAGCACACAGAGATGCCACCTCCTGACTAAAAATACAGACCAAGTAGAACAAACAGGAATAAAAATACTCAAACCACAGACAAAACCTAGCAACAAATAAAGTTCCTCATCTTGGACACCTTAAACCAGCCAAAGAGCCTCAATTCAGACACTGCAGCTAGGAAATCTGCTACGGTAAACGTATCAGTGAACTGAACTGGAACTCCAACTATGCGAGGAAAGAAGCTTTGAGAAACCAAATGTCTACTGTGTAATGAAAATTAGATCCAAACCCATCCTCTTCTATTGGAAGACATGATCCATAATAATTTATTGCCTTCCCACTCTAAGCTGCACAATCTCTTTATCCCTTTTGTAACTCCTATTACAATTTAGGCTGCACTAAGTTGCACCTTCACACACAGGATTAGTTGCAAGATTTTTGCTTCAGCACATCTAAATAAACTCCAGTACAACCAAAACGTTCTGGAGTGGAAAAGGCTGCTGCATTTTAATGTTTTACTTGACTTTTCAAAGGTCACCCAGTTATTTCTGTGTAGCTTTATGAAAGAGGGGACTCAAGTACACATCTTAGCAGTGACTGCCAGAGAGATTCACAGCACTTCACACCTTGACATCAACAGCTGGCAGCTGACAAATCGTGCCAGTAGACTGGCAAGATAAATACTTCATTGCTCTATGTTGTCACAATGGAGTTAGCAAAATAAAGATTTGAGGCTCTGTAGTGATACAAATTCTCCCTTCCAACCAGTCTCAACTGAAGCTTTGAAAACTTTGCCTCTTACATCACCACTGCTAAGAGCAGCAGCAAAAGGCATTACAGTGCAGAGGGCAGAGAGCCAATTTAACACTTCTGTTCTTCTGGAGACCCCATACAAACAGCAATACTCAGCAGGAACAAGCACATTCATGTCTCTTCTAAACCAGGAGTCACTCACCACCATTCCTGCAGCTCCGCTAGCGGTGCTGGGATCCGGGGTCGGACACTTCACTGGCACACCCCAGCACGGGACACAACTTCTCTAGGAGGCAGAGCTCCCACGCACCAGGCACAAGTCCATTAATAATTTTATCTGGCATCTGCACCACGTGCAGAAAAATCAGCTCTTGTAACAGTTTCTATTGATCAGAATTCCTTTCCAGAATTAAGGGCTCATGGGCAAGTTTGTGGAAAGAGGTCAAGTGCGTTTTCAATACAGAACAGGGTTTGGAGTGTGAGTAGGCAGATTTATAGTTTTGATTTAATGTGGATAGGTTTGAGATATAGAAGGGTTATAACGTACACAGGGGTCACTCTTTTACACAGTCTGGCCTTAAAAAGTGACCAAAGTATCTTAATTCTCTTCCAACTATTTTTGGGGGGGTGGGAGTAAAAGAAACTTATGAATTAAAAGAAAATGCATTTCAATAAAGCAGCATTGATACATTTTTGCAGGCACCTCTGGAATTGGACAGGTCAACATTCCTGGAGTTGCATTTCTGTAAACACATCTGTGAGTTGTTAGAAGAGCGTGCTCCTTGTACTGGTTTTAGAAAGAAATAAATCTCTTTTCTCAGCAAAAAATGTCTTTACTTAAAGCCAATAAACAGTTTCAAGAAGATGAGCAGGTATCTGCTATATATATTTTTAATTCCTTTGAAAAGGAAAGGTTTTCTGGTTATTTGCAACCACTCTGAAACAGCACAGCTCCTGCACTCAGCGACTGCGGCCGTTTCTCATTTTGGGTGCACTGAATATTTTGAATGCAACACACAACTGCTAACCATGAAAGACTCTACACCTCTCGGCCCTGCTAGCTCTGTTGAACTGTCAGCAAAAGCAACTACTCCACAGATGAAACCCTTGGTGACTACGTCTGGCATTCAAACTTTCCTCCTCGTGCACTTCAGCGCTAAATCTTGAGTAGTAAAAAAATAAAAAATACTGAGAAAATTCCAACTGCATTTTTGTTTTAAAGTTGGCTGAATACTCTGAAGAGCACTGTAGAGGGAGGTAGGGAGGCACACCATGCCAGAAAAGGGGGAATGAAGACTTTCTCTATAATACAAGAGGATTTCTTTCAATTCCACTGTGTAGCTGAAGGGAGCTGGTACAGCGCACCACGCTACTCCACCAAGCATGGACTGTCTGGGAGGTTGCAAAGTCACAAGTAGTCTCGACTTGCACGAGCGTGATGCAGTTATCACTCTAAAGGTTCACAGGAAAGACTGGAAAAAGGCCTGACTGCACATTTCTACAACCTTGAAATGAACTTAAGAGGACATGGCAGAGACTATGAAAGGAAGGGGAGTGGGGAAGACAGGAAAATAAGGGCTGAGGGACACACAAGAGGTGCAAACAAAAGCTGAAAAACACTGAATTAAAAAACAAAACCAAAACAAAACAAAGGAAAAACAAACTACAGACCAAACAACACTGGCTATATCCTACATACCTCCAGCAGCAAACATCAATCCTAGTCAAATCCATGAAATGAAATCCACCAAAACGATACCTCCTTTTCCACAAGGGGACGCACACAACCCAATATGTTGGGACCTCCATTCCTCTTCACATCGTTATCAATAAGTGGAAGGATGACTGGATTTTTCCTTTTCATCCAGATAATAGACACATTTTTGCCATATGTTATAGCTAACAAGCAGACAGTCCTGTGCAACAACCAGGGTTTAAAGGGTGTTCTGAAAACACATGCCATTACACAAACTAAGCGGTTTAGAGCGGATCCCAGGCTGTGTTTAAACTGTAACAGCATCTTGAGCAGCAAGGAGAGGGACACATTTGTCCTTGTAAGTGACAATAATTTGGCTTTTTCTAGAGGTGGCTATTACGCCGAAGAAAGTCACTGAGGTACAGGCCTGTACAGAAAACTCTACAGAAGATATAAAACTGTCACACTTTCAGGTTTCCTAATGGGCACTACTCATCACTCACCATACGGCTCTTTAAAGAAGCACAGCAAAAGATGAGGCCAAAGGGGCTAAAACAGGTCTCCAAAACAGGAAGTTTTGCATTTTGGAAAAAAAGATATTTAAAAGTCTCATGTTAGAATTGGAAGTCACTGTTAGGATTAATAGAACTAATCAGTAACTTTATTCTTAAGCAAGTATTCCCAAACTGGAAAACCCCAAGATGTTTTTGGAGGGAAGGAGAGAGAGGGAAACTGAGCACACAAATTAATGCAAAAATAGGTATATTTCTTAACCCACCTGCTATTAGGTCATCAAGAGTGTCGGTAAGCGTCTGTGCTGGAGTGGCAACCATTAATCCGTCTGGTTCTTGAACTAAGAGCCCCTGCCCAGCAATTTGCTGCTGCTGTCCTACATTCTGCTGATTCCCTAATGCTTTCTGAAGTTCAAGAGACTGTGTCCCATTATAACCTAAATTACCAGAAAAATTACATTGCGGTGCTGGCAAAGGCTGGATAGGGACAAACTCTATTTGTTCAGCAGGTGGTGGAGACTGTTGTTGCTCGTCATCTTTAGACAAGATTGTGTCAACCTGAGGTAACCCTGAAAAGTTATCCTCTGGCAGACCCTTATCAGCTTCCACTTCTGGGAATACCCCTGTAAGTGGGCACTGCTGCTGCAGGGGAAGTGGTGTGTCTGTCTGACCTTTGGGCTCCAAATATTCTTTGGTAAACTGCTGTTGGGTTTTCATCTGCAACTGCCTTTCCACCTTCTGCAGCTCCTTCAATATTTTCTTCTTCTTCTGTACTTGTTCTTCTCTGTTCTTTTTAAGTTCTTCGATCTTATCTTTATTTAAAGGTTCACCTTGAATTAATTCCAATGATTTAAGTTGTGCTTTTTCAATAGCACTAATTCTCTGTCCAAGTTCATTCAGCTTGCCTTCAGTCTCTTCTACTATGCATTCCAAAGGCTGGTATGGGTGAAAAGGTGGCAGTAGGTCCTTATCTGCTACCTGCAGGGAACTTGACTTCTGCTTGGATGCACCTAAGCACATGAAAAATGTTTGAAAAAATGCCATGCTGAAGATACCCCAAACCTCCCCTCTCACCCACCAAAAAAAATTAAAATAAAATAAAATAAAAATCTTTGCAACTAACACTGCACATCTGTCAAACCACAGAAAGGTAAACTCTACACTCCATGTTAAGACAGGAAAGGACAAAGCACATAGCTGGAATTTTCAATATTGATCCTAACAGCCCTCTGAACGCAGCTATTTTAATCTTAAGGAACAAGGAACTGGTATGGTTTCTGACATACATGACAATGCATCTGGGAAGTGAAATCAGCAAGAGCAAGGCAATTTACATAGTTTACTCAGTTCCCAAAGTTGTTCTGGTTTAAGACTATCTTCCAGAGCTAACTGCCACCAGCAGGGTTACGAGCAGAAGTAGTCTGAGTGAAGGCTAACTACTCTACAGTAAGAGCAGTGTTTGAGCCAGGGGATCTCCAAACACTACAGCATTCCACTGTCACGTTACAAACAGAATCCTGCCAGTGCAGACTTAGTTATGTACATAAACATATTCTGAAGCTTCAGCACCTTTTTCAAAGTTTTGAGAATTAACAGTTTGCTTGCCTCCCTCTCACCAGTAACAAACCAGCAACTCTGCTTCCTAAGTAAGACCTAGAAAACAATCTTCAGTACAATCCAGCAAGGAACACGGTACCAGGGCAGGGCTTCTCCAAGTGCTTCCAGCCTACAAGCAACCCAAGGCTGCTTTCTCTAAAGCCATACCTGTGAAACCTACAGTAAGATCTTGCTAAATAGGAATCAAGTGCTGAAATTTTAATTATGACTCAACTGTAAGAAAATTTAGTTAAAAATGGGGAATGTTTTAGCCCGATCAGATCATCTTCTGCTCTGTCATTCGCCATACCCAAAGGGGATACACATACCAGACAGTGAAATATGTAGCTTAAAAAAAGGAAAAAACCTTTAATATTTACAAAGCAAACTTCTGTAATTAATAATTAAAAGGGGAATTAAAATTATGTACAGTTTGAGCCACGGCTTACTAAAGTTGCCTAAACATCACCCAGTTAAGCTAAAATCTGCATGCAAGAACTAAGTCCCACATCAGGCACTAGCTCTGAAAGGATTCAGTTTCCTAAAGCACTGATAACATTTCTCTGAGCCTTCCTTCACTGAAATACGAATTCACACGTGACTTCATTCCAGACTGCTGTTAAAACAGTAGTCACATACACCTCACTCTGAAATATTATTTTATTTATTTGAGAAAAAGCAAACCAATGTGGTACTTTCTCTTATAAAAAGAAAGAAGAAATATTACAATAGAATTGAACCAGCTCTATGCTGAATGCCTTTGCCAGATGCTCTGAAGCAAAAGGAAGCCACATCCAAAGTTAAGGGAAACAACAAAAATCTTAACCCAGGGAAACAGCACAGCACCCCCCAAACACTGCAGACAACCTCCAGTAAGCCCTTCCTCCAGTTCAGTACTTTGCCCAGGTCAGTAGTTCCAGCTGAACACGTATTCCAAGCACTACTATTCTTTGGTCTCTGAACCATAAGTGAGTCTCAAGACAACTCCTCAGAACACAAGAAAGTCTTTGACTAGATTTTAGCAATAACTTCTTTTGTGGCGACTAGTGGATTTTTAGCTCAAGCCTGCTTAAGCTGCTGGCCATCTGGCTTTGCACTGTGGGGTTTATCTAGGTACCCTTTCATTTTAAAGGCCATGACTGATAAAGGAAGTATTGCAGACCACTCTTGAAAAATACATTTGCACTCACCAAAAATCTCCAACACATTTCTCTCTCATTGTTGGAAACTATTAAAAGGCAACTGCTGTCTTTTGAAACTGAACTGCTTCACTGCTGAAGTAGCAGAAGCATTGTAACAAACAAAGTGCAAATGAACACTGCCTTTTAAGTCGTGTGACTGTGATGGGAACCCTTTGCACTGCTCTTCCCCATAGTTCCTCAGGTTCCGTATCCACACACAAGCCATGACCTGGCAGCTCTGGACAGCTTACATCACACTGTGGGAAGGAAAAGCTGCAGTTCAAAGAGCACCCACATAATAAAGTGCTAATATTGTCCATCTCAGTTAAGTCCCACGTGGGCAGAAAACAAGCCTGCATTAGGAAAACTTTTCTACAAACACAAGAGAAAGTAAAGAGCAAATCTACAGCCTTGTGTCAACACCTGGACTGGGGAGAGGAGCCAAGGCTGGTCTCACAGTGGGCAGCACTCCCCAGACAGTGAGTCAGACCAGGAATGCCCACAGAAAGTTTGGACAGTTTCTGAAGACGGGTGTTAGGAATCAGCAAGTCAAGAGCTGGGCTCTCTGGTTCCAGAAAAGGTGCAGACATTTACTTTAATCAATTTCTAATTAATTAGCAAGGCCACTTTTCAGGCTCCAGATCACCCTTTTTGTGCCAGAAAATAGTTGGAACCTGTAATCTTGGGGCTACTGGAAGAGGCTGAGGTAGGAAGATCTGCTAAATCTGACAAGCGCATCTGAACATCAAGTTCAAACCAGAGGTGGAGAAGATGCTGCTGGTAGCTTCAAGTAAGTAAGCAGTGCAATATAATATGACAATATTGGAAGGATTTTAAGGTAACAATTTCCTGGTTTATCCAAATCTCTGAAAAATACTGTGTCCCTTTTAGTAAATAATTATGAACAAGACACTATATTCTTTCAGTTTTGAAATACTTAAGTGCAGTAAAAGTCCAACCATAGTTACTTCAACTTCACTTTTTTTCCCCCTCTTTCTTTAAATTTCATTTTGCTAGTTATCTTTTTGGTGGAGCATCAATCTTCCACACCAACAACATGCTACCAAATTTAACCTAGCAATATTAAATAGTCAATCTAGCTTCTAAAGCAACTGCTTGGGCCACTTTAAGAAAGCTCATTTAGTATGAAATAAAGACCGAGAGTCAGTAAAATCCAGACATTGCTGTGCAAGTATCACCTGCCCTCAGGTAATCACGACTGCAGGACAAAGAATTGTTGGGCTGACAGAAAAGCCAGTGTGGCTATGGGCATGACAGGAAAGTCACAGAGTAAGGAAACAACCATTTCCCAATTTATTTTGTTAACAGTAGCACAAAATTGTCCTTTTATTTATATTTCCACATTCCCACAGGTTCTGGTCCCTACTCGGCCTCCACCACCATTCTACACATGTCTTCAGCCAGCTTTTTGACCAGCACACAACTCGGACATACTCTGCACAAAAAGAGCCTCCTGTCCATTTATCTGACTTCTTGTTCTCTCCAGGAAAGGAGAGGTAAATGTTGCCTGTGGACATCTTCCACACACTGTCAATAATTGCCTAAGTACCTATGTTCTCATCGTCCCTTCGTCCAGATCAGCCTCCCCCAAGCACCAACACTGGTCTCTTAAGAGCAGGGAGGACACCATTACCCATTCGTAATGCCTTCTGGCTGCAAGTAACCTTTAAAGGCCCTAGACACCGAGAAAAAGTTTGCAAATAACCTTCATATTTGTAGTCCTCGGGTGGCTCTCCTAGGCAGTGAGACTCTTCAAGTTTCTGTTTGCTTAAAACACATTTGCTCTTTATAGGGTTGCTGCCTACACACAAGTCTGATACCATATTTCATCCTGAGTGCTCAGGATTCTTGAGAAGCCTTTTCTTCTAGACATTACTTCTAATCCATAGGATGTTATCTTCTCCCAAGAAATAATTAATTAATATGCTCTTTAACAATGAATAGAGCAGCACAGGTAAGATGCTACAGGTCCAAAATAAACATAGCTAAAACTAGTTTACTGGCCTTAATGACAGTTTTAGGAGATGTACCATCTACATTTGCTAGCATCCAAATAACAGCTCATACTTTAAAGTAGTAGCACAGGCAGGTACTTGCCACTGTCCTCTGCAAGTCTGAGGACTGAGATATTTACTCCAAGGAAGTGTCGGACAAACACGAAATGGCTGAGTGATTTTCTTACATAAACAAAGCCTAGTTCAGATCACCCCCCAAAAGCAGTAACTGATGAATTAGCAAGAGCAAAGGTTTATGTTACAATCCATTATACTCTTCAGGAAATTTCTGTCAACACAAACTGCATTTCAGCTTAGTGGTTTTCATCTTAGCCACCACCTGAAGCAGTTATGTTACACTGATGGATGTGGTACATGGGAATGCAGCTTAGTGGTGGACTTTGGTAGAGTAGCGTTAATGGTTGGACTCATTGATCTTAAAGCTCTTTTCCAACCTAGATGATTCTATGGTTCTACTTTACTTTTCATTAGATGAAATTCTGGGACTTGTTGACAGCTCCTTAATTTTTAGAGTTGTTAAATTAAAAAAGAAAGAAAAAAAAAGAAAATAAAGGAGGGGGAAAAAGAAAAGAAAGAGTGGATTGAAATCCAAACAGTTACAATTCCAAAATATTTTTCCCATCATAAAAGAAAAAAGAAGACAGGAAGAAAAAAAGTCAGCTGCATGATACACATTTCTGTATTCAAATACATCATCTCTGCTGGAACCAATATGTGGCATACAAATGTGTATGAATCACCATGTCATCCTGATAGGTAGTATTATCTAGAACTTTTTCTTTTAAAAATAATAATTAAAAAAAAATCAGACCAAACAAAAAACCCAACCCACAAAACAACCCACAAAACCCAGCCTGCTCCTGACTTCACAAAAGGCAGATGTTAGAAAGTGTAAATCCATACTAAGATCGTTGTGCTCTGTTAACAGAATCACTTGTCTGCTGCTGTTGCAGGGTTTTTTTGAAATCTGTTTCACTCAGAAGTTGAGAGTTAGATTTGTAGTCTGAAATTAAAATTTACCAGTTTCATCAACAGAAATAAAATGAGCTCTACACGGAATTTTAATGAAAATTCTTTAACTGTACTTCATATCAGTAACAAATTCAGCTCCAAGAACCTGGGGAAACAAGTCAATCTGTATACACACAAATATAAAGCACAATATTCTATAATCTATTAATAATTGGGCAACAAAAAATAGCCTATTTTTCCCAAGTAAATTCACCTGCTACATTGTTTTTAGTACGTATTTAATTCTTTCTAAAGAAGAGGATGATTTGTGGTGGTTGGAATGATCAGATGAGTTTGTATTTTCACTACATTCCTTCTGTGAACCATGCAGCTTTTTCTGCCCATCTTTATCACTCCTGCAGCTGCTTCTATGGAAAATTTGCAGGCAACAGGCACAATGATGTCCAGCAGGCAATGGTTACAAGGCTGAAAACAAGCCAAACTTAGCTAAACTTTCTGATGGTCAAAAATTTCGTTTACTTTCCAGTTTTAGTCTTCTTCCCAAGTTTTCCTCTCATAGCTTGATAGCATCCAACTGGAAAACTGCTATGATGTAATAAATGAGTTGGTAGCAAAGCAGGTGACTGAAGCTTCAAGGGACAAGAATTTCACAAACCACTATGAAAAGATTTTTTTATATGCACATGGTCTTGGAGACCTACACATGTGTCTTGCTTTTAAATTATCTGCCTGCACTGCTAAAGGTTTGCATAAAAGAATAACAAGTCTTTAAGTCTACTGAGAAAGTATTACTGAGGTTAGGAAGCCACGAGGGACAGGCTGCTGTATTCCACTTGCTAACTCATGCCAGAAAACAGCTGCTGACCCAGGCAAAAAATATGGAGGAAATGGCAAGAGTTAATCAGAAGATGTTGAAGCACATTAAACAACAAACAGGCAGCTGGACTGTGCAGTACAAAAGTCTGAAAGGAGTCAGAAAGGAAAAGCAAGAGTATCAGATTGCTTTTTTAATGCTTTCACTTCAAAGACGACAACAACACTGTCATTTTATTTCTACTGTTAACTTGGCCACCACTGCAATTAAATCACACAGTGTCCAAGTTCTCTGCCAGTATATAACTCAGTATTAGGCATACAAGTCAGATATTGGAGTGAAAGATATTTAATTAATTTGTAGCTATTGAAGCTACGTGGAGTTTGTTTTTCTTTCCTTCCTCCGAGCCGTTAGACTGTTGGATTTAGCACAGGGGTGGATACAGGGGACACCATGGACTGAAAGTCTAACTTCAAAAGCTTACAAAAATTCCTCCTCGGTTTTCAAGGGAACTCTGGTCTCCTTCCCAGGGACCGAAGGCAGACGTGAGCAGCCTTCATATGAGCAACCTAAGCCTATCTGGTCTTGTGGAATTCTAAAAAACATTAACCCCAAGTGAGAAACACTGGAAGTTCTTGCCCACTTAAATCCAACAGCAGAGAAGTCTAACGACAGCAGCGTGTTGATAGCTTTAAACACTTGGTTTGGGCAAATTAGTCCATTTGCAAGCACAATTTCAGATGAGCTATGAAGTAAAACAAATCTGAAGAAAATCTTACAAAATAACTAATACCTCAGCCTCCCAAACCAGACTGCTTTAAATTTTGACATGTTTAAAAGCACCTTACATAGTTCAAATATTTCAACTGAGAAAACAATCCTGCTTCTACCCACAGACTTCCTGAGCATCTCCTTGTTCCACTAGCATGTTGTTGTCCAATAACGTTCAAAAACATGCCAGGGGTTAAGGCACTGCACTCGCCAGGAATGCTCTCTGAAAGACTTATGGCAGAATGACAAACACCGCCGGGAGCTTCAGATCCCACTCTCATTAACACTGGCCTGCATTTACAAAGTAGGGAAGATGATCAGTGGCAACACCAGCTGATCTCCTGAAGAAATCCCACAGCATTATTTTTGACCATTCCATGTGCCAGGCACTGTCTCCTCAGGGAACGAGAGCAGGGCACTGAGAGCTGCAGCAGAGCTGCTGCACTTTACCCCCCTTGCAGCAGAAAGCAGGAGAGCTCCTCTGGTCCTACAGAAATACCACGTTTGTTTTTACTGGCCCAAAAGACTCTCCATATTGAGCTGCTGCATCAGAGCTGCTGCTGGCAGTACAAAGCACATCTTTGTGTTATCACCTTTACCTGGGTCTGAGATATGCTGTCAGCTCTGAAATGCTTCTCTTTAGTTGCTAAACATCAATATCCAATTCTTTGCCAAAATAGTTATTCAAATGGCAACTATTCCATACGTCTCCTTACTTTACTGAAGAATAATGTCATTCAAAATGAGACCATAAATTCCTCTTGAAAAGCCCCACACTGTATTTCAATCATAACCATATCGTAGCAGCGTTCTCTAGTTTTACACTCAACTTGTCAAGACTCTTCAGGAAACAAGTTGGTCCTATTGCATGTCTTGCAAAAGTAACAGATCCTCAAAAAGCAGCCTGCGCTGAGGTTAAAGCAAAGTGCTCCTCTTCTTCCCCCAAGCAATTAAAAAAGTCTATACAACAGCTCATGGGGCTGCTTCTAACTCTGAAGACAATAAATCTCTCTTTACCAGGATGAACAATTTTGTTACAGAGAACTTAAGGCTGCTTTTCCCCCTCACCCATGTAAATAATGAACGTGTGTTTATTTGCACTCTTTTGCACTTCATCTCCCAGGAAAGGTGTCTAACGATGGCAGTCCAGTAGACTAAAGCCACATGGGTGTAACATGTTAAGAAGGGAAGTTCAGCAAAGAACTCTAAGTCTACAGCAGCTAAAGCAGCAGAACGGTATCACTACAACCATCACCCAGTGTTGATCACAAGAATACCAGCTTTCCCCTCAACATCTGCCATACACAAGAGCTTTGCATGCAAAGTTTCAGGAATGCTTCATCAGCCCTGTGCCATTTCAGATTGCTAGATCTTCTGCAAGGCATCACAGGTCAGTGTTGCTTACACACATGGAGCACGTCCTGAATCCCTGAGAACTAGATTTCTCTGTGCCAGTTCCAACACCCCAGCAGTGATAACAGCCTGCCTATAGGGTTTGTTTGTTTTTAATGACAGCTATTTCTTCAACTACAATCGAGTATTTGCCTTTCCTAATTTGGTTAAATAACAGGAAACTAAGCTTATAATTTTAGTCTTCTGACGTAGTACCAACTAATCTCTCATTGATTCACATGCATCACAAAAGGCATTTCCAGAATACTAACCCACTTGACAGTACTGGTTGATATGGAATTGTAAGGGCACACGTGCTGGCATTCATGTATATATCTGCTGGGATATAGCTGTGTTATTTGAACCAGAAGTTGCAGATTCCTTTTGTTTGTTTGGTACTCATTTTTATGAAATCCAAAATATTCAGTGTTGTACCTCCAAGGCAAGTGATACAGTAACTGTATTTGAGAAGTCACACACAGGACACAGATGTATGGAGTGTGTCACAGTGGCACACTTAAACACCATTAGGTACACTTTTTTTTTTTTTTTTTTTCCTTTTCTTTTGTGCCCCTGAGGTTTTACTTGTTTGCTTAGGCAGCACTGAGCACTTCCAGGATAAAGGAATTAAGTAAAGCTAGCTAACATAGCTTTGGATAGTATAATATTGAATATTCCTGCCCAAAACTGTACATCATTAGGAGCTGCAGTTTGTAACCTTCCGCTTGAGAACCTGTGTCTTTCTGAGCTGACTTAGCAGACTTTGTTACAGAAGCCACAGCTGGAAACAAACTGCTAAATTCACCATTTCATGAATGCAAATACTTTTGACCAGCCAGTTCAGCCATGTTCAGAGCAAACCCCCCTGGTGTGCTGATTACTAGAGTAATAGTAATAGCACTCTTAGAAGAGTACTATTACTAGTACAAGAAAAGTTCTCCTGTAAGTAGATCTGCATTGGCATTTCAGAGTGTCAACACATTTACATTGCTACTGCAGGGACAGAAAAAGTTGATATATCAAGTCCATGGAGAGTAGTTCCAACTATTCTAGATGAGCAATGTACAATATTCAAAAGTTAACACCACACCTAGATTTATTAATATTTTGTATCAATCTGCACTATGGCAGTTACCACAATCACATTTTTTTTCCCCAAAAAAAATAGAATAAGCATAACTAATAACTTGGAATAAGCATAATAAATTTAGAATAACCAGCCTACACTTGTATTCTGTACTGTAGAATACAAGAAAATAAGCAAAGACTATGTACTACATAAAATACTTTTAAGTTATACCTCTAATGAGGTGTTCAAGACTTGATGGAGTGGACTATACTATGCATAAGCTCTAATAAAATTTTCCCCAGCCCATTCCTTTCCAAATTGCATATATTCTCTGAGTGGCTACATACTAACCTTTCACCATGCTCAAGAGAGGTGGCGAGTTCTCTTGAGGGGTTCTGTCAGGTTCCTGGGGAGGTACAACCATAGCAAGTGTATGCACTGGTACACGTGGAACCTTAAAACAAAGCCACAGACAAACAGTCAGATGAAACCCAAACTTTACAAAAAGGACCAGATCTTGAAGTGTTAATACAAGGACACATTTCTACAGCAGACCTCTGTTCCACTCTTCATGGGCTATGCCACCTCTCAGCAGGACCTGTGCCATGCTCTTTTATTGTGGATAATCTAACTATGCTCTTCACAGAACGCTGAACTGTGTAGGCTGGAATACTAGTAACATCTTCAGGCTTTTAATCAACTAACTCCACTGGAATGCTAACTCTCCAGCCTGCGGAATCCTAAATTTACACATTTTTTCTTTTTTTTTTTTTCCATATAACAACCAAAATCAGCAACAATATTTGAGGGGTGCTGTCACAAGAGTTTAGAACTGTTGATAAAAAAATATTGTGCAAACACAACCAAGAAAAGACTATTCTTCTGAGATAGTAGATTTGGGACTACCCTGTGTAAGGAGCAGAACAGTGAAGAAGGTTCATGAACTCTTCAGGACACCACAGACAATACCAATCAACTTTGTCATGCTCTTATTTTCAAACAGACAGATGGGTTTTAATTCTTTCCACTGTATATGCTGCCATCTAGATTAACTTCAGAAGTTAACTACTATGCAAGGGCTTCTTTGCATGGTGAGATTTAAAAAAAGACTAAAAAATTCCTTATGGCTCACCTGAGACTGATCCTGAGATGGAGGTGTGAGCTGAGACAAGTCTGCTGCAGGAACCGACAACACATTGTTTGGATAATCCAGCAAGTAAGAAACAACATTTGTATGTCCTCCTTTGGCGGCTTCGATGAGCATTGTTGAGCCATCCTGAAGTGAGATTTTTTAGAAATAAAAAGCCAGAAGATGAATTTTGCTACCTGATGTAGCACAGAAGATATGAATTAGACCACTTAAAACTGGACATTTAGCATTACATCAGCTACATGGTTCTTTCTGTACGTAAGAGAAATGCAGAGCTTTAAGTGACTACCTTGAGTCGATGAGTAGGATCTGCACCGTGAGCCAGAAGGAGCTCAACAACTGCCAGGTGGCCTCCTGCACATGCCAGTGACACCACCGTGTGGTCATTGTTAGCTGTAGCCCTGTTAACGTTGGCACCTAGGAGGGGAAGATCTCAGAATTAAGAAAGCATCAACAAGTACAGCATTTTCTGGAGTAAAGATAAACTACTAATCTCTGAATGCATACACAGTTCTAGGGTAGAAGTAAAGGACTCTGAGTAAAACTGGTGGCTTCTGCACACCATCCTTCCCACCTTGTGGAGAGAAGGCAGTAACAGCAGTAATGGTGGGCCTCTAAGTGGTGAGAGGGAACACTTAGGGTGTACAAAACACACCTTTTAAATTGTCATCAGTGTCACTACGTGGTGCAGTATTTACTGATTCAGACAGTACTTGAGGATGTGCTTTTTCTGAAGGAGGGAGGGCTTTTTTTAAGAAGCAGAAAATATTTGCTGTATTTGAAATCTACTAGTCTATACAACAGAGTAGGAAACTAGCTAAATATTTTGGGATTCATCCTATCATGAACTAAACTGACTTCAAAAAACCCTCCTCGGATTGACAAATGCTCATATACAGACAAACAGATCAATTTTAAAGAAGGATCACATAAAAGCAGAATTGTAAAATGGTATTTAAAGTTTTGTAATTAAACTAATATTTTACCTTTGCTAATAAGAAATTGTACAGTGCATAAATGACCAGCTCGTGCAGCCTTCATTAGTGGGGTTCTCCCACCTTCAGATTCATGCTCCTATTGCAAAGAAGAAATAACAGATTTATAAATGGGTACAGGATTATACCATTGTTTCAGCTTTTGAACAGTCTCATGATGGGACCAGAATTACCTTTCTCAGCAGAACATCTGTCTTACAAGCTGACTGTAATCAATATAAACTGACCGGAATAAATGTTCATCTTACCTTAAACACTGAATCTCTCTGCCAAAAAGCATTAAGACCATACCCTGTGGGCTAACATCATGCTACCACACAAGGGAGTTCCCTCACTTACATGCTCATTTTTATTTCAGTGCTCAAATGCACAGCATGCTCGAGAACAGTTTCCTCCTCCAAAAGGGAAGAGGATTTAACACAAATATCAGCAGCATACAGAATACCTATGAACTGGTGTGCAGCCGTTCCGAGAGCTGTCACATGCTGCATGCCAGACACTTAAAACCCCAACAGTGTCTGATGCACAGACAACATTTTTAAAACACACTGAGGAAGATCAGCAATAAAAATGAGACAGATCACAGCAGGTCCTAAGAATTTTCTAACTAAGAAGACTGGAGAACAAAGGAGGAAGACGACAAAAGGATGATACAAACCAACAAAACCACAATAGGTGGCAAGAACAATTTTCTAATATAAAAAGTTTCTGAATACTGGAAAGATGTGGTTGAATACAATTGTATTACAGATGTTACAGAACTAGAAATGTGCCTGCTACGTAGCCATGATCAATATGACAAAGAATGCCAATTAATTCATGTGAACCCTCCCACAACAAGGTGAGAGAACATCATCTTCCTGGGAGTGTTTCTACTGGTGCTCTGAATATTCAGTCTGATCGATAGTAGGACTCTGTTTTTATAACTGAATAGCTGGGAAGCCAAGCTCTAAATTGACCATTTACTTTTGGAATTGCAAGTGTACCTGACAGTGAAAGTTAACTGTTAGCACTGGCAGGGGATGATACCGCGATTTACAAAGAGATTTGTGAGAACAAATCAACTCCTTCCCACAGTTTCCATACTCCTGAAACCTCTGCATACCTTCTTTGGCACACGGCTTGCTTCGGTTGCGAGCTGCACCTGAAGTTAGCTTTCTGTTCACACACTCCTGACTGCATCTCCAAGAGGAGAGTGACCCCGGGCAGAAAATGCAAACCAGTCCTTTGCCATTAAGGGGGTTACACCGCCCCTCTCCTACACGCTTTGGAAACAGCAGAAATACTCTGCTCCTGGGCCTTCCTAGGAACTTTTTATTATTAAACATGCATTAAAGCAGTGCACAAAGTCCACACTGGTGCTCTGATTTCTTTGCTTACTTGGTAGTATATTGCCTAAGTGCATACAGGCAGATGGGAAGCTTTACAGACTTACTACTGAAGTCACTTTGCTGTGGTTTTTGTGTGTATTAAATAAGCAGAGTCCTTTCCCAGGGCAAGTGACTGTTTAGGTGTCAATAAATGTATGCACGCTCTTGGATTGGCTTCATGTCAGAAATATTTGCAGGACATGTAAAGCTAATTCTGTTTGTATGTGGCCCTATGATGTGCATGAATTAGTAGCATGAGCTCTGATGCTTAGTCTGATATTTGGCATATTTTTACCTTACTCAGCCACTGCTAATAGATCATAAAAAGCCAGATGCTGCTGTTTGCTTTATGTCCCAGTACTGCTGGCAAATCACTCACAAAGCAGCTATGGATGCAAAGAACTATTGAATACCACTTCATTGCTGAGCAGGACCGGAACATTACTGCCCAAACAATTTAATACACACTTCCAAATCCCCATTATCAAAACAGCAAAGATCACAGGAAGCACAATTTAATTTAGGTCATCTTAGCTATAGTCAAGATAGTGAAAAGCCATACTGCATCACATTCAAATGAAGCATCTCTGATAACTAGCAGCAATGATATTATTTGCCACATTCTCCTAACAGACTTTGCTGTTTAAGTTTTAAACACGGATGTCAGGAGGCTTCCTCATTTAAATGCAATGCAGTTCTTCTGCCCAGTTTAACCAACTGTCACTTCATCAAGCAGGCAGAACTTTATTCTCAAGTAGCTTATACACTTCAAATACTTGCAGTACCATGTGCATCATCAGTCTAACCCAGCTAAACCATTTGTGTGCCCACCTGCTGTAGATGATCAGAAGTTACTGCATTTTGATGGTATTTTTCACATCAGAAGATAGAAATGCATGTTTTATTTTAAGATTAAATTAATTCTATGACTTCAACAGTCTATTTAGCCCTAATAAAGACTAGCAGACAGCATTAACTCAAGCTTTAAGGGAAAACATCTAGAACAAGCCAAAATAAGAAGCTGAGCCGGTGTAGTACCCCTGTCTACTTGCACCTTTTCTTCTACCTGAAATGGCTGTAAATCTCTAGATTTATTGTTTTTGTTTTGTAACCTGCAGTAGAAAATCAAAATCAGGACAGAGACCATGAAAGTTGTCCAAAAGCACCCCGCACCACCTTTCCAACATGCTTCTTCCTTGTATCCATACAAAATAAACATTTGTATGTACTTTGTAAGAAAAAAAACCCTAGCAAGGAGTACTCATCTCCAAAGACAATCTTCCCAGCTACCTGCACTGTAAGGCTCACCACAGTACTCTCTCATCACTGCCCCCATCCTAAGAAATACTGCAGTTAGGATGTTCAGAGAGAGGTATCAAAGGAGGACACATGTGTCAGCTTTGGCTAGAAAAGGCATTCTGAAAACACTCGAGTCACGTGCTCTCCTGCTAATTCTGCCTGAATAGACAGAATGACCAAGAAGAATTTCTGTAGGTTTGGGTACCAGATAGGAAGGGAGAGGAAAGCAAGAATGTTACCCCAAATCAGCTAAGAGTTTACATTATCTACACCTTTTCTACTGGGACTCCAAAAGGGCTGAGAATCAGTCAGTAGTACTGATTTCCTTTCTCCACAAGTCAGACTGCAGAGAGCAGAGCAAAGCAGTGTCATCAGAAGTATCTTAAGACAATCACAGGTATTTTTTTATTCTCCATTTCAGACTCTCTGTTTTAGGCAGTTCCAAGACCAGCTACACAAGGGCTTCCCCACCCCCCTTATTCCCTGGTTCACAAATATTCACAGTTGGCAAGGATTATTCACTAGAATGTCGGGCTGGGTTTTTTTTAGTTTGTTTCCAATGCCGTATGTCATCTGAAAGTTCTAGAGTAAAATCTGCATTTTCAAAGTAAAAGCCCAACTGTTCTCTTCAGTTCTTAAGTAAACCTCTCTCATCCATGACAACAGTGAATATTTCACAGAAGTCTAAATGCTAACTCTAAGGAAAATGATTTAGACAAGTTTTTGATGCAAGACAATAGCCAAACAATACAGTTCTTAACTGTGCCACTTTGTTAACTTCCCAAGCTTGAAGCCCTACCAAGAGATACAGTATTCTCACAGTCACCAACATAGCTGTCCCAGATAACCTTCCTGAGACACAGAGCAAACCAGTATTTCAGAGGCCCCTGAAAACTCAACTAGGCCTCCAGTTCAAAGGAATGATCTGAAAAGGGCAGAACCTGCAGGAGGCTAGATATGGATTAACAAGTTTAACACGGCTTCTTGTGCTAATGGACTCAGTGAGGTGACTCACTGCACCTGGGAAGGTTGAGATACTGTATGTTAAAAACCTAACAGAAGGGAAAATGCAGGATAAAGATGACATGTCCAGTCTACAGAGTGAGTCGTCTTATTATCTTTCAAGAAATTTAGATGCCTTAAAGCCATGCTTTTTTGTTAGCATGTATCTTGAGGCTGCAGCTTACAAGCATCAAAGGCCAACCTCACCTGATGCTTGCCCGGCTCTATGCCCTCCAAAATAGTCTTCAAGTCCTCCTGCTTGTCCTGCGGAAGGAAAAAGAACAACTCACGGCTCTTGTTCTACAAATAAATGTTGTTCTTGGTCATGAAGACCTGGAATGTGAACTTATATGGATCAGATCCACCAGCTGAAAACTCTGTATTGCTGGAATCAGGCAAACAAGCACAAAGGTAAGACCAAGCAATGCAGCTCTCACCAGTTAAGACTCCTACCACAAGCCATTCAGGTTCATGAAGAGAGCACAAAGAGCATACACAGCATCTTGTTAAATAGAAGATGACTTAAATATAAGATAAATATATGTTAAATATAAGATACTGGCAGACAGGAGGATTTCATTTTACTTTGCACAATCTAGAGATTCTCCACCACAACATCCAAAATTGGCTTCACATAACCTGTAACCTTTTGCTTGATTTGTAGAAGACTGAGGGCCAAGTCTAAAATGGCCTGAAATCCCTGATCTTCCCTGATGGTTCAAGAAACAGTATGGAAAAACATGACAGCTTCTCAGATCCCTCACTGTAACACCAGCATAACTGTCTCCAGCATGGCTTTATTCAAATCCATACCATGTTGCCTATTTTTGTAGCTGTTTAAATGTCGCCTTATGCACACTGCATCAAAAGGCAGAGTGTCTTACACATGGAAAAAGTGAGTTTCTAATTGAGGAGCCACATTAGTGAAAGGAATGTTATCAGCTGAAGGCAGAGCAATGATCCCTGCAGTGACAAAAGCATCTGTCCATAAAAATACTTTGTCATAGAGGATGAATAGGTAGCTTGGGATGCCTGCATTTTTTTCATGTTTTTTTTTGCAGCTGGAGTCTTTTCACCATCCCAAAAAGAACAAGCTTTTTTTTTTTTTCAGCTATACTGAAATGGGCAAAGATGCAACCACCTTGGCAAGAGCAGTCTCACTTTCAAAAAGGAGACTGCAATCTCCAGTGTGCAGCATTGCAACCAGGTCTGATTCCACAACAGGCATCCAAACAGGCACTTTAATTTATAGAAAGTTACAGTGCTTAAAAGCAGGATATCACCTCTCATTAAATAGCACCAATCTCTTTGTGAGCTTCACAGTCCTTAACTTTGCCCCTGTGGGAACATACACACACCACACCTCTTAATTTAGGAGCTTTGAGAGGAAGCTAACTGCTGCTAAGGACACAAAGAATGGGGGGAAGGAGGGAAGAGACTCCTATAAGAAAAACAAGTGTCCCACTCAAATTTGAGATCAAACAAATCTCTAAATTAGAGAGGTAAATAGCTGCTTTACTGAAGTGCTGGTTATTCTTTCCTGAAATTATTGTGCTGCTTAGAAAAAATGCTTTTATTAAACTGTCTTTCAGAGTTCTAATCTCCATAATTTTATATTTTGTGATGAATAGAAGTTGATGCTTTGTCCCCATAAAGAAGTTTGTAAACAAGTACAATTTACATATGGCACGAGTGGCAGGAGCTCAGACTAAGACCCTGAAAGTCTCAAGTCCAGCAAGTGATAAAGGAACTAGAATGCGACTAAGACACAGAGGGGATCACGAGCTGAAGTGTTCAGATGTGCCTGATAGTAAGTCATTCACACACTTGGCAAAACCAAGCCCATTTCAGAATGCATACATTAACAAGGAAAGGTGTAGGCCTGCCAAGCTAGTTTTGCTACAGATTTTGATAGGCCAACTGTGCCCCTGTAAGAATGTGGAAAAGACAGATCCCTTAAAGAAGGGCATCTGAAGTGCAGCAGGATAACTGGTAACAAGCCAGGCTTCATAAACAATTAGTCAGAGGAGCTACAAAATCATCAAAATACCATGCACGACTGAGCAGCTCTCCAGCAGACAGGAACAGATGAGCATATACTCTGACACTGTGCATTTCTAGTAGAACCTGCCACTGCAGTTTTAAGGAAAAATTAAACTGCTAAACAAAGAAAGTTCATTTCAGCTATGAATTTTTTTTTCTCCTAGTTCTTATAAAGCCACAATCCTTAAAGAATCTAAGAGAGAGTTCTCAAAATCGTCACTGTTTCTTGAACTGAATGACACATTTGCTATCTAGGATCAGCCCCATTACCTACTGGCAAGAACACCAGCCACTTTGTGCTGAGACATGGTGGTAATATTCACTCCCAGTTCACACAAAATTCTACTAGGGACTAGAATCTCTTATCATATAATGACCACAGAATGGCTTGGGTTAGATGGAACCTTCAACCACCATCTAGTCCAACACCCTGGCAAGGTCAGGGATATCTTCCACTAGATTGGGTTGCTCAAAAAGACCTGTCCAACCTGACCATGAGCATTTCCAGTGATGTGGTACCCACAAACTCTTCTGGGCAGCCTCTTGCAGCGTCTCTCGCCACCCTCATTGTAAAACATGCTCAAACTTTAGCTCGAGGTTCTACTTTCAGATTGAGAAACCTCAACTGGACATGAGCAACACAGGAATCAGTTCAGGAGACTGAATTAGGGAACTTCAAAGGTGGAAGGACTTCAGTTATCAACAAGCACAACACAGGAAACCCTCTGACAAAAACATCTCCTGTCCTCTGCCAGTTTGGCTAATCCAGCATAAAAGATGCTCCTCTTCACACCTGCAGTCTCAAAGTCTGCACCTCAAAGCCCACTCAGTCCTGAAGAGACCTGAGAAGCCAACAAAGACTTGAGGTCTTAGTGACAGATCTGGGAAGAAATGGGGAGAACTGATCACAGCAAATCTTGACACGGTGTGTTTATTATTCCTTTCACACAGGAGCATATGGGGAAGAAAGATCAACTTACTTTCTTCAATGGAGAATCAGGGAAAAGAAAAAAATCCCTAAAAAACTACGCTCCTTGCCTTCCTGGTTTGAAAGAAGATAGAATACACAGGTGGCACACAGAAGAGTAAAGTAACAACTTTATCCAAGATAAAGCTGTTATAACAAGATCCAACTAAACCTGGCCAGGAAACACCTTAGGCATGGGATCACTCATCACTCACACTGGTTATTCCTTTACAGCCTTCCTGGCACAGTGATGTCCCTGTCAAGAACCACAGGAGACCATCCTCAGGGATTACTCCCAACAGACAGCACGGGAAAATGTGCCATCAAGTTACTCTCCACTTATCTCCAAAGGCCTCACACCCTCAAGAACCCTTCCGGACCTCATCCCACAACCCAGGGGTGTCCAGTGTACTGTATTATGTTTGTATTAGCTCTGGTTTATTTTACTGTTAAAGATAAAACTAGCATTTTCCTCAAAAAGGACCACTCCACAACAAGGCATGATGTTGTGTGTCCAGCTCTTCAGTGACTGTGTATAAACCTCAAGCACAAAGAGGGCTTCTGGAAACTAATGAAACATCAGTGAATGCAATCCTAGGAAAGACTGAAGTTGCAGGATGAAAAATGAAAGAAAGAAAAGCCATGGGAGATGTACTTCCATTTGCTGTGTCTGCACACCAGAAGAAGAGCAAAATTAACTGACAAATGGAGACAGACCAACCAGAGGTTTATGTCCAGACCTGCAGTCAATTCCCCACGCCACCAGAGACTTCCTGAGACAACCGGGTGAAATTGTCTAACCCCATTTAAATTACAAATCCAAACTGAGATCTAGAAGAATAATCTCCCACTGTGCTGCCCAGGTAGCATTTTCATACTCCAGCAGTAGGGCAACACACCTCAGAAACATTCCTCAGAACGATTACAACGATAACAAATTCATTCAGACCAGCTCACAACTTCTACCAAAGAGAAGCAACACAGAGGTTTGAAAGGAACTGGCTCCAATCAGAAACTGTTAGATTTATATGGCAGATCTCCCTTCCATGTGCTTCCTTATTATATTTTTCTTGACAGCTCCCCATTTTGATTGACAGTACACACAAAAATGCAGTAACATAACACATTAGAAAGGCCCAAGATTTTTCTCAGCAACACTGATCAAACTAGATGGGAAAGGCCACAAGCTCTGCTTGACTTTGTGACGAGAGGAAAAAAAAAAATAGAAGTGAAACAACTCTAATAGTTTGAAGTGACATTTAAGCAGCAACTCTAGTAGGGTTTGGGGTTTTTTTTAAGGTGTTATGCATAGCAATTTATGTTTTCTTTTTGTTTCAGGCTTTGCTCCTCACCATGAGATACTTCATGGGTTACACCAGTTTATAACCGAGTACTAAATAGCCAATAAAAACTCCCAGATGCATCCTGCCTTTACTAAAGCAGCTGATGCTTGGTACCCATCACTGAATTGAGCAAAGTGCAGCAGCTCTACCAAAAAACCCACAAGCCCACACAACCCCTCCCTGCCCCGGCCATTAACAAAACCTTCCTCCCTGGTAGGAATAGAAGAACCAGAACTTTACTACAGAAGAATTAATAAGGCCTGGGGGGGAGCAAGCTATATTCACAAAGAAGAACGGAGTATTAATTTATTTATATTTGTAAATATAAGCTTAAAAAATTAAAACACTTCATTTAAGACTGAAATATAAGTAACTTCATTAAGATATTGATCTATCAGGTCAGTGTTAAACTTTTCAGGCATTGTTATTATTTAAAAGGAACAAACCCACCCTAAACTACCCAGCCAAAACTCCAGCCCCCTTCCCAAAACACAGAAGTAGAGAGTGTGGAAAAAGAATGGAGACTAGGGGGAGGAAAAGAAGAGTTCTGAGACAAAGAAAGGAGATCGGATCATACTGGTCATTTAAAAGGCATTGCTTAGTTTGGAGGTTTTTGTCTGGTAGAATTAAAAAGTTAAGAAACTCACAGTATTCAGAAACTAAAATAGAGAAGCAGTAACTCCTAATGCTAAACCAATTGAAATTCAGAGCAGTGGAGCACGTAAACTAATGCACGAGGCTGGGAATAATAACGCACGATAATGAATAAAGGCAACAAAGAAATAGATCCTGCTAACCAATTAAAGTTATGGATTATACTGAAATGATGATAATCAGCTGTGACAAGGGTAGGCTAAAGCAAAAACTTTTCACTTAATGGATGAAAGATTGCCCAATAAGAATTTTTATTTTTATAAACAGAATATGCAGGCTTTTAAAGTTTCTTTGATGCCTCCTTTCACAACCAGAAATTAATATCAAGTGCTAAAATCATCTTGCTGCTCTAGAAGAGTCCAAGCTTTAGCATACAGTTTGAAATCAAAGTGCTTTTCCCCCACAAGATGCAGCAGAAGCCTTACCAAATCAGCACCAGCTTGAAGCAACACATCTGCAACATCAGTATGTCCATTTTCACAGGCATAGGTCAAAGCTGTGTCTCCTGTCGCTGTGGTGGCGTGAACATTAGCTCCTAGAAATACAGTATTGGGTTTTTTGTTATTGGACATCTCTTTATTGAGCATTTCATGTCAGATAAACACAAAAATCAAGACACTCAATTTGTGACAACAGCCACAGCCTACTGACCAACAGCTTCTGCAGCCCAAGGGCATTGCTCTCATGGTAAAAATTATTCTTGTAGTAAAAATACTCCGAGGAAGAGGGATAAGCTAAGGTTTGGAAAAAACACGACTGGCAATCTAAGGACTTAAATCTATATGCTCACTTATTCCTATGTTCCCTTAACAGCAGTGAAAATTTCAGTTGTTACAACTAAAAGTGAATCGAGAGAGTCATCTAGACTGTCAGTTTGACTGGCAGCTGCATGCCAAGAAAAGCAGAGAAAATGCACATTATGGACCTACTATGGCTACTACAAGACTGTAGCACCTCTAAACATTTCATTTTTTCCCCTGCTCTTTAAAATAACTTACTTTGAAACCGTTTTGTCAAAATAATTTGCCTAGCTTCATATATGCCAGCTACATGAAAACTATGTGTGATTCTTGCTCTGCAATCCATCAGTCTTCACAAAAATGCCACCGTGATCAGCCTTTCTTATTTTCAAGGTGTGAGATATATTTAGAAACTCCCTGATGCCACAACAGGGCTCCACAATTAACTTTCTACAGTATCAGAAGTGAAGTGCAAGCAGTGTTCCAAGTGAGCTGGTGACGGGTGTCACGTGCTGCTGTCACCGCACACACACGCAGTTGTTACTGTCCCTCGGTGAGCAAGGAGCATTACTTTCTAGAATCACAAATCCAGATAATTTTATGTGGATTCTTAGAAAAGAGCACACAAATCTGTATCAACTCCCATCACAAGGAGGATTTCCAAAACGCAGCTCCTTTTTATTTATGATTTTAAACAGTATACTTTGGTCTCTACCAACTGTAAACTGACAGATGATCTTTAAGGTCATTTCCAACTTTATTGATTCTGTGCTGAGATGAACACTGAAGTGATTTCCCCCAGACTCCAGTAATATTTAACTTTTACTATTGTAGAATGTAGTACTAAAACTCACTCATCACAGAAATTCAGCTCATTCCAGAATCTATCTTGCACACACTTTCCCAGGGCCAGTTGGTGAAGGACTGGTTATTCAGGGACACTGACTGCAGATAATCGGGCTCAGACAAAGCAGCAGTAGCGTGTCAAAACAGGCATTATCTGTATTAACATTTTGTTCTAAATGCAGTTAGCTGGAAACAATGTTCTTAATCAACATTGATGTTTTTTAGATAGGCAACAGAATCCAGTGCTCCATGAGGCACTTTCCTCTGTTTAAAGTATCAAACAGTATTAAGGTGTAACATGTGCTGCTTTCTTCTTCCTAGGGTACCTCAGAATACAGTTTCTGGTTACAACACTGTCATAGTCAAGCCCAGGTATCTTCTAAATCACACAGAACGTCAAGTTTGTAACAACTGTGGGCTAGATGATTTGCACTGTAGGCATACCTGCTGCCAGCAAGTACTTGACCAATTCAAGATGACCTTCTTGAGCAGCTTCCATCAAAGGTGTTGAGCAACCAAGTTCTATATCAGCTCCTGCCTTAATAAGGAAGTCAGCTACTTCAGAAAACCCTCCACAGCATGCCAGAGTAAGAGCTGTTTCCTGTGTTTCTTCTGTCTGTGCATTTATATTTGCCCCTAGGAAACAAAACAGCTGTTATTTTAACTGTCCAGACACAGGGTGGGTAGGAAGGTCAACACCTTCAGGGTTTGGATGCTTTAGCTTTGCTCTGTAGTTACTGCAATAGGCAGCAACAGCCACACGCTGCTCATAAGAGGAATACGTACAAATGGCAAACCCTCAACACCTCATTCTTCACAATGAATGCTCAAGAAGCAACAGCAATCTCACCTTGTGCCAGAAGCAAAGCTACCATCTCTTCATGGCCTTCCCGGGCAGCTTCCATTAGAGGAGTATAACCTTCATCATTAACTTCCTCCAGGTTAGCTCCCCTTTCGATCAGAAGAGCTGCTAACTCCACGTGTCCACCACAGGCAGCCAAAGTGAGTGGAGATTCAAATGAATCTGCAGGCATATTCACTTGAGCACCACTGTCTAGAAGCAAGCGTGCCACTTCCACATGTCCATCCTACAAAACAACAGTGAACACACACATATAAAAATAATAATAATACTGTGAAGTCACTTGATGCTGTGAGTTGCAACCGCCACCACATCGGGTTGAAAATGATCCCCAAAAGACAAGGTCTTTTTCACTGATGATGGTTCAATTTATGACCCAGTTATGCTAATACTTAGATTAAACTGACATTTAAGTTGCCAACTACATCTAAGTTTGGTTTAAACGCACAAGGAAAAGAGAGCTAGATAGATGTTGGGATATTTTTTTTTCTTGGGCAAAACCAGAAAAAGTTTGGGAGAAAACTCTTTAAATATCATAGAATCATAGAAATGACTGGGTTGGAAAGGACCTCTGGAGGTCATCTGGTCCAACCCCCCTGCTGAGAGCAGGGACAGCCTCAACTAGAGCAGGGTGCTCAGAAGCTTGTCAAGCACCACCTTGCATGTCTCCAGGGATGGGGCCTCAACTGCCTCCCTGGGCAACCTGTTCCAGTGTCCTACCACCCTCATGGTAAATATCCAGCAACAAGCCTGCGACACAAAAGTAATAAAAAAGGGGTTCTTCCATCAGGAGCAAACTGTCAGCCAGCATTCATGATTTAGGGCCTTATGTCCTGACACAGTGGTTCTCCTGGGATGTGACAGTTAAGCTAGATCAATTTTTTAAACTTGCCCCAGGACATGCTGTCAGATTTTGCTAGAGAACTAAAGAATACTTCTTCACGAGGAAGACATAAAAAGGGTGGTTACAGTGGCAAACAGCAGACTAAGTTGTCCATGGAAAGAAATCTAAATAAATTTCCAGAATACTAAAAGGGCAAAACAAAAACAAACCACACCACAACAGCAGAAGACCTCTCTGCCCAAGGCTCAAGCCAGAGTTGTCCAGGTTGGGGCACTGATACTCAGGGATGATTTATAGAGTTAAGAATTTCACTGATTCCCAAAACTAAAGAACTTACAGATTAAGAAAAGCAACCTCAGGCTACCTACTGGTTCCCCATTCTGATCTCATCAGAACCATCAGGCAGTAACTCAGAAAGCTAACACAGATGTGTAGAAAAGGGTGCATGAAGGGTATCAAATACTCAACTCTTGTCAACACATAAGCTGACCACAGAGCAGGTAGGAAGCCCTGGAGGGGAGAGGGGCCCAAGAAAGCTGGTCAATATTCAAGGACCACCTCCTCCAAGCCCAGGAGCAATGTGTCCCAACAAAGAGGGAAGGTAAGAATGCCAGGAGGCCTGCATGAATGGACAAGGAGCTCCTGGACACACAGATGCAAAAAGAAAGTCTACAGAGAGTGGAAGCAAGAAAAAGTGGCCTAGAAAGACTACAAAGAAGTTGCCCGACCAGCCAGAGATCAAGTTAGGAAAGATAAAGCCCAGATGGAATTAGATCTGTCACAGACATAAAGGGCAACAAAAAACACTAATGCCTGGAAAATCCTGCCCATGCAGGGAGGTTGGAACTGGATGATCTTTAAGGTCCCTTCCAACTCAAGCCATTCTGTGATTCTATGACAGCAATTGAGTCTGCAGTCTGTTGTTCTCAGAGAAGCTGGCAAATAGCCAACAACTACCTCATCTATCTAAAGGTGTTATCCTAGGTGTGGCAGTCTGCCTTGACCAAATCTCCCAGGCACTCGCAATAGAACTGGTGAAAAGAAACCAGGCATCTCCATTTCCTGCATGTGCAGCATTCATTAGCTGGAAAACAGCGGAGACTTGGAAAAGTCACCATAATTTGACAGAACAGTGAGCTGATGAAAACATGTAGTTTGCAGTCATGCTGCACCCTCCTTTAGGTGACAGCACACACCCGCTGCAACAGAACTTCCTTGGGACTCCTCACTGGCTCTCGTACAGGGAAGACTATTCAAGGATACTATTACCATCTCACTGTCAAAAGACTTAAACATAGCTTGAGACGTTATAATCTGACCTTGGTCACTTGCATCCTCACCTCTCAAGTGCATTAAAAGAACACTTGATCCTCCAGCTACCAGAAGGCTGGAGGAACACTGCAGCCTATCTTCTATGGATTATAGGCTACCAGGAGCAAATTAAGTGCCCCGTTTGCTGTGCTTCCTATGAAAAAATGTCTCTCTCTTCTTTCTTCAAAGAAGTTCCCAAGCTTGAAGAACAGAGAAAAGGTCACCCAAGGTCTGATCAAAAATGGTTGCAGATATGCTTTGACAATAGCACACTCTTTATTAAGATGAAGCTCTTTGAAAGGGAAGTTTTTCCTCAATGGCTGCTTTGAAATTATACAAGTTGCCCAAGAACTAAACTACTTCTGACCTACCATTTAATTTTCAAAAGAAAAACATCACAGCACAATTTACAGAAACCTAGCAAACCATCTCTACATGCAAAACACTTCCTGCAGTGGTAAAAGGACAAGTGTGATGCATTAGTCATCCAGTTCAGCGCGCTTCCAGAAGGCTCACACCGTGATGATCTGAAAGACCTTATAAATAAGGACAAAGATGGAAAACTAACTCTCACACTGCAGAAGAAACAGTGACTTGGGTTCAAACTACTACTTCACTGCACTGCAGATTAGTTACCCTTACACTTCACATAGGGAGCATTTAAAACAACACATTAGACCCCTAAAAAATAGATTCCCCCCCTCTATAACCAGAGTGGGAAGTTGGCCACCTGTGATAGCTACAGTAAAGGCTTTCTTACTATAGGAACTAAGGGAGTGTGTGCACACTCACTTGCAGACCCAAACCAGCTTGTTAACAAAGGCTCACTTTATTTTATCATCTCTTTCCTTCTGCTCTCAGCAGTACAAATAAAGGCTATTTACCATGCAGGCCTCCATGAGCGCCGTGTGCATCTCATCTGTTTTATGTTCTTGATCAGCTCCAGCTTCGAGCAAAAACCGAACCATATCTAAATGGCCTTCAAATTAAACAGATCAAAATAAATAAGCATTTAATATCGTAAACTGTTATTAGTCAAGACAATACATTAGTGAAATTAGATTTTTTTTTTAGATTTCGCTGTTAGAATTGTTACTGCTGTAAATCACAAACTTGCTTGCTTTAAAGTAGTGAAGAAGGTATTACCAACACAAAGCAGACAGGCAAAATTTAGACAGTCTTTCCCAAAGATACCACCCGCCCAGGAGATGAAAACAGACTCCTCAAATTCAAGTTTACACAACAGAAACCTTTCCTTGTGACTTCAGTCTGTAAAATACTGTGCCAATTCCTAATTCAGCTGTATAGTGACCAAAGCAGCATACAGCTGGGGTTGTGTGTGCATTATCTTTTAGAGAGAAGTCCATGTAGATCTGAACTTTAAGCTTTTTAACCACTAGCATTCACACACACATCTCTGAGAACTAAGATACACACACTGGTATCTGACACTTACTTTTAAAAGCTGCTATTGAACTTTACCAATACTTGGCTTTAACTTTATTATGGCTTCTTTCAGTTTAGAATTTGTCCCTTCTAAGTTATACATCTCATCCTGTCAAGAAGCACCTCCCCCAGACATGACTTGGTTTCACATAAGCTCGACAGGAAATCGAGGTAGCTCAGTTATCTCACCAAAGTCACCACAGTCAATGATCACCTTGCATTATATTAAGTTTTAGGTCACAAGAAAGACGACTGTCCCTCCAATGTATCCAGGAGTACTATTACTGAAACTTCTCTGCAAGGACTACTATATGCTGCAGGAAATCCATGACAAATCCAGGTGGGTTACACATCATCTGTATTCTCCAATTCTAACCACAGAAGCAATATCTGAAGTTACCATGACAGTAATCTGCATCCTTAAAGCTTCTACTAGGAGAAAAATGACTGCTGGACATTTTATGGAGGTTTTTGGAGAGGAAAAAACCCAACCACCACCAAACAAAACAAAAAGCCACACACACCCCAAAACCCAAACAGCTTGGAAGCACATTGGATTACCACTGCACTCAGTTAGCTCACAGAGGAACTTCCAACGCATAAGAAATTAAATCAAAGTCCATAACAGTTCAGACTCCGTAACAATTCATAGTCATCATCCAAAATTACATGGAAAAGTATCCAGCAGAAACACTAGCACTTCCAGCCTGTTATTCCAGGAATATTTGTTCTCACTTGGCATTTTCCTAACGAAGATGTTTTCAGAATTTGCAAATAGTGGGTGAAGGGAATCAATGAAATAGGGAATGTGGTAGAGGAGGAAGAGGAGAGAGGTGCTGTGGCACAGCACAAGTTTGGGTGCAGTCAGTCACAAGTTTTCATCTGTAACATGCTGAATCCACATCCAATCTGGACACAAGTAGACAGGCTTAGTACCACTACACTATGGATGAGCATTTCCTGACATCGGGTTTAAAAACCAAAATCCTTCAGAAAACACAGAAAGTGTGGCTGGAAGCTTTAGTTAGATAAATCCTAGCAAATACATTTAAACAATAATATATAAGAAGCCAAGAGATGATACCTTTGTAGCATGCAAGTGTAAGTGCACTTTCTTTGAACTCGTTGGAGTGAGTGTTGATTCCTGCACCGTATTCCAGCAATACTCTTGCAACCTCAACATGACCTGCACTGGCTGCTTCCATTAAGGGGGTATGCCCATTCTCGTTGTGGTCTTCTATATTAGCACCAGCTTTCAATAGCACCTTCACTATGTCGACAAAGCCCCCAGCACAAGCGTAAGTGAGAGCTGTGTTCCCTGCAAAGAAGCAGTAGTTTAGATGACAGCCCACTGCTAATCACCCACTCTGAATACAGGAGGAAATCAGTTTTAACAGCTCTGAACAAAACCAAGCACACCACTAGCAGCCACCACTTACCAGTGTTACTTAATGTTAACTTATTAACGTTACTCCAGCCAATAATTTCAGGCTGGGTATAAAATCCCAACACAACCATAATATGAAAGAGTTTTAATGCTAAGCCAATGTTACAAATAAGTTGGGGTATTTTTTCCCTCCTTTGATTATTGTGTTTCCTCCTTCAGCACACACAGAGAACAAATTCACATACCAAACAATCAATGAGTAATTTTCAAGCTCACTGTAGAGTTGGAGGGGTAGAGGGTGAGGGAGGGAGGAGAGGGTTTGCCTAAGACTATCCTGTAATCCCTTGAAAAATTTATACTGGCTGGATGAAAATAAATTTCTAATTTAAACCTTTGGTACTTTAAGTGACAGTGACTAAGTCACAATGTTCAGAACAGCTTTACATCCTACGTGCCAGTCTTATCAATTCACGTTGCTGCTTCCCAGTTACCTGTTGAAGACTGTGCGTTGACATCTGCACAATGAACAAGGAGCAGTTTAACAATATCTACATAGCCTCCGCTGGCAGCTGCCATTAAGGGAGTTATGTCTCCTTTATTCCCTCGATCTTCAACGTTTGCATGCATTGCTAGTAGCACCTAGAGAAAAAAAAATCACTTTAATGAATGAATTGTAACACCAGCCTTTGCCTTTAGCTCTGTGGAGCTTGTGAGAGTGATTCTCCAGCCAGCCCAGCACATCCCCTTGCAGTACTACGCCCAGTGGTGACACAGTGGCACTCCCCAGGACCAGTTACAGTTGCTACCTGCACTGTGCTCTGCTTTAGGAAATGCTGGGTTTCTACGTTTGTTCAGCACTAAGTTACAGTGCCATCCAGACACCTTCAAGAGTCCCAGGGCAATTCACTAACCAGAATGACAGCAGGGATGATGTACACTTGCATTCATGATGGCAGCAGACATTGGGTCAAGCTTACAGGTACACAGTTTTCTCCCTGCACTCTTGCCTGGGACTAAATCATGAATCTGATGCCTTTCTGAGAACTATAACCTAAGCATCTTCAAAGAAGTACAAATTCTGCCCTTAGATATATGAGTATGATACAGATGTGACTAAAAAAAAGGGGAAAAAAAAAAAAGGATTGACTGAGACATTGACTTTTCAGAAGGTAACCACTTGTAGCATTTGATTTTGCTACTATTTTAGATCCTCTTGAGATGGTTGACTGTCAGAACAGCTTTGCTGCACCCAGAACAATGCCATCAGAGAAGATACATCATAAAACACAAGATATGTTCCTCAAACAAGTCCCTTACACCTAGGGGCATAAAGAATGGCATTTTCCACTGAAAAGGCAAACAAGAACTGGAAGCCCATCATAAGTTGTATTGACTGACATTCTGGTTAATCATACAGAAGAATATTATATTCTGAATAGCTAAAATGTTTGCCTACCAAAGAATCCTCTCAGACAAAACTTCACAAAGGTTTAGTTGTGATTATATTTGTTACTTACTTGTGCCAATTCATAATATCCTGCTGAACAGGCCAAGCAAAGGAGACTCTCCCCTTCTTCAGTATGTTCATTTACACTTCTTCCTTCATCCAACAGCTTCCGGACAGCATTGACATCCCCATCCGAGCATGCCTCTGCCAAACTGCGACTGCAAAATCGGTTAGGACAGAATGAGCTCAAAACAAGGCTGCAATAGATGAGGCTGATTTCCTATGCAAGGAAGAAGGCTTTAACTCATGACATTAGTACTAAGCCTTACTAGAAAATATACCTTAAAGTATGTGTATATACACACCCCCACTATTTCCATGGGTGAAACAGAGATAAAGACCTTGCTTAGCTCATCCCCATCAGCTGTTAACTCACAAACTCTCACATGGATGAGATGCAGAGGAAGAGACCTCAAAACTATGTGGTGTTTGCAAGATAGAGAAGCAAACCTCCCTGATGTTATTCACACTTTGGTGGAGTGCCAGATGCACATAGGCTATGGCCATGCCAAGCTACTGACTGTAGGGTACCAAGGCAAATTTCTTGTAGAGATAAAGCCTGAAAGTGAACAGTCAAGTATAAGAGACCACTAATACTGAATATGGCAACAAGATGAACTTGTGAGCATTGCCTCTCCTGCAGTGGGACTCTTCCCTTCTCTGCACTACTCCAAAGCTTTTCTTCCTTCAGTTTAAAACACTAGTTTTGTAATTTAAGCAGCCATTTCAAATAAAAACCCTTACCTTACCTAATGACATATTAAAGGAAGAAAGGAGAAAAGCTTTACAGAAGTTTCCTTTCATGCACCATTGAAAACACATTACAGAAGTTTTCAGATGGATGAAATAAGCAAACTTAACTGCAGGTTTTTAAACAGGAATAACACCACAAATCCTACATGAACACTATTAACTCGTCCCTAAAAAAAAAAAAGCCTTAAGAGGTAATTACAAGCTAAGAGTTGGAAGGAAAAGACAAGACAAATCCCAAGTTCTTGGCATCTAAAAGCTCAGAAATCTATAATCACTACTCTAACCATCATTAACCTCTGCAGTAGAGAGAATAGATATTTCCCCTGAGACCTAGGAAAGTACACTAAACACGTTCTGAAAAAAGTCAGCTGAGTTTCAATTTAATTCAAACCAAGTCACTTGTCCTTCCTTTCTCTGTGCAAAGAAAAAGACCAACAGCAAAGACAACTACTAAAGCACTGCTAAAGGCAAGTGTAAACAAGAGCAAGTCATGCTCAGTACCAACTGAGTTCACTTCTCCAACTGATGATATAATTTCTCTCCAACTGGAAAATGTATGCAAGGAATCATGAGCCCTCAGCCACTGGCAGCCAAACCCCCAGTAACAACCTGGTGGGAGAGGCTCACATTCTAGAGTTGGGAGACTGGGGGTGGGGGGTGATCAATACATACTTGTCCACTTGTCCTGCATTATGATTGTTCTCTGCTCTCATTCGTGTCAATGCAGCAGCAGCTTCATCCAGCGCGCAGCTGACAGAGGACGTCAGTCTTCGGAGTACCTCGGGATCTGCGAAGGCTTTACCATCAGCAGTGGACAATTTACCAATTCCTTCAGTGCACATTCGTTCAGCAGTCAGGTTAGTAAGGGGGGGGAAAAAAAAAGAAAAAGAAAAGAAAAAAATTCACACAAAAGAAATGCAGACCCGCTAGTTTGGATTTCAGCCACGTGCACTAGTAGTTAAAAATCGCTTGCAAACATGCCAAAAATCAGCTGCTTAACAGGAACTGTTAACATTTGCCCAAGACCTGAACATTTAACTATTCTACAGCATGAGGGAAACTATTTCTCAACTGGCAGCTTCCTTACCCATTCCAAATTCCCAACTCATATCTTTGAAGAATTAAAAATAATAAATCAATCAATCCATTTTGAGGGAGCAAGAATACTCCCAAGGGTCAAGCCCAAAACCAGACATTTGGGAAACAAGTATTATTCTCTTCTGTAGGTATGGTTTAATATTTTGTGAATGTACAATTTAAATTGGAAAATTCTTCAAAGTTAGTGCCTCTTTCCCACCTAAAATGAAGTGAACTTAGCTCTAAGATACCTCTTTTTAAAAGCAGGAAAAATAAATTTCAAGTGTGAGCTTAAATTCCCAATAATCTCACAGTCTAAACTGCAGAGCTTTAGCTACAGGCACAAAAATGATGCAACAAAATGTCCAGTATTTTAAGTATAGTTGAAATCAATGCCCCCTCTACACTAACATGACACAGTATAAATATTTAGACTCAAGGACCTTTTGTAACAGTTTCTTTTTTAAAAACAGTTTCTGCATTTGCTGCAGAGCTAAAGCTCAAGTCCAATACAGAACAGCACCATAAGGTATTTATCCCACTCATTTACATGGCTGGTATCAAATTATAGTACCACACAGGTTTTACTCCAGATAGTTCAGCACAGCCTATTTTACATACACAAACATCACTGCACAGTTGCCCCTGCCGTGCAGACAGGGCTTATACTCACATATACAAATGTGCAAATAGCATGAAGTACAAAATGCTCTGATGTACACACACACCCAACCCTCCCCACCCTCCCACCCCCCAAAAATCAATTTCACATGCTACAAAAAGCAAATGGTTACTGGTTCATAAATTAACTACCTTCACCAGCCTTGTATCAGTCACTTTTCAACTCCTCAGCTGCTAAGCAGGGTCAAATTAGGTATAAATCTCTGAACATAACACATCTTGTGCTTCAAAAGGTTTGCTATTTGGTATGTGAGTATCTCTGCAAGAATGATTTACACCATGTCTCCTACAACCCAGCTTGGAATTACTGCAGAATAAATACTGAAATCATACTTGGAAAGTTTCAAACATTGCCTTCAGACCATGTATTTCCCCACTTTGAAAGCATCCTATCTGTTTCTCAGTAATGCAAGAATCAATACTTACCAAATTTCTCCACCCTGAAAACAATTTAGGCCAGTGCAGGCCACGCACACTCTGCTCCATCAGCCTGTCACTGCTGCAGTGCTGCTGTTGGCTTGGGGATTCAAGCTCAAGTGTTGCTTGCAAGGATGAAGAGTCCCTAACCTGTCATCAAGGCCCATACCTACAACGGGGTGCAGAAGCCTACCTGGCTGACTGAAACTGTTCATGGGCTATGAAGGCTGAGATGGGCTGCTCGAGATACTTGGTCAGACCCCAGAGCACTACCTCCCTGGCTCCAACAGACTACCTCGGGATCACTTCAGCATTGTCAAGAGGCTATGAAGAACAATTAATAATAAATTACCTACTTCATGATAAAATCAGAAACTACATCTGTCCACACCACACCCTTCTGGTTTTCAAAGACTGGCTAGTGCACTGCAGAGCAATCAGGTCAGAGAGACAGAGGCCACAGACTCCTGGGTCCACATGCTCAGAGAGGCTACAGGCCACATGGCCCTTCCACCTCTGAGCTGGTGAGGCTACAATCCTTCTAGCCACTGCTATTAAACATAGTGAGGCTATAAACAACAAGCCTCAAACATCACAGCTCCCACCACACCTATCCGTGTAAACTGAAGTTGTTGCTGGTTTAAGAAGTGGTGTCAGACATGTCAGCTCTGCAGTTGTGGCAGCTGGGACAGTCGCTGTGAAGCTGCACCAGGGCTTCAACCAAACACACACAGAAAGTGATAGGTTTTCTGCTTCTCCAGGACAGCTCACGGGCTAACTACACAGATGTTTACACTAGCTATTTTTGGTGGCAGTGCTGGCTTACACCAGCTTGCAGTGCACATAAAATTACTGCCTAAGGAAAGAAAGGGAATTAAGTCTTCACCACTCAGCACTGAGGCCTCGACTGGGGCCGCTGCAGCCAAAGCTGAACACCACAGTACACAAAGTGGAAAAGTACTCAAGAAAAATCCACAGGATTTTGAAAAATGACCCCTGATCAAAGGCTAAAAAAGCATGCATTTAGCTTACAAGGAGCAGCACAACAGCAGTTTCCCCTCGTCAAGTGATCTAAGTAGAAGCTGGTGAAAGGCTCTGTTGCTGGCAAAAGCCCAGGGGAAATAAAAAGTCCAGTAAAAAAAAAACAAAGAAACAAACACAACCATGAATCCCCAGAACAAATCAACCAACAAAATGACCTGGCTGTCTGAAACCAAACTATGTATCTGACTCATTTCAAATCACTAAGCTAGTAGATCAGACAAGTTACCTAGACAAGCAGAAACTACACTTGACTACTCTCTCCATTTTTCAAGGTCCCTTGGTGAAGGATTCACACACGGGATTTCTGAAGGCAAGAGAAGTCACCTGACCACCAAGGCAACCAACAACAAGCCTCAAACGTCAGGACTCACACCACATCTACTCATGTAAACTGAATTTGTTGTTGGTTTCAAAGGGGTTGTCAGTTCTGTCAGCTCTGCAGCTGTGGTCGTTGTGACAGTGGGGGGACAGTCACTGCAAATCCACACCAGGGCATCAACTTGGTACCAAACACAGAGACAGTGACAGTTTGTCCCATGTCCTATAAAAGCAAATAAACTTCAGCTGTCTCCTGGATTTACCAACCAAAAGTAACTGGTTCTTCCTTCCAGCTAGTAAAAGCGAACTTACTCTCACTGCAGTTTCCTCCTTTGTTCCAACAAAGGTTCTATAACCACAGCAAGGACTTTCAGAGGGTAAGCTGAAGATGCTTTACCACTTACCACTGCAGACACCCTTCCATTTATTTCCCTTTTCCAGGTTTACAGGGCCATTTATATAATGGTTTAGTTTTTACTTCACTGTGGTTTAGGATGACTGTGCCAGAATCTTGTTGTGACGCTCACTTATCTTTTAATCTCTAATTTAATTGCCTTTGTGTTCACTCAACCATTTGCTCTTATGTCACTTTTCCAAGTGTTTAAGACACCTCATACACGCAGGGACAGCAACACCTCTGATCTACACACCAAACTGAAACTCTTCTTGTCTCCTCCCATCCAACGAATACTGAAAGGATCCTCAGGACAATTCTCCCCATTTGCTCAAATTCACCCTTCTTACACACAAGCCCTCACAATCCTTCACATTCTTACAGTCTCATTGGCATGTTACTGATCTGACACGGCCTGAATGGAAACCCAGTGTGACATCCTGTGCTTCCTGCAGGGCAATGGCACATTTTCAGGGATACAAGGCACCACAGAGTTGGTGTAACATCTTTTCAACAGACATTTCACCATTGCAGGAGAACTCTGAAATGAGAATATGGAAGCCTTTGCAGACTGGTTTTTGTGAGAACTGTCTACAGTGATTAACCCTAGGAAAAAGGTGAAGTTCCCAGTGAAAAGTTACAGTTTACCATTAACATTTTTAAGAGCACATTCATAGGCAAACTAAAAAGAACTTCCACACAACAGGAGCTGCCATGCAAAGGTGAATTTAAAGACAGAAGGCACAAGGTTTAGAGTAATACTAAGAAGAGCGGCCCTGGAAGTCACTATTTCAGGACATTCCTGAACAAGAAACTACTAGAAGGGTAGAGAGAGGACAGACTATGATCTGTACTGTGATTTTACTGCTTTTCCCTCAAGTGAGCGCAGCTAGCCCGCTGCAGGGCATGGAGAGCTCCAGACACACCTTCACTCTGCCTTTGGGGGGCAGCTCTTCAGCTGAGCACCTTCTGCTGAAGCCACACGCTGCCAGTGTGTTCACAAACCCAGCAGGGACAGGGCCAGGGCCAGCAGCATTGTTCAAAAACTGAAGAGAGAGCTCATAACTATCCCTGGGAATGGGCTGCCCAGAGGAGCTGTGGATGTCCCATCCCTGCAAGTGTTCAAAGACAGACTGGACAGGGTTTGAGCAACTTAGTGGAAGATGTCCCTACCCACAGTAGGAGGGTTGGACTGGATGATTTTTAATGTCAGTTCCAACCCCCAAAACATTCTATGATTCTACAGTCTCCCCTGACTGGAAATAGACAACCCAACTCTACCCCATCCAACACAAACACACTGTAGACCTCTAGTTTAAAGAGGCAAGTATGAATTCCAGGATCTGTAATCAGATTAGTCCTTCTGCTGGGCCACAAACCACCAACTCCAAGGTACACAGATTGAGGCTGCTTCTGAAAAGGGCATTTCCAACAATTTAAACAAGTCAATCATTCAACAGTTTAACAGAGATGAAACACCCAGTTCAATTGACTGCCAGGGAACTAGGCTGGTTTGGAGCAGACTTCTTATTTTTCTTAAAGCTCCTGTGGCAAACAGGATGACTGAATTTAGTGGCAGATAATGCCAGAAGTTCCACAAGTTAATGTCATACTACTGAACTATTTAAACTAGCCTGAAGTTTAGTGCAGAGGTGTGTCAGAACAATAAGCTCACCTTTCAAGGTGATTTCCATATTTCATTATTTCAAGGCTTGCTCAGATACACACCTACAACACCAGCACTGCAATTTGAAGCATGGGCTTCCTTGTTGACTTTCAGACTCACCAAGATATTCCTACAATGTAACTACTGAGGGTAGGGCTTTGGGGTAACCTGAAATCAGCTGGTAACCTCTTGGTGATGTTCCTCAGTTTAACAAGTCAGAGGCACAGACACCACCTCAGAAAAACTGGAACACGACTGGGTTTGTGTCTTTGGAAAACCCAAAAGGGCAGGACCTTGCACTGCTGGTGATTTTGCCATGAGAAATGAGAGAGTCTCTGAAAAGCATGCCTGTGTATTTTCACAATTTGAACACAAGCTGAAAGCTGTGAATAAATCTTAAGCAAAGAACTCACTAGCCTAGGCCAACATTGTTTCAGGCTCACTGCAGTAAACGAACAAGTCAGACACCCAACTTGAGCAACCATTCCCTTCCATTCCATTCCAAGAAAAGAAACCTTGTCACAGGAGCATCTTTTGCTCTAGCCCTGGTGTAAACATATGCTTTGAACATCAAAGATGACTGTTCCAAAGAGAACAACTTATCTAAGCATAAGTGGTAACATCCAGTAATCCTCACCAAAAGCTGCAGATTCAGTGGTGATTACATTCCTTCCCAGGCAGCTCCAGCACACCGTATGCTCTAACACACACTTGAGGCCACTCACCTGCTAGTGTGTCCAAGTTATGATCTAGTCATCACAAAGTCTAACTGAGCTTCAGCTCACATGGAATCATCTGCTGGTCCCAGAAGCTTAAAGGGATCCTCTGTTTTATTAAGGTCTTGTATCAGTTGTCCTGCAAATACTGGTTTTGATGGGAATGGGGACAGATTTAGAAACCCAAAAGAAAAATGAAATGAAAATCGCAGCCCAGAAATGTACCTGCTTTAATCATCATAGTGTACAAGTAGTACCTCAAACCAGGTGAAGAGGCTTCAGGGAAGGAGAGAGGGGACTTATGGTTTAGCTTCTCTAGTGGAATCCTCATTCAGAGGAATCAGGAAGTTCTAGGCTGTCAAGAGCAACTGCTACAGTCTTGTGCCAAGGAACAGTAACTCTACCAGAAAGTATTCATTCTGGCACGTTACACAGACAAGAGGGCAACAAGCAGGACTGAGCATACCCTGCTCTGTAAGGCCTCAGGTGCCTTAACTCAAATTCCTGACACAGGTATGGCTCTCCTAACAGCACATCAGAGGAATTCAGTTCAGATATGTCAAGAGCATAACCTAAGGAATGACTTCTTAAAGACAACAGAGGTCTCGGGATCTTTTAATACGCACATTAAAGGTTTATTTCTAGTAATAGTTAGGAGCAGTGCAGCATCTGCAGAAAACTATCACCTACTACTCGCTGTGATGGGAGCAAGCAGAGGTGGTTCCACTCAGCTACCAAGCAGCAGGCTGCTGCTCTCTGCTCTGTGTATGTGATTTTTTAATTCCCCATATAACTAACAAAAAAAAGGGTGCACTTCGCTCCTCTCTGATGTCAAAATATTTTCCCAAAGACTAGATTCATGTTACATCATTTCCAGAGCCAGTAAACCAAAGTACAGTGCTGTCATTACTGAGAGCCACACAGATCCTCTGTCAAACCCACATCAAATCACTGCTCTCACGTTTAATGCCTAAATAAGGTTTGCAAAACTCTAGTTGTCTTAAACTTAAGTCAGCAGCCACGTGGTGAAGCAACTGGAATTGGCAAGCACAGAGCAGACACCAAGAGCACAGCCATTGCCAGGCTTGTGCCCACTCCTCCCCAGTCAGACTTCAACAACTGCACAATGCTCCCAGCACAGCCACTGCCATCTGGAAAGAAACAGACACAGAAGCACTGAACAGAATTTTCTCTCACCAGTTTTCTCACAAAGCTGGAAAAAAGGCCGTGTCCCCCCGATTACAAGAACGCGCAATGGACAGGCAGAATTTAGTCTTGCAAAACACACCCCTCAAATGATTTCAGCCTATCTGAAGTGAGAGTGGATTTTGCTGGCTCTGTGCTCTCATGAAACACAATCCATAAAGCAAATCAAAAGGAATAGCCCTTTTCAAGTTTCACTGTTTCTGCATCAAGTTATCTAATTTACCACATCAGAATGAGGGACATCATCTGTTTACATTTTTTAAAACAATGTATTTAAAAATATTTAGATGTGTTTTATTGTATGCTGATTGCTCAGATTAGTGTCCTCAAGGAAGAAACCACATGTTGAGTAGTGCTTTGTACACAGGAATTAGAATGCTACTAATAATTCATTCTAGTGCAGTCATCTTTCTGAAACCTGTATGCTTTGGAAAACTTAGGTTTTCTTAAAAAAAAGTAATTCACACTAAGCTGAAGAGCATTAGAGTTAACAAGGGAAGGCTGGCTTGCTGTGTAAGGAAAATAACTATTTTAATTTGGAGTATAGACTGAGCTACACCACTGGGATTTTGGGGTAAGCCACCTGGCCTTTGAAACAAATTTCTTCATTAAATCAGTTAATGTTTAAACTGCTCTTTATTAAGTTGAGCATGCCATACTTAAATTTCTGTATGATTCTGGTGAGCCTTTGAAGAATTCACACAATATTTACAGACCCTAATCACATGTAAAGCAGTACCCAGGACCACGTATGAAGGGAGGCCTTCAGGAGCTTGTAATCCAAGGATGAACACAAAAAAGAACTGCAGTGAAATCTGCAGAGGTTTTGCATCTGCAATATTCCTATCTCCAAAGAAAAAAAAAACAGAAACAAAGCACACACCCTGACTAGTTACTTCAGACACTATGCTTTGTCATACCTCCCTACATTTCATTGCTAGAATTGTTTGTATAACGATACAAACCTTGGTCAAGAACAGCTGATTCTACTTTGCCTTTCAAAAAGCCCACATCTGGACACCAACTTCGTACCGCTCAGGTCCTCCCCTGACACATCTGCCCTTACTAAACACACAGGTACCAAATACCCTTTTACAATGGGTCTTTTTACCCCATCTTTTGCTTCATTCAGAAGAAAGATGAATTCTGAACAAAACCACTCTTCTAAAGCGTTTGAATTCTCACTCCTGGCATTTAAAATGCCGTATACTTCCAGGTTATAACCTTATCCTGCCATCCCAACCCAAGAACACTTCGATTACAGTCCAGCACATCTTTGAAAAGATACTGAAGACATTTCACAAAACCCTTTCTAACCACTACTTAAGAGATTATCACACATTACTGTGCCATTATGTATGGGATTACCCAGTAGTGCCTAAATAAGCAGGCAATTTCATAGATAATGAGAGTATCTTTAAACGCCCGTAATGATTCTGAACAAGAAAACACAACCACCTAAATTTGCTGTGTGTCCCCTCCTGCTCCAGATTCTTCCTGCACTGCATAATACTCAAGCTCAAAGACAAGAAACCTTAATCCCTATTTGACAGAGGGGGTTATTCCCAAAAGACAGATGAGAATGCAAATCACAGGAGATGAAATTATGGTGACACACACTGGTCGTGTTTTCAAAGGCCTGGTCAATCCTCACTCAGAGGAAACTGGCTCCTGGCTCCCTAGCCCATCTACAGCAGCCATTAGCAGAAGAAGAAATATGTGACTGCTCTGACTGCTTCTACACATTGCCCCTGTGCTTCAGCTGTACCTCAGTTGACTGTTACTAAACTTGTTGCTAAAATACACAACACTCTCTCAAATGCTGCAGGACTGGATTATTCAACTTGACTAAATGACACTGAGTTTACAGGCCTAATTTTTGTGCTCCTTATATTCCCCCTCTATAGTTCCACCCACTGAACACCCCCCACCCCCTTTTTTTTTAGGGCAAAATAAGGTACCCGAGTGATTTGTCTTACAACTTGCTATCCAGTATCTGAAAGATTTTACCTTTCCAATAAATACAGATCTCCAAAGGCTCCTTCTTAAGGTTTTGCACCTCAACTAGTGTCATCCAGATAACTTTTCTAGAAGGCTAGTTACCATTCTACTGAGTTCAGAGAAGGGCAATGAAGTGGGTAAAGGGTCTGGAGAAAACCTCTTATGAGGAGTGCCAGAAGGTAAAGGGGTTGTCTAGTCTGGAGAAGAGGAGGCCGAGAGAAGACCTTACTGCTCTCTACAGCTACCTGAAAGGAGGATGTAGTGAGCTGGGTGTTGGTCTCTTCTTCCAGGTAACTAGCGATAGGACAAGAAGAAATGGGCTTAAATTGTGCTGGGAGAGGTTGAGGTTGAATATTAGGAAAATTTTTTTTACTGAAAGAGTGGTGAGGCCTTGAAACAGGCTGCCCAAGGAGGTGGTGGAGTCACCATCCCTGGAAGTGTTTAGAAAATTTCTACATGTGGCACTTCAGGACATGGTTTACTGGTCCTGATAATATTTTGCAGACAGTTGGACTTGATGATCTTGAAGATCATTTCCAACCCTAATGATTCTATGATTCTGTTCTATGAGTCTTTATTACTGTGCTGATTAACAAACAACCTCTCTAAAGGCAGTGCCATTCCCTGGGAAGCAGGGATCGAGGTCTATGCAACCACCACAATGCTTCAGACCACCCCTGCTGCCCTGGCTGGCTCTGCAATTCCCACAGTGCAGTAACTCCTCTTGTACAGCACGGTCAGCTTGCCTGGGCAGGCTGCAGCTCCATAATTTCCTTAACAGATGATTTATCACTTTATGAAACCAAATAGAAAACTGGGGGCAGGAAAATGTGCCTTCTAAATACATTCTGTTGTTTTTACCAGATTTCAACTCAGTGATATTCCCAGACTGAAATGGTAACCCTGAAGCTTGCCTGGTTTACCTGCTGCCACAGAGGTTCGGATCCTTGGCTGTTTTCTCTTGGGTTTAGTGGTAGAACTATCTTAGTGTGAAAGTTCAGGGTACTATGAAGTCACTGGAACAGATTAAAACCAGCTTGTCTTCTGCCCCAAAATCTCTAACGTAAAATCCAATGAATTGCCTTTGGCTTCAGAAATGTGGGCAGTGCAGCTGGCTTGCCACTGAAGACTGAGGCAAAGAAGTCACTGAGTACCTCAGCCTTCTCCACATTCCTTGTGACTAGGTCTCCTCCTTCCTTCTGGAGAGGGGCCCTAACTAAGATCTCTAACTTTCCTTTTATCACTGACATACCTGTAGAAGTTTTTCTTGTTACCCTTTTTGTCCTTTCATTGTGGCAGTCTGGGAACTGGAAAAGGGGAAGCCAGGCAGGGAGCAGTAGAGACTGGATATGGTAGGGTTTATTTTTGCTTTATTTTCTGAAACACTAGAAAAACTGCATTGTGGCTTTCAATCTTTTCAAAGCCAAGCACATGACTTTGTGATCTTCGTCACTGAATAGCAAGATTAGGGTCTGATCTTAGCTCCAGTGCACTGCAACATTAATGTATCCTTATCACCCCTGTTGTAACTGTGCTGGACACAAGAATTTCTCCTTTTAGGTATATTTGATACAAGTATTTACTAAGCAACTGTACTTTTTCCCCCGTATCACTGAGTCCATGGCACAAACAGAATTCACTATCTGCAACTTAAATTTTTATTCTTCCCAATTTGTATTTGGACATGCTAAACAAAACTCAGTTAGTATGAAATTAAGAGCTACAGCTTGAAGGTTTGGTGATTAATTAGCACTTTACAATGTTTCATGTGTCACCATCACAGCTCCCCACAGACTTAGAGAGCAGCAGAGTTTTCAATTTCCCCAAATCAGGCTCCTGACAGCAAACCATCACGCCCAAAAATGACATTTTCAGTGCTATCCAAAGAGTCAGGCTCAGATCATCTGCTAAGCATTTTCTGAGAAAAGCAGAAATAAAATTTTATTCTCCTGCACTGTATTTCATAGTCTTAAGTTGAAAAATATCCCTTTCTTCACAAATCTCTACTCCTAAAAATAACAAGAACTCACCTGCTTGACCAATATCCGGCAGTGAAAGGGGATGTCTGGAAAAAGGCCATCACAACATACACGTGCCATTAGAGAAAACTGCCCTTCATTCCAGCTCCTAATTTTTCCCCTTGCTTGGCACTGAAAACTCTTAGTATTGTATCTGCATTTACAGATATTTCAATGTACTGCTCAGAACAGGAGACAGAAATCTCAGTGACATTTCTCTCTGCTTTCCAGTATGGCAACTGTAATGGTGAGGACTTATTTTCTCAGCATCAAAAGCTAAGAAGCACTTTTCCAACTATTACTGTTATTTTGGTACATCTTCCTGTCAAGGGTTCCTTTTTGGAATCATCTGCTTTTACATCAGCATGCTCAGATATCTCAAAATCTAAATACTAATTTTCAATACTCCAGCACAACATGAATACTTGTTTAACTAGTCCCTACTCATTAACATTTACACTTCTTTTGAGAGCTTCCCCATTACATTTCAATTTCATTTCATGTAACTTTAACACCAAGTTATGTAGGCAGGGAACTAATAACACTTGCCAGCAACTTGTACTAAAGCTTTGGAGCCCCGTAGCAAGCTCAGCAATGAAAAACCAGGTCTACATAGACTTACAGATGTTTCTAGCAACATCTCAATCTCCCCAAATAGTCTGCAATTTCATCTAATTCCCCTCCACCAACCCAGTCCACCCATTTCCTTTGTTTTCAGAATGCAAGAAGGAATTCAGAGATTTGACAGATATGGAATACAAGTGTTTTAACTTAAACTGCTAAAATAAGTTTTAAACCTTGTGAGAGAGTTTTGTTACCATGAGAGTTCAAACAGGAAAGAGCAATACCAGCAGTTACCCAGCCTACAGCAATACTCCAAACTTTCCTATCGGTTTGATTTTTCCAAGCTTTCACGAGGCATCCATCTTCTCCCATGGCATAACAACTGAGTTACCTTTTCTAAGGCTGCAGTAACAGGAGCTGTGATCTAACATTCAGCCCCTGCCAGAAGATGACTCAGTGCTCCTCCTCTCCCCGGGTTTCCCCAGGCACTCCCACCAACCCCACCGCACTCACACTTGGGAAGAGGGAGCTTTTTACCACCACAGCGAGGTGAATTTGGGCAGCAAAGGGTCTTTCTAGCCACCACCAGAACCGACAACCGGAGAGAAAACTCTGCAGCCAGGAACAGAAGATTCCTGCCTGGTGGGGACAGCAAATAGCCACTAATCCACCTCAGCCCCCTCACACACCTTCTCCCCTGTCACTCACTGCAACTGTCCACATTTTTACATTTCCTGACCAAATACCTTTATAAAGAAACTCATCCTTACCATTTGAGATTTTGTTTCTATTAAGTCTCTATCAAAGAAACATTTGCCTTACTACAAGGTGACAAGTTCCCAGATGCAATCCTCAACATTGAGGATTCCTTACAGGAACCAGGACCTTCAGTTACATTCACCACATATGTGCATAAAATCATGCTGATCACTCACCCAAATGCACTCTGATCCCATGCATATTACATGTAATGAATATGGAAGCATCATGAATTACTCCTGTGTCAGAGTTACAGATGTACTTCAGCAGCAGCAAATGCCTTTTTCACCCATCTCACTGCAGCTAAACTCTGGGGAGAGAGCTGCCCCTTGGATTACCTCACGCTTTAAAGCTGTAGCTACCATTAGGACAAAAGCATTAATAACACTAAAAAAAGTTCCTGGTTCTGTCTCAGTCATCATTTAAAAAGCAATTCAATGGCTGAATTGCTTTAAATAAAGCAAACGAAAGCTCGAGGGAGAATATGAGAGGCCTCATAGTTCAGCACAAAGCCTGATGAGTTATATTCTAGCACAAGAAAGTGCTTGGATTTCCTCTAACACAGAAGCAAAACTTCAACACAGTTAGGAACTGAACAGATTTAATGGTGAATTTTAGATTGGTCTGGAGTGTTCACTCATTCTCTCCTTTAAGATTTTTGTTGGGGTATTTTATGTTTGGGTTTGTGGGTTTTTTTTTGTTTTGTTGTGATGTTTGTGTGTTTTTTTTGTATTATATCTTTGTTTTCAAAGTTATCTTTGGAAGAATTAAGCCTTGGTCCAAAACCTAGCAAATCCATTCCCCACATCTATGAAATACTCCAACTGATTATGGCAAACACATACTTAGCATGCACTGAAAACTAGTGCACATATGAATCCCTAGACTGAAGTTCTTAGCCTCTACCTACAACTAACAGCTAGGCTTCAACCAGCACGAACTGCTGGTGCATCTCAACCCCACAGCATCCCTGCTGGCCAGGGCATCTACTTGTTGGACAGCATTATTCAAGAGACAACAAGATTGAGAGGTAAGAGAAAGGAGGAGCAAGAAAGGGGCATCTTCTTCAGCCTTGAGATTTTGTACTTAAGTTTAGTTCCTTCAAGGAACCTGGTTTTTTTTTTTCCTACCAAAAAGTGCGTTCAAACTACCCGTGTTTTGGCTTGCAAGACATAGCAAATTCAAGTAAGAGATCTGAATTTGGCCTTGAAGGAGAGAAAGCTTCTGTTTACTCGTTATGAGTTAAGAGCAAAGGTAGAAGACCAGCCCAGCAAAAAAGGACAAACAAACAAAAACCCACCAAACCAAAAAGCTGACCCACACCCACAGGGACTGCCGGGTAAAACCTGCAATCGAGTCGGACCAAACCATTGTTCATCAAGAAACTGCTCTAACCCTGAGCCAGCTGCAGCTCAGCAACTACAACTGTTGTGAGGTGCATGTCAAACCAGGGATAATCCCCACAGCACAAACTATTCTTTTTCTAGATTTCCCCAATCTGTAAAGATCTAATGCCTAGGCATCTACACTGGAATATTCAGAGAACTAACCCTGCACCCTACAGAAGCTTCACAGACCCTGCCTGTCCTCCCTCAGTATACACACGAGTTCTAACCAGTGCAGTACTGTACAACAAGAGTTAATGTTGTAATTGAGATATTTTTATTACACAAGACACACCACAACAGCTAATTCCACCAGCTCCAGTAAACTGTTGGGGTTTGGTTTAGTTTCATTTTAATTAAAAAAAAAAAAGGCACTTTTAGCAACACAAACT
>VWZY01012409.1:505358-533025 GCA_013399075.1 Chloroceryle aenea | reverse complement strand
GCAACTAGGTGGTCCTTTTTTTTTTTTTTTTTATGGGAAGAAAATGTATATTGAGTATTCAAAACACAATGCTAGCTTTGATCTAAAGTATAAAGGACAAGGGTGGGATTAAGCACTAGTTTATAAACATCTACATTACTCTGGACATGAATTAAACTAGGATTAAACTGGAGGTACTGTTGAACAGGAGCTTATCATGTAATTTTTAATTTTTTTGAATGACCAACTCAGGGATTTTTGTTTGTTTTTTTCCCACCCTTAACACAGATAAAAGGCAGTGATACACACCCAGAAAGATTTGCCCTGGCAGCAAAATCACTGCAAATTACTTGGGTGCCTGCTGCCTTTTTTTATTGCCAGCTTTCTCTCCCCTCCATCCTGCAGTAATCCCCTTTCCAGGGCTGCAGGACCAGCAAGGGTTCAAGTACATTTGTTCCCTTAAAACAAATGCTCTTCTAGTTGTATCACGCTTGCCAGTATTACTGTGATTAGCTAAGGGAAAACTTCAGCCACAAGCGGAATTGTTTGCCTGGCTTTGTTTGGCTTTTAAATGGACACACACTCAAACGGCAGACTCAGCACATCTCCCCTAGAGACGGGCAGTCACCTGCTCACACCCTGGCAAATGAAGCGTGAGGGCACGCATAACATACCAGCACACTCCACTGGATCGCAGCGACGGTACCCGGCACTGCTACCCGCTGCTGGTGCCCGCTGCTGGTACCCGGCACTGCTACCCGGCACTGGTGCCCGCTGCTGGTACCTGGCACTGGTACCCGCTGCTGCTACCCACTGCCAGTACCCAGCACTGGTACCCGCTGCTGGACCCCGCTGCCGGTGCCCGCTGCCGGTGCCCGCTGCTGGACCCCGCTGCCGGTGCCCGCTGCTGGACCAACGCGCCCAAACTGCTGTCAGCTGCCCAGCGCCCGGCAAGCATCAAAGGGCTCGGCTCCAAATTCAAAGCTTTGGACAGCAGCTCTGCCACTCCTATTTTTCAAGGAAGCATTCAGGCTAGAGACTGAGGAGATAAAATGATCAGATGGCTTCTGGTCACTTATACAAAGCGCTATTAAGCCACCAAGTGAGTTTTGGGGAATTTCATTTGGGTGTAGTGCTGCACAGCATTTACCCACACAGCCATAGAGGTAGCAACTCGATCAATGTTCCAGAAGCAGAAATCCTGCCCTTGGTAAGGAAATCTTCAAAGTAAATTACTTAGTTTGTGTCATCAAATATGGGAAATATACAAAATTAATTTCATCATTTTACAGGCTAGGAGTAGGCATAATTTTTTTCCTTTAATTCCTGGTGATTCTTTTCATGCCTCAAAGAGAAAAACTAGTATTTCCTCATTTCAACTCTGACAATTGCTTGTCCCCAAGAATCTGAAAAATACACCTCAAAGAGCTAAAACTGCTACTGAAACAGGGAAAGGAGAGACACGGAAATGGTACTATCCACCACGGGAGGGGAAGGAGCAGAGAGAAACCCCACATATCCCTGAGAACCATCAAGAGAAAAGGAAATTTTTTCATGCTGAAGGGGCACAAAATTTCTATTCTTGACTTCTAGCATTCTAATATTTTAAGTCTCAGCTACCTGAGAATTTCTGACCTGTGAAAACAAGTTACTTTACAGGTGCTCTCACCTCTTTGGTGGTAGAAGAAAAAAAATAATAGAATTACTTTCTGCTTTTGGAGTAAGCTAAAGTTTATGGAGGAAAAGTATCATACCCCTATGGAGACTAACACCAGCAGGATATGACCCCCATGCACAACAGAGACGCAGGAAGAAGGGAACTCAAATAACCTTTGGATGCTATTTCTAGGCAAACATACCATTTGGAACTCTTTCTCTGAGATTCTAGCATTCTGTAGGAAACTGAGTCCAAATGGGCTGTAATTGCTTTCCTGAATCAGAAAATGGCTCTGGCTCAGTCCAGCACTCAGTAACTATCTGGGGGGAAAAGAAAAAATAAAAATTGAATATACTTTGACATTTTCTAGCAATGGACTAAGAGTGCAGTTTGAGGGCCAGTAATATCATTGACTTAACCCAGAAGTCCATGGACTTTTAGCTCCCTGTTTATGCCAATCATGTACAGAAAAAGGCAAAATATTTTCAGAGGCTGACCAAGTGTGCCACTTATTAAAAATCATAAATTAAAAAGAAATTTTAAAAAATCACCACCCTAATATTATGTAGCACAGAGCAGTGTGTGTAAATTCATGTTCCAAGTTGAATATTTGAGAAACTCAAACATTGAGTTTGTATCTTTTGTTCATAAAACCTTTTCTCTACCTATGGGGATCCATGGCCTTTCAGTGTACTGTTGATAGACACACACTGAGTAACAAAACACTGTGACAGGATCTCCTGGAATGCCACAGTAGGTTACAGGGTACAAAACAACGAGGGTTCCATCTTCAGAAGGGAATAAGGAATTGATTTTACTGTGACCTGAAGAAAGAACACACCCATCTACTGCTAATGCACTAGAAAAGCACAGCCTTCTCCAAGAACCGTCCAAGGGACTCATACAATCACTTTTTTTTATTCATCACAGAATCTTCCTGTAGCTTAAAAACCAAAAGGGAAGGCAGGTGCATTGGGAGAGGCACTTTCACCTAGGTCCAGGTCTCTGAAACTCTGCTTCTTCATATGGAGCATTTGTCCATCAGAGGTCACAGAATCCAACACGGGGCACCACCGAGCACTAGCTCTAATGAGCTGCTTTGGAGCACTGTGCAGAGAAACTGTAACAAGCATTAACCCCATGGACACCTTCTGGATGCAGGTGCTTCAAACAGCAAATATGGAACACTCCAGCCAGTTATGAATTTACTAAAGCAAATTTCTTCCATTATTTCTCTCCAAGTCTTTGCTTTTACTTGCATAAAGGCTAAAATAAAGCTGTTCACCTCCTATTCTGTCTCCACAGGTCAGAAAGATCAGGTGCTAGGTGTGCTCGCTGCAAGAGGAGGTTAATGGCCCAAAGCACAGCCCCACCACAAGTTTCTCCTCTTCTCATTATTACCTCTTCCTATGTGCTCCTTGCCCTACAGGGCCTTCCAAAACACACTGCTCGCTTGGTTTTGGCAACAGAAGGCAAAGCCAACTGGAAATCAGGCCAGGTTGGTTAGAGTATTTTTGCTTGCTGTGACCTTCCTCTGTTACTCAAAAGCCATGTAATTCTTTGAAAGCAAACCCAGAATTTTAGCCTTCATAATGATCAGATTAAATTTTTTTTTAAAGGACATATCCAAACAGGAATGTAAGTAAATATCTATGTGTATATATATACATCCAAACACACACATCCCCATAGGAATAATCACCTGAGCACACAGAGAAATAATTTGATCAGGCAAGAGTTGTTCAGAAAACCATTAGTAGATTTAAAGTCAAATACAACTTGTAAGCCAACATTTCTCCTGCAAAAACAGACAACAAACTGAGATGTATAAACAAAAGCACAGCTTGCAGGGCAGATGAAATAACACTCCTGGTCTCCACACATCAACAGAGCTCAACTTGGAGTAATATGACTAATCTGGGGCAACAAGCAATAAAGAACAGAGATCACATATGGAGACTCCAGAGGAGAATGTGACCAGATGATCGTCTAAACTCTCATTAGAGCAGAGGAAAAAAATTGATGTTATGTAGCCTATGAAAAAAACAAACCAAAACAACAAAAAAACCACCCACCAAACCAAACCAAACCTGAGGAAGAGAACAGTCTGCAAGTCAGTTCTGAGGCTGGCTGTGCTGACACAGTGAATGCTGAACTTGCGTACGATCCATAAAACAAGCAGCAGCCAAAGCCACTGCACTAAAACCACACCAGTTCCTGTACCACAACAACTTTCTTCCCTCCCTCACAAAGCTCTTCCAAAGCAGCTCAGTGCCCCCTTTGCACCCAGGTTACGTATTTCAGCACGTAACACTGAGCACTGCTCCTCGGAAAAACCTTCTCATCTTCAGGACTGCAGCTGGCTTCGCATGCTATTAAGCTTCCAGCACTGGAGACAGTTTGTCTAACCAGTGCTTAAAGCCACCCATCAGGAATGGCACAAGCACAGCTGAATTTGCCTGGGGAGAAGGAAGAGGAGAAGATAAAACGAGATCTACCGAGATTTTATTTCAGCCCTATTTCTCCAAAAGCTTGAAGGAGCTGCACAGAATTTGAGGAGAAGCTGATGGTTAAATGCCAAGATAGTAGTTGCTGGTTTAGAGATAATGCTTTGTAACACAGGGGGAAAAGCTGCTACAGAACTGCACTGTGCCTTTTGTTCCCACAACAAGAATTTTCTCAACAGCTGGCAATGAGGATAAATTTGTGCAATGCAGTAATTTTATTTTTTTAAACTTTCCCAGTATATGTTGAATCCTCAAGTATTTAAATGCTTCACAGTAACAAAGAATATAAACTCCAGTTTTCTGCAAGAAGTTGAATGTCCTACAGCTTGTTTTAATTCAAGAGATTTAACTTCTCAGCTTTCAAAAATGAAGTCTTTAAAAGACAGAAAATAATTTTTAACAGGCAATGAAGGTGCTCCTGCCCCACAAAAAACAGGCCCCTTGTTTCCATAAGCAGAATCAAAGATGAGTGGCAGTATATTTGACATAATTTTATTTGTCATTAATCTGATGAAAACTGGCCTGACTTTCTAGAAATAAGCAGAATTTGAGCATTTATGCTAGGCATATACTAGATTATAATTTATTTTCCTAGAAACTTCCTTATTGCAATTGCTTTCTAAATATACAACAACAATACTTTGCCAAAGATGAGTTACCAACTGAAAAAAAGCAACAGACTCATCTGTTACACCCTATACTGTAAAGTATTGACGACTCATATGATCTGTGGCTTTTGACACTTAAAGAAAACCCCCAAATATTTAATACCATTATAAAACCTACAGAAGAACAATACACTGTAGGTCTGTCAACAAGAGCTCAGTTAATTCCTCTCGGGTGTCCTGAGACATCCACCCATAGCACACAAACTAGACAGTTTAAGCAGCTCTATGCACAGGTAGCAAGCAGTCCTGCTTCCAATAGATGCATCCTCCCAGGCAGCCCCAGGAGGGGTGGCTGCACATTGAGCTGATCAGCCTGACTGACCAGTCTGGCCAGGATGGAGCCAAGTGGCTGGCACTGGTTACCACTGCCACACTTTCCCATTAAATTACAGAATCCGAGTGGGGAGATTCAGAGCAATCTTCTGTACAATATGAAGTATTTGCTTAATACTCCATTTGTGTTCTGGACAGTTCTAAACTCTGGTTTTGTCATCATTTGCTAAGGAAACTCCATGACTGACAAACACGGAAAGCAAGCACAAATGCAAACTTAAACCCAAGTCTGTCTAACTGAGGGGTTTTTTTCATCAACTATAATAGAGTATTCTTGCAGGAGATACAAGCAAGAGCCACAGGCTTTTCTGCTTCCTCCCTCCTTCCTCATTCTCCCACTAGGCTTGTTACATTTTGATGAACTCAAACTTCCACACGTAGTAACTGTTTCATTTCACAAGGTTACTGTCTACGCCCCACTGCAAAGAACCGCACAGTAGCCATCTGTTTAGAGAGAGAAAGCAAGCACATGAATGAAAGGGAAGAATACACAAAAAATACCATACCACATTCAAGTAGGATACATCCTGTGGTAAGACACTGGGGTGAACAGCAATATTTATCAGACAGCAGCGTTAAGTGACCTGTGGCTAGAGCCAGTGTTCGATTTCTCTGTCCCAGATCAACACCACAGACCCACATAACCAGCTCACCTGCAGTACTGCAACGCAAGATCCTTATTTACCCAACTCTAGCTCAAATCTCAAGACAACCAAAACAAAACCTTGCTTCAACGTACTGTCAACAAATAAGAGTCTTACTAGTTGGCCCACACCAGACCCCAAGTACACTGGAAGGGGTTACCAGCTCCCCAGGGCAGCCCACAAGGCTGACAGCCAGCTCTAAACTGATGGTGGCAGTTGCACAAAGCCCAGCACAGGCTTCTGCAGCCTGCTGCAAAGCCTCAACGTGATTATTTTCACTTTGATGGATGAAGGAATTGTTTATGAAAAAAAGAGTAGAATCTCCTCTTGGTACAGGATAAATTCCATCTCCACCCAGGCATTATGTAGGACTGTTAACAAAGCACTGCTTCTCTCCTCCTGCCCAAACCCTCCCTGCCTTCCTTCTGTAGCTGAGGCTACTCCAAGCACTAATTTAACAAGAAGTCCTGAAAATAATATTGAATGGAAAAAAGCTGTTAACCAGGAATATCTCCGTATTGGAACAGGAAAGCAAAGGAGATTTTATCTTGCAGAAGAATCCAACTTGTATGAAAAAATATAGCAGAAGTAAAATAGAAAGGAAAAGTGGAGTTAATAGGTAATTATATATATATTTATGTCCCAGACTTAGGAAAAGAAAAAAATCATGTTAAAAGGAGAATTGCACAAGTTGTTTATGGTACAGTCAGGAAGCACTGACTGATTAACAATGACCCCTGAGGTTCATGTACATAGAGACATACAAATTATACATATGCAGACAACTGGGGAGATTGAGGTGTACCCTGTCCAGTTTTAATACTCTACAAATTATCACTTGCAACTTTGTTTCATCTCTTCCCACTCCCCATCCCTATTGAAGAGAAGAGAAAATCTCAGTATATTCTTTGTCAAATATTTCCAAAAGCATCGTGTTCAAATCTGGTAAGATGTTATGACAATGAAACTGTTCTGCTCAGCAAAATCCAACTGAAAAGGAGCCAAAAAATATGAAGCTGGTACATTTAATGCACTTTCAAAGTATGGAACTTAATTTGACTAAGAGCAGGATTAGACTAGGCTTATTCTAATCTAAAAGGCTACTAGATTAGAAAAAAATACTTAAATAATGCAAAACCTTGAAGAAATAATATTAATAAATCAATTACATGCACAGAATTCAGACAGTTTATCCAACTTACTCAAAAGCACAACACATCTCTATGTTTCACATACCATATATTACTTCCCAATCTGAATCTTCAGATTGTGAAGAAAGAAAATAAGCAAGTCACTGTTATGTGCCAGTATCTCAAAGGCAAAAGTTTTCCAGTTAAAAAGACAGGGGTGACTTTAGTAGTAGTACAGCTTTGATCTCTACTGCAATGCCTCGAATGAAGCCTTTTTGAACTTTCCTAATAAAAACTGTGACTTATTTTATCCATATACTGCACCCATATAATCCCAAGTACATCAGATCAGCTCAAATTAGGGTGAAAAGCCTTTCTTGGTTTAAAAAGGGGGGAGGGGGGGAATATCAGTCAAAATAGGGGCAACTAAGGTAAGACTTTTGCCATGCTGAAGGCAGTTAAACACAGTTCAAATTCAATATTGCTATATTTTCACAGGACGTTCCATCTTTGCTCAAATTCCAGCAATCCTCTCTAATTCCCCCCCGTAAAGACACTATTTTTCTTTTTTATTCAAGAGCACCAATATTGATCTAGAAATGCATTTGTTACATTCCACGAGCACAGAAGTGCAGCCATTAAATTGACAAACAATCTTCTGCAGCCTCAACCTCTCCGTTTGAAGAGGAGCTCAGATAACCCTTCAGAGGTTAACTTTCTGATGGATTAGATGCCCACCTTCATTTAATTCACAAGTTACTCATCAGCCCTATGAAAACAGACAGCAGATCCACCCATGAATCTTACTGATCAGAAACAACTTGATCAAATCATTTCTCTGTCCTAGTCTCCTGACACTTTCTAAGGAGTCTCTCCAATGGAGGATGAAAGCAAATTGTGCATCCTCTGAACTGTTCTTTTAGACTACAGCTCATTCACCAGTAGCACTGAATCACAGGTCTACCTTGTCATATTCAAGCCCTCTAATGCTGGGGAAAACAAATATAATCTATTTTAATCAAAAAAAGAGAAATGCTTCCTGTTAGTAAATGATGAATGGGTTTGGTCACATCACAAAAAAACCCAAACGTGGGTTTAGCCAACAGCTTGGCAAGTGAGTAAATCGAGAGAGAGAGATACGTACACATTCTGGAAAGCATTCAATTTTACAATTGCTGAATCTCACTCTATCCTTTCAGTTTATCCTAAAGCAGGCAGATTTTATCTGGGCCCATTCATATTTTGACCTGTGTTCTGTATTTCCACTAAGTACGTGATTACTTCCACTTTTTGCCTTTCCCAGTTCCCAAACACAACCCGTCCCACCATGTGTCTCCCCCTCATCCCACCAGCTTTCCAAAAAGCAGCATCAGGCTCCCATGCCTGCACCAACTACTGAACTTCACCAGGTGTTAACAGACACTTGTTGTCAGAACTACATCTCTCTCACTGTTTACACTGCATTTATTCCCCCAGAGTCTCAAATACACCCAACCACCTCTGTGAGAGCCTCTGGACACCTTTAATCCTCCAATTCAACAGAAGAGAAAGATGTATGTAACTCTGCTCCTGTTTGAACAGAAGAATGGACTACTCATATCTGTTTTGTTAAGACGACCCTTGGCTGAACACAGTTCCTCTCCAAAATACCCTGATTTTCCTCACAAGCCTCTTTATAAACAATAGTAAGACTCCCAAAGAACTCACTGCTAACAGAACGCCTCCTTGAGCAGATACTCATCAGGAACACTAAGGGCTCCAGTGCTAAACTCAGTTTCTTTACCACTTTCTTCTGCATCTATTTTTTTTTTTTATGCTTCATTGACACAGTGCTTCAACATTCAGACTGAGAAGGAACATGCTCAAAAGATCTACTGGGAGAGATACAGGCACCCGAGCTATTCCTCAAGTTAAAAACCAGTTTAGTAACATTCTCTATCACTTCCCAGAAAACTCAACAGAACCATGCTGAAATACTGTGAACAGGGTATTGATTGACATTGACATTTTACAACTTTCTGTGAAATCCCTTATTTTGGGTGCAGAATACACCAACCAGGCATGTGGGCAAATAAAAATCCCAGATGCTTCAACCAACACCTTTCTCTATCCTCTTTAAGAAGCAACCTGCACCCCAGAAAGAAGACTGCACGACATAAGCAGGTCACTTTCCTTTCCGGATGCCTATAAAAGGTGGGACCAGAAAATGAAACAGCTTTAGCCTGTCAAATTTTCCCCAACTCCTTGGAGGTGAGTTTGCCTTTTCAAGAACACATGCTGAGGGACTCACAGAGGAACTTGCAAGACAAGTGAGAGCTCTGAACACACAGCAGCAGAGAGCTCTCACCCTCCAGCAGTCAACCAATGTCCCTAAAAATGACATTTAATAGGCAACCTTACTGAAGGTCCACAAAAGAACCACGATCCTTCAGAGCTGGAATGTTATTTTAAGAAATCCACAGTACCCTAATTAACAGTGGAGTTGAGTGCTTCTAGTGTAGAACAAGAATCCACTGCCAGAATACTAAATCTGTTTAATTACAGTCTGAAAACCAGAAACATCTCCAAACAGTATGGATCTCTTTCCACTGGTTAATTTACCCATAAATCCCTTCCCTAGGAGTCAAACTGAAGGTATATAAAAGACTTGGTTTGGTTAGGGTAACTTCCTAAAGAACAGGACTCAATTGTTTTAATTAATCTTCAGTTTCTGAAGATTGAAGTAACTCCTTTATGACCTTCACAGAACGGTGATGTCCCTGTCTTGACAACATAAAACTGGGGTGGGTTCTTTGTGAAATAGTACAATCACTGACTGATGTTCAAAGACAACTGTTCATTAGCAAGTTTTCTCTGCTTTGCTTGAGCAGATTACAGAAAGAAGTATGGGTGTCCAAACTGAAGTTAGACAAACAGATTTTCAGAGGACCAGGTAAGCACAAGGAACCTAAGCACTGTCTGTGTGCTCGTGTATATATGTTTATGTATACTGGCTGCTGCATTAGCAGGGGGTGAGGCACAACCCTCCTGCTAGAAATTCTACTTAAGGTTGTCATCCTCAACATCCAAAACCACCAAAAATATTTTAATTCCTCTTGGAAACAGAATAAATAAGCTGAACTGGAAAATAAATAAATAAATCAATCAAAGGACCAACCAAACAAAACCATCCAGCACTCTTTATGGGTAAATACAATGTACAGCAACATTTGTAAGCAGTCCAATTAACCTCTGGCCTCTATGCTTGCATTATGCAGGCATAACCAGCTCTCAAATAAGACAGCTACATAAAACCAAAAAAAACATCCTACATATTTTAGTGCAATGGCTGAAAACCACTTCTGTATAAGTAATTTGAGGAACGCCACCCCATCTGGCTGCAGTTGCTAGAACTTACCTTCCAGAATCAATAAACAGCATGTCCATGTGAGATGTGAGCATTAAAGGATTCATGAAGAATAAGTAAAACTAGTTTTGCAAGTCCTACTCATTAAGATCCTAATGACACAGCCACCAACCCTGCATATAAGAAACCCTAAGAAATCCGAGGCACTCCACGCAAGACTGATTTCCCCCCACGTTGTAAGTTAGGATCAAGCCTCCCACGGGAGAGGGGAGCATCACAGCAAAGGCCAAGCCACCCTGGAAACCACATCAGTCAAGGCTGTAGCTAAACTACTTGTTTGAGCAATAGTTCTACCATCTACAAGCTATCCTTAATGCTGGGGACATAACAGGATAAATCACTTGCTTTTGACAAGCAGCAAAACAATACGAAGTCCCAACACGGATCCACTTTCTTTGTTGCTATGATGGAAACCCAGAAGCTCATTTAAGGTTAGACAGGGTATTTTCAGTAAAATCAGCCAGAGAAATCCAATGAAGATATTAGAACATCTCCAAGAAACATCAGCTTCTTTTGCAATCACTATCCAATAAATTATTAAATAACTTTCTTCAATACCAGATTCTCAGTGTCTCCTTTAGGGTAGCCTAAAGATATTTTTAGTGTTCAAATTCACAGTGGGAAAGACAAGTACTGCTTAAATAGAGGACCTTCTCAAGTGTTTTCAGTCTTTTCATCTCACGTTCATCAAGTGACATTAATTTTGTCCAGAAAGATGGAGCTCCCAAAGAATTTTTTTTTAATTTGCTCTTTTCTCCAGGTTCCTTCTGTTCTGGCCTTTTTCTACATCCCTACTCCAAGGGCTAAGGGAATCAAAGAATGGAAGCATCAGATTCAAAGCAGATCATCTAATCCTGGGGACAAGTGGCCAACTGCTACAGAAAGCACTCTCATGGGCATTTCAAGAAGTAACGGTACCTCCGGTATTCGTAAACTCATCTGAGCACTACAACCCCAGGTGTAAGCACATACCTCAGACTGCCTGCCCTGCTAACACTGTCCATCAGACATCTTTGCTGACAATTTATAAAGCTAGCAATACGTTTTAGGACGCTCCAGGTGCATAAGAGAAACTGAAACTTGATTTTCATTTTTACGAAGTGCTTTAAAAATGGATTAGATTATCCAAATTCTCTTAGTGTCTGGAGTAGCACAGAAATACTCTACCTTCTCTGCAAGCAAAGTTTGATCCCCAAGACTTACATCAAGTTAGAATAATTTTAGGTGGCCACCTTTAATTAGGCTACTGCAACCTTCTACTGACAAAAGCTATGCTATGTTGTAAGTTGCTGTTTTTTTTCCAAATTCAAAACACAGAAAGAGCCCAAAGCCCAAGTCCCTTTCCCCCTCTGCTTCCTCAGGATGAATTACTCCCTTAAGGCTACACAGAGCTTTACAGATAAAGACCACAAAGAAATGCTATTTTATTCAGCTTTTACATTGTGTTAAAAGCTAAAGTTTGAAAACTCCAATTTCAGCACACTACTGCTTGTCTGAGTATGCACCCAGATGATGAAACAGGATTTGTTTCCAAGCAGGGTTTTTACATCTTTTTGCCCTTGAAATTTTGAAACTAACAAATAATTTTCAAATTCATTGCAAATACCCAAGTCATAAAGCTTAGAAAGATTTAAACTGGTCACGTTTTCACTGTAAAAGTAACAAACCAAGTGCCATTATGTACATCTAGTCTGGTTCTGAAGCATGACCATTAAATACACTTTTTCCAACAGCTGTATCTCAAAGATACAGAATGCAAAAAGATTTTTCTGAAAGTCGAAAGAGAGAAACAGGTATTTCACCTGTACATTTCTGGAGTAATGGATTAATAATTATATATTGGCAGCAGCAGCAGCAGCAACACTATCATTTTAGCAATTGTACTTCTTCCATTCTCTCCCCTTTAATCCTCCCTCTGGTAAGACATCATCTCGTCAATGAAATACCATTGAATTAAAATTAACCTTTCTAACTTTGTGTGTACAGAAAGAGTGGACCAAGCAACTCTGAACACATGTAAGAATGATGAGCTTGTTTTCCATGTCCTCCACCCCCTCATCATGGTAAATTTCCAGAGCTGGGAATATTTACTAGAGTCAAAATTTACAGGTTGCCAGATCTGTGTTGGGTTAAAAACAACAAATACTACAGAAACAAAGTACCTGCTGCCTCCAGTAAGGCTTCTAGCCTTGCTTGTGTTTCTGGATCCACGGTTCTCAAGTCCGCGCCTTCTGCAGCACTCGACAAGAATAACTCCGACGTCGTTTTAAGTACTGGGTTATCAAGATCTTCTTGGTCCAAAATAAATGATTCAACCTGTTTGCCAAGTTAGAAAAATAATTTTACCATTTTTGAAGTTTTAGAGTAAATTTAAAATATTAGAAAAAAATACTAAATAATGTAACTGTACTACCATCATCACATTTTAACTGTTCAGGTTACAGGACAACTGTAAAAATCATCTGGTCATCTCACTGGAAAGCTAGTTGAAGTCACAGAAGAAAACTCTCCATGAAAAACAGTTTATTATATAAATTATAATTAGGAAGACCTTAAACTGTACAAGGGCAAGTCACATTAAATACTGAAAAAGTGTTATGCACGTTTGGAAAGTTAACCCCTAACAGACTGCCACAAGAGGCTCTAGCATCTTCTGTCACCAGAAGTCTGCCTACCATGTCATTAAAAAACCCCATCAGTAATGAATTTGGTATAGCTGAACCTGAGAGCCAAGGAGAGACTGAATGCTTTCCAGAGATGTCTTTCAATTCCATTTTGGAAGTAATTCCAACTAACATAGCACAAGGATTCTGTTTGTTTTGAGGAGGAACACGATAATTGACTAAAATTCAAAGCCAAAACATCCGTTTCCAAGCTGGCACTTAGTATTACCCCAGTAATTCATGTTTTCTAGGCAAGAACAGATATGCAGAACAATTAAGCAAGCAGGTATTCCGACTGAGCAGCAATAATGCTGTCCCACCAGTGGCCCACATGTTCTCCAAATAGAAGCTCATGGAATTACTCAACACTCTGTAGTTTTATGACAGCTTGCCAGAGTAAGCAAGAAGGATACCTGACTCATACTATAATGAGAGCAGAACAACATTTCAGAATCCATCCCAAGTTCAAACATAATTCCCCTTATTTTCAGTAATATTTTAAGATAAAACCACTATTTCATAATTAGACATTATCTGTCCAACACTACTGGTGCCTTAAATATGCCGTAGAAACGAGACATGCTCGTTACACAACCACTGCTGCCCTTTCCCACTTCATTCCCTAGTCTCTTCTGTTTTCTCCCCAGTACTTCCCCATCTTTCTCACACCAGCAGTAAACTGTCATCATGTTTGGCATGATCAGACAATCCACAGCACCTTAAGAAAGGGACAGTTTATACTTCAAAATGATCAGTTTGGGCCATCTGCAAACTCATTACGTGCCCCACTGTGTGAGAAATGTTAACAGCAGTCTGGAGAACTACCCAGAGCACTGATGTTCAGGAGTAACTCGGGTACATTTCTGCCCCTTTTTTCTATGTCAGTGTTCTGCAGTGTTACCCCCTGGTGCCCACCCAGTCCAGAGGTGCCCAGGGAAATGCAGCACTAACATGAATACAGTGGGCATCAGGCAGAAAGAGTGGCATTTAGGAACACAGAGCACAAGTGCCGCATCCCAGTGGATATGCAGGACATTGGCTAGCCTGAAGCTTTTGGATCTCGTGTGCCAAGGCACAAATACCAAAGCAAAGACAGCAGTCCATGATTTCAGGATTGAAAAAGCAAGATTTCTAGATTAGTCCAAACAATGGTCCTAAAATTAACATTAAACAAGCAGAAAATGAGTGACCTACACCAGCAATACACATTTTTACTACAAAGAGCTATTTACAACTCACAGTAAAATGTATCCCTGCAGTAACATTCCCCTCTGCAGAACTCAAATTCCAGGTTATATCCAGCCAGGCATCTTAAGGACTCCCTGCTGCCATAAGCTCTGATGTGAAATGGACTTCTGGAAAAATTCACCCTTATCTACAGAAGTACTTGAGCTTTTTTCCTGTCTTCCCCCAAGACTACAGAATGCACTTTGACTCACCAATTCACTAGAGGTATTATTCCTCTTGCAACAATGCTGGTGCAACCTGGTCACCAGCAGAAAATCTCACTGTGTACCTATCACTGAAGCAATGGCAGAAACCACAGAAATACAGCAGAAATGTTCAAACCAGTTCCTGCCAAGCCTTAACTTTCAGCCTCGGGAACAGCCTGACAGCACCCAGGCAAAGGAAAGCACATCAACCTTGATGAACCTTCCAGAAGCTGTCCCACTGAAAGTTTTAAAACCTCTTTTTTTGACACTTCAGTAAAGGTATGGACCATCTCCAACCACTGGCACCCCAAGCTAGCTTGTATGTGTTTACAGGACGTGACCTCCTGAACCGAAGTCAGCCTTAACTCATCACACATAAATACTCATACCAGTTTTCAAGGAACTTCCTTCCCCCTTCTCCCCCCAAGTGGCAGTACATTTTGCTTACAGGAATCTCTAAAATGTTTGTCTTTTTAACACTGATTATGCAAACTCTACTCATTAGAGTGAATTGCAAATATGGCTTTTACTTAGGGTACAAGCTGCGTGGTATTGGTGCAGTTCACTCTTTTCAGTTCTCACTGCCTCCCAGCTCTCCTTTAAGTGTCCAACTGCTCTTCCAGAGATCCCACACATTTAAAGTCTCACACAAAAATCTTGCTTTATATACAGTATATTCATCTTAGGTTTGTATCACAGCAAGAAAAGGCAGCTGCTTTAATTATTTCTATACATGCTGAACACCAATTTTTAGCTTTTGGTTTTTTTAGTAAGAGCTTAATAACATACACACAATACAAATATAACTTCACTGTGAAAATACTGAAAATCCATATGCAAAACGTTAAAATAGCTGTACCACTGCCAGTCATTTTAAAGTCAGAGCATCTAGCATTTCTGTAAATCAATGCAGTTTCTCACACAGTAAGACAAGGCTAGAGGAGAGGATGAGCAGTGGGATACCATAGCACTATCAGCAGAATAAGAAACTACCTAATCAACCAGATGTCCCTTGTGAATGGAAGTGACCTGCAATTGTGTTGGGTTTTTTTTTATATAAATCAAATTTATTAAACAAATTTTACCTAAAAAATAAACTTTGTAAAAAAAAAAGTTTAAAATGATCATAAACCAAACCCACAGCAAACAAAATAACCAAAAAGATTTCATGATAGCGTTCCTGGAAGACTTAATACACTGTACATGTGGTGAAATTCAGGCACTCTGCTCTCTCCTAATCAGATCTGCAGCAAAGTGATAGAGTAACCAGTCACTGAGCTATTTTTGGATTATTTTGCAAGTTGCTTTGGGCAGTTAATAAGCATCTTACTTGGTAAGGCTCATTAGGAACACATGGATTCAAGACATCATTCTAACTGCTAAAACATTTGCAACTGGGAATAATTCCCAGTCAAAACCCAGAAAAGCTGCAATCTGCAAAGCACCTCAGGACAGGACGCTGAACATCAGCGTTCTTCACGACAGTCCTAGTGTTTCACGCCCATCCACGGGAATCATGGACCTTTCCTGAAGTTCTGCCAAGACTGCAGCAGCCTCACAGCTCTGCGGATCCAGTTACACCACCGGTTCCTCCCTCCATAGCAGCTACATTCACAGCTATTTGGACTCCACTTTATCAGTATTTATATGTTAATTCCATGACTGAGTTTAACTCAGGTCAGGGGTATGAAAACGCGACCTTGCAAGCACCAACATCACAACTAACACTAGCAATTCCTGAAAGATGGGCAGTGATGCACAGGGCTAGAAACACATTTCTCATAGTAAGTCTAAACTTTTGCACTACCGAAAAAAAAGTACTTTTCCCAGAACCGCCTGGGCCTGCTCACAAATAGCCTGCTACTGACAAGGCTACAGACGAAGGAAAAGCTTCTTGTAGCTGTACCAGCACCATTCTCTCCTCCTACTGAAGGCAAGGGCAGCAGAAGACAGAGCTCATTCTACATTCTCCTCCATTTGTACCGAGCCAGTACTTCTGGGAAGACCATCTTTACCAAGAGTCTTGATAGGAAAAGAGAAAGCTGCTATTAAATTATTTCCTTGAACTTGCATTCTCCTAACACTCCCGGAGCTACGAACACTCTCTGTGGTAACAGCACTCCTTGCTCTGAGTATCTGGAGTGTCTGCAAATACTGAGGATCTGAGTACTTAACTGGGATTCCTAAACTATCTATTACATAAATAAACAACTACCTCATTTTCTCTTTTGTGTTAGGTAAAAATTCTGCATTATTTCTATAACAATCCCATTTGGACAGAGGTCTGAATACATCTGAACATATGCAGCGGGACTTCAGCTTTCTTAAGACTAACACAGGCCTGTAGATCAGGCTGGAAGTTCATGCCTACGGAGTTGAAATAGATCCTCTATATTTAAACTACTTTAATTCCATAACTAACAAGATGTGCAACGCTGTATTAGGATCACACTAGGAAGATACTGTGGCTTCAACTGATAAATCCAATCTCTGAGAGTTTATTTTGTCATGTCCTTTATTACACTGAATACCAATATCTGATTACTATTGTAATCCTGTTCTTAAAGTTTCAGGGAATACTTGTAGGACACTGGATACTGTAACACTAAATTAAGACTGAAAATTAGTTTTTATTTAAAGTTTGACAAAAAAACCCCACCCTTAAATTCCACACGTCAGCTTCAAAACTATGAAAATTAATTATTCTAAGAGAAAGTCAAGTAAAGAACTTTGTCACTGACACGGCACTCGGGAGCTTCCTGTGACAAGCACACCCACTACATCCCTGGTGTGGACTCTTCACACCAGCAAAAGGTCTGGCTTTGGTTTATCTTACAATACACTTTTTACACTGCCCACCCGGCACGAGCCAGCCAGTCAAACATTGCTGCACCCACTTAAGGTATTGCCCTGGCATTACAGTGTCAGTTCAATAGATGGTATAAAGGGAGAAGAAAACACACACACGATCAATTTCACAAAACCTTTCAGTGGGACCTCAGTACCTCACTCTTTCTTCACACCTCAGAGCTAGAGAAAGACACAAAACGTTTCAGAGAAGCACTCCAGAGTCAGTACATATGAACAGTGTATAATTTATGTAAACAGCAGCACAGACCGAATTAAAGACACGAGACTAGACCCACTCTCTTAGGCTTAAACCCTAATTTCTGAAGACAGTTTCTTCTATTAAAAAAAAAATATATATAAGGAAATGTTTCAGCCCAAGAAGACAGAAGCCACTAAGATCTGTGAATCACCAAGAGGTCATCTTCCAGTGCTGGTCCTACGGATCTTGTGATGACAAAGTATCCTAACATGGGAGTTACAGGGGATGGTGCCACCTCAACAGAGAAAACATAAACCAAAGCATGTGAAACATTTTTTCCAGTCACTGCTCACCTTGTGACAAGTCAGGCAGCTATCAGACACTTTCATGGGTTGATTTAACACATCAAAAAGGGAGAAAACTGGGGGGGGGGAGGCGGGGGGAATAATTTTCTTCCACCTTACTGAATTTCATGAGCTTACAAATGGGTCGTATAAGCTGGAACATCATTCTCCTCAGAACAGCAAACCATTAGATCAGCTCAGTGCCCTGCAGGGCTACAAAGCCCACTGCCCCCAGGTTTAAGCAGAGCTGTTAGTACCTGCACATCACCTTACCTTAGGAGTCTACAGCAGTTTTGTGGGTAGCAAATTAGATTGGGAGGGTGGGGAGAGGAGAGGTGCAAATCTATTTAGCTCCAATTACAATAGGAAGTTGACTAACTTGAAGCAGGATTATCTAAAGGACAGCCTTTATTCCAATAGATATATTAAGCAATTATCAGATAATGAAATAAGCAGCTACAGGATCTGTGTTGTGATAAGTTCATTTCAAAACACAGGTTTGTTTTGCAAATCCTGCTATAGATACAAGGTAAACAAAAGTGGACAGAGTTTATGCTTTGTCACTGAAGACAAGGAAAAGTGCTTTTCACACAGTCCACGTGGTCCAGAGATCTGACATTCCTGTATAAAACTGTCGACATTTAACTTAAGGTGACCAGGATGGGTGAGACAACCAGCAATGAGAGGCCTGACATTTGTATGGCAGCTCCTCTCTGCCCAGTCCAACCTCAGCAGGGGATCTCAAGCCTGGCACCCCAAGTCACTAGTTAATTCTCAAATTTATGGCTAGTATTTGAAATATGCAGATAAATAAATAAATCAGAATTGATGGTTTATTGCACTACTCTTTCATGCCCAGAGATTGCTGATCCTGGGGTTTCAATTTTCTAAATGCACAAGCAGACATTTATTGGCAAGCATCTGTCAAATATTTCACATAAATTTAAGCACATACCTAGTCGCTCTCTTAAGAGATCAACTAACACTAAATATCCTTATGCCAGTTTAAGTAGTTTTGAATACTATAAACTACACCTTATCACATGCTCCTGGACAGAGCTATCTGATTTATGGTTCTCCACACTCAAGAAATCTCCACTTTATTTTTATTAAAAGACTGTTCCACAACCAGAAGCACGAGATACAACTACACCTCCAGTTAACCATCAAAAAAACTAAGCAACTGAGCACACAGGTCGAGTCCTCTTGGTACAAGAGGCTAGCAATATTAAAAAGTTTCTCTCTATAGCAGAAAACATTACTCATTTCAGACACTACTGAAAAAAAACCCACAGAACAAAGAACACCCAAAACTGTTAAAAAACAGCCTGCAGCCATCACATATTCAATGTCTGATAAACAAAAATCACTATGACTAAGGTTCCCTGATGTATCAGAGAATCTTCTGCAGCAAGGAGCTGCCATTTAAAGAACTGGAACTGTCAAGTGAAGTATATTCAAAATTCACCTGAATCCCAGTAAATGATTACAGTTTGGGGTTGTTCAGCCTGGAGAAAAGAAGGCTCTGGGAAGACCTCATAAGAGCCTCCAGGATCTGAAGAGGGCCTACAGGAAGGCTGGGGAGGGACTTTTTACAAGAGCCTGTACTAACAGGACATGGTGTCAGGCTTCAGACTGGAAGAAGGGAGATTCAGATCAGAAATTTGGAAGTTCTTCACTGTGAGGGTGGGGAGACACTGGAATAGGTTGCCCAGGGAAGCTGTGGATGCTCCATCACTGGATGTGTTCAAGACCAGGCTGGACAGGGCTTTGAGCAACTAGGTCTAAGGGGAAGTTGGAACTGGATCACCTTGAAGGTCCCTCCCAACCCCAACCATTCTACGATTCTCTGAAATCAAGTGCCTGTTCTTGACATGTGTACTCTTCATGCTGAAGAAAACCACTGAATGCAGACCCAGTAAACCTTACTAAACATCACTTACACTAAGCACTCCTTGTTTTGATATATTATCTCAGCCTTCTCTAAATCATTTTCAGTGCTCCAGCTTCTCCACATCTCTTAAGATTCCCGCCCTGCCCTGTTTTTTCTACCTAATAATGCTGCAGATTATTACAGCCTCTCTTCTTTCCTCACCTCAAACCAAGAAAAAGCAGGTGTAACACAACATTCTGATTTGTTAGAATATAAAACTTTGTTGCATCAATATAGCCAGAGCTTTTAGGGTAGGATTCTTGGTCCACTATTAAATCCCAGGCATTAAAGTGAAGGGAACTTCAAAACAGAAGCTGAACAAAGACATCTGTTTACTGTTGCAAAAGCTCAGACTCATCCAAGACGGCAAGTATTCCAAGTCATCATCTTGGGAATTATTTCTTGTCAATCCAAAGGGATATCATGCTTAAAAAAACCATACAGGTGGATCCAATGAATGTAGTCCAGTCTACTAACTGAATATTCTGTTCCCAAGCCAACACACATGTTTCAGAGACGTGTCAACGTTTAAAGTGACTGAGTTAACTAGAGACTTACACCAAACTGAAAATCATACCATGCTTTCTACTATTCTCAGAGCTGAGGCTGGTGGCAGCAATTTTTTCCAGGCTTGTATAAACAGGTTTGTGCATGCTCCACTACTGCAAAACCAGCAGAAACCATACTGTAACTACTGATCCATCAGTTTGCATTTAGAAGAAACTGTCATAGTGAACAGCACAGCAGAGTTCCCCATCTAAAATATGAACCACTGAAAACTCAAGATGTAGCAGTAAGAGAGCTTAAAAGTTTAACTATGTTAGAAAAACAATAAAAACATGTGCCTTTATACAAAGCATTGAGCTTACCCTAACAATTCCTAAACGTTAAGTATTCACAGGCTCCCTTTTCCCCTGGCTACCTTGCCATGCTGTGGATGAACACATGCTCCAAAGAGGTGATGCTCTGAAGCCACCATGACTGAGGAATATGGCTTGGAAGTAGACCACTCAGCCCCAAAAGTTCTCTCTTTCCTTGGTTTGAAATGGGACAGATTCACTACCTACTTACCACATGACCATTAGTTTTATTCATGATTTTGGAAAAGGAAGAGTTCAACAGGGTTAGGGATCTAACATCTCAGTTAATCAATAATCTCTCTGTTTCATTGAAGGCAAATGAGAACGACTACAGATCTACCTGAAACTTAACACACATGAAACATTAAAACAACCAGAGATGCTTTGCAGTTGGCTGACTGTTCACCAGCCAGTAAAACATCCAATTTTTACTTGACAAATAGGAAATAACTTTTCCTGCAGGATGGGGATACGTTAGGCAATTTTCAAAACCCTTCCTGGTCAGAAGAACCAACAACACACATTCCTTCTTACTTACCACCAGCATTCTGCTGAACACAACAGAGCAACTCAACCAACAGTAACCCCTCTCAGTCTAAAATACTTTTTCCTTCAGGTTCTGGGATGCTTTGGAAGAGCTAAAGATGAAAAGAAGTTTGAAAAAAGTCTGCACGACTCCCTCTTAAAAACCAAGGGCAAAAAGGACGAAGTGGTCTCATCCCATGAGAAACAAGAAATAGGAGCCAGCACAGGATCAATTATTTTACTCATGTTTTATGGTAGTGTTTTCTACAGGCGTATGAACAGAAGATGCACAGTACTGCATAAACTGAGAAATTTTGTTAGTATTTTATAAAACTTTCACATAATCAATGTCACCTAAGAAAATATTCTTACGTAAGGAGCTGCATGAATAAGAGGAAGAAATGATCTTCTGATAGGATGCATTTCCATAAATTTTATTTGCTCAGCAATCCTCCCAAAAATATGTAAAATGAAACCTTTTCACCTTTACAACAAAAAGAGCGTGCGAGTTGTCAGGGGAAAATAGCAATACAGAACTACATATGAGGGATACTGAAAGGTTAGAGCTCAGCCTAACTAAATGAACATTTAAATCCAAATATTAATTCACCAGTACCCATTTTTCCTCTTATTCAGAGGCAGCATGGCTTTATGATAAACTGCATTAACAAGGTTACTACAAAAACCAGTATTTATATCATTTGCAAGTTAAACTGATCTTCAGTTTATCACAGAAAACCAAGATGATGAGGTATCAATAAGTTAGTTTCTACTTAGACAACCCTTGAGGCCAGGCACTTTTCACATATTTCCTAAATTTAGGGAAGTACATCAACAAATTATTGATTTCTGGAGTTTTGCTTCCAGGCCCCCATCCTTCACCTGGACATTCCCCTTAGGGAGATAAGCTTTACACAAGGATTTTAGACAGTATGCAAATGGTACATGGGCTGCTATTAGGGAAGAAAGTATCCACAGGAGGGAAATGAAAGCACCCTACTGAGGACTGAGGCTTCAGAGCTTAAACACTGAGCTCTGCAAATAGTCCTCAAACAAGACACAGAAGTACTTTTCTTGCTTCATAAAGTTTTAAGTGGGAAACAAATCTAAGGTTTATTTTTCCATGTAAGTCAGACCTGCTTTTGTTTTAAATCCAAGAGCCACTTTTACCCACCAAAACCAGCATAATACTTCTAAGGAATCTTCATCTATGACACAAGAACCCAAAATGACCCAAGATCAAAGGGATGCAGCCTCCTCAGCTGCAGGGTCTAAACCCCATTTCTGAACTCCTACAACAAGTGTGCCAATTCAGCCTAGCACTGCTCCCAGTTTCAAAGGCCAGGCCACATGTGTGCAAAGAAAAAGCAGCACCTTTCTAGTCATCCTGCTCCACACCTACCCTTCTTTTCAGGGAATGTCTCAGGGACAGTTTGAGCTCTAAGCACAGGACAATGCTGCAACAGCATCATCCAGCTGTTCTTACAGATGTATTTCAGGATCCTCCAAGATGAGGAAAAGAGAGAGAAGAGTATCCCAGTATCAAGCCCACAGGGAAGCAGCTGGGTAGCCCAAATTTAAATCAGAACACAAGAACTCGTGATTCACCAGCTGAAGTCTTGCCTTGCATTAATGCTCAAATGAATCCTTCCTTCCCCCCAGACTGTAACTAGTTGCCTGGTGAAACCTATGTGCAAGTTTGTAACTAAATATAGATGTTCTGCTAAATCTGGGAAATGTCCCTTACCAAGGGGTTGCACCACATATTTATATAATTACACACTAGTATTTCACATCTTTACTTTCTACACCTATCATTAGAAAACTGTTGCTGACATTTATTTTAGGTCATGCACTCAACTGGGTCAACATGCACTAAAAGAAAACTAGAGTTCTGTAAGAAACTCCAGAAATCAGTTCATTTTCAAGTGCTATTGAATAGGAAGTATCAACCATAGCTAGACAGATTGCTTTTAGCTACTACAGGCCACACTTTCAAAACTGCTGAGGTACCTACCAAGATTTTTCCAGGAATTAGATACCTAATGAGGCTGGGAAGAACGTACACCCTACTAAGCTGTTCTCTGCATCCTTAAGCATCATCTCAATACTTTTGGAAACCTGAACCCTTTATCCCTCTATGTTTTCTAATAAGTGAATAATTCTTGAAGAAAATTGTCCATTTTTTCCACACCTTACTTCCCCAACTTTGAAAGAGCAGTCGATATAAGAGAGAGACATCAACTGCTAAGCTAAACCAATTTTTCAGAGAAAAGGCTTTTGTAACTGCTATTATCTACCTGAAATAGTACCAACCTTTTTCATTTCTATCCTTATGGTCAAGAAAATTATATTTACATTATTTCAAACGTAATACAGAAAACTAAAATGCATAAATATGAAATTAACATCAGATGTCAAAGATAGGCTGTGTATACTTTTTAAGAAGCAGTGTCATGTTAAGAAGGTGATCTGATACTGCAACGCCTTTAATAGGCTATATGGCCAACTTAAAACAAACCACCCAAGTATTTATTCTCATTTCCAAACTCATCTTAAAAATTAAGAGACCTTGAATTTGTGGGGGGAGGGAGAAGAAAAAAAAAAAATTAAGCCCAGGCAAAATCTCCAAGTACTGAACTGATCTGGAGTGCATGCCATTCAACTATTAATTCTACTCATTGTAGCAGGTAGGTTATGTCTGATTTTTAATTATGCTTTATGTAAATATCCCCAGAGGCTTATGCAATAGGTACAGGCTTAAGTAAGACAAGCTGGTGGGGGCAGGCAGCCTGCTCTGGAGAGGAAAGCTGAGAGCTGGGTTGACTCCATAGCCAAAGGGTGGGTGAGCTCCAGTTGCCATTGAAGGCCTCCAAACCCCTGAATTACAGAACACAAGACACTTGCTACATTTATAAGCTCACCGCCAAAAGCCACTCACAGAGCTGAGCTCCAAGATCCACTGGTACTTTGGTCAGCACAGCTGGCTTCTCCTACTTGATTTAAACAGATCAGCAACTGCACCATCCCGCGAGCACTAACACTGCCGTATTTATCGCTTGCTTCAACTCTCATTTCTACAGCTCAGTTTCCCACCATGATGGTTTCTAGTAAGAACCCGCGTGCTCTGTGGCCAGAAGCCCTCGGCCACCAAGGACCCTACAGACTTCACACACACAGCACCCATCGCCAGCCTGCAGCACACCTTCACCTTGACCTGCAGGCTTCACAGCTAGCTCGGAGGAGGCTCTTTAATATTCATGCCTTTGGAACCACTTTAAGTGGCAGCAAAACTCCCAAGGAGTGGTAATAATATACTTAAAGTTAGACCAAAACCTCACTCTAAACAAGCAGCAGGCTGCATTCAATCCCTGATCAAGCTTAGAAGGCAACCAAGCAGCTACTTACACCAAGGTCAATACCACCTCATCTATCAGACTGCAGCCAGGGGTGAAAGTTTCTCCAAACGCTCAGGAGAGCTGTGGCTTCCCCTCTGTTTCACACAGAAACAGCACAAAGCCTCCTGGCCTCCTCCTTCCATGCCCAAAGGCGTGCTTCAGCTTGCAATTGTTTCTATTTGCATGTGATAATTTTAACTGGTAATTCTAGAAAATATTCTATACAGCTCCATTTAAATTTCACCTTGCAGACCTGACACAACTTTTAGATGGGATCCACCTCAGTCCCTGGTTTCCCAACCTGCAGCCTGGTGACTATCACAGAATCGTTTTGGTTGGAAAAGAGCCCCTCGGTTCTCCCAGCTATACCCCGTGGTCTGGCAAGGCAGCAGAGGTGGGAGGCACATCCTTTCCACCCATGCTTCTTCCCCAGTTTACTCTCCACAAACAGAAACACAAGACAGCAGCAGTCTCCAGGCAATTTTGACTTTGAGATTAATCCAACTCTTCTATGTGTGCTCTGGAAAGCTCCAAGTGTCTTAATTTCAACTTTATTTATTTATTTATTTATTATTATTATATATTTTAAATAAGAAAGCTTTTCCCAGGTTTTTCAACAAAGTGATTTTACTTTAACAGCTGTTTGGGAACCTTTATTTTTTTGACCTTGATGCCAATCTCCCAGACACATTATTTATAATAGGCTGTCTTTCTTAATACTTGCTATTACTCAAAAGACCAACCGAGTGCTTAGTAAACACCTTAGCTGTTCAATCTTCACATCCTTTAAATAATGGGGCGGGTTCAAAAGGGATAAGCTTTCAAAGCAGAACTCTGCCCATCCTGTAAAGAGGCACAAGCACTCTCATGCAGCCCACTTCCCATCACTTTCCAGGTTCTTCAACTATTGCTTTTTATCTTCAAAGATATGTTAAAATAGGACATAAACCATACCCTACAGAGCAGAAACTCATAAATNGTCAGCACAGCTGGCTTCTCCTACTTGATTTAAACAGATCAGCAACTGCACCATCCCGCGAGCACTAACACTGCCGTATTTATCGCTTGCTTCAACTCTCATTTCTACAGCTCAGTTTCCCACCATGATGGTTTCTAGTAAGAACCCGCGTGCTCTGTGGCCAGAAGCCCTTGGCCACCAAGGACCCTACAGACTTCACACACACAGCACCCATCGCCAGCCTGCAGCACACCTTCACCTTGACCTGCAGGCTTCACAGCTAGCTCGCAGGAGGCTCTTTAATATTCATGCCTTTGGAACCACTTTAAGTGGCAGCAAAACTCCCAAGGAGTGGTAATAATATACTTAAAGTTAGACCAAAACCTCACTCTAAACAAGCAGCAGGCTGCATTCAATCCCTGATCAAGCTTAGAAGGCAACCAAGCAGCTACTTACACCAAGGTCAATACCACCTCATCTATCAGACTGCAGCCAGGGGGGAAAGTTTCTCCAAACGCTCAGGAGAGCTGTGGCTTCCCCTCTGTTTCACACAGAAACAGCACAAAGCCTCCTGGCCTCCTCCTTCCATGCCCAAAGGCGTGCTTCAGCTTGCAATTGTTTCTATTTGCATGTGATAATTTTAACTGGTAATTCTAGAAAATATTCTATACAGCTCCATTTAAATTTCACCTTGCAGACCTGACACAACTTTTAGATGGGATCCACCTCAGTCCCTGGTTTCCCAACCTGCAGCCTGGTGACTATCACAGAATCGTTTTGGTTGGAAAAGACCTTTTAAGAGTTCAACCATTAGCCCAACACTGCCAAGCCCACTATGAGTGAGCACCCAACTAGGAAACCAGAAACCTTTGATTCTTCTCTCAGTTCTGCAAGGCAGGATAAACGCAGCAAGCTCTCTTCACCTGTAAAATGGGGACAGTACTCACACTAAAGTACTGGAGATCTAATGTAAGAAAAGCAGTATTTTTTTAAGTTAAGCTAAAATGTATTGCTCTTTTCATTTTCTAAATACTTCATTACTCTCCATTCTGCACTTCCCCGATGAGTTTCTTTTCTACCTAATTTGCCATTTTGACTAATCCAATTGTTTTAGCATATTAAACTCTGCTAATACAAGGACACAAAACATAAATACCACTGCAGTCACACAGCAGAGCCTACAGAATATTGTACCATTATTTTTATGACTTCAAACATAAAGAAAAAAATACAGATCAAGGAAAATGCTCACTTTATTTTAATTCTCCCTTCTAGTTCTCACTAATTCCACTCACTGGTAAGAGCTGAAGGCATACACCCAAATCAGTGACTCATGGCACAAGACCACAGTCCAAACAGTCACTGGGTTTTCAAAGCAGTGCTGTTCAAGAACTCCAATGTTCCACCCCAAGAGTTTAATTGCCCTTTCTTTCTTTGTTCAAACAAAAAGACCCAAATCCAAAACACAAACCAAAACACACAAACCACTGACAACAGGTGCTTCTTTAGTTCTCCTACATAAAGAAGAAAAAAAATGGAAAAGAGCCCCTTGGTTNCTACTGTAGGTCTTCCAGCTCCATAAAACAGGTATGTACTTGAAAATGTAATCCCCTATCATCATATGTCCAGGATACCAACCACGCAAGGAACATTCATGCGCAAACACTCATCCACCTGATCACTAGATGTTTAGTTTAGTTAAATGTCCTGCTGTTGACACGATTTTAACCTTAGGTTAAAGGATCATAAGCAAAGTGTAAATGTGGATCTGCATCAGTTTAATCACTTTTTTTATTCAGATAAGACCTGTCAGTTCAGGTTCTGGGAGGACTTGACAAAAGAGGTGCATCGATGGAAGGCAAAAAAAAAAAAATTAGACAGAGGAGGATGAATGCAGACTCCCCTCCTTTCCCTTCTTCAGAAAAAAAAATGTGGACAAAAGATATTGAAATACCTACTCCTGGCCCCCAAAGAAAAAATGCTTTGTATCATCTTGGCTACCATCTTCCTCCTGCAGTAGCACACAGAAGTAAAAAAACTTGGAACTGCAACAAGCTCACAAGTGGTAGCCACTTTCTTCTGTTTTCCACTAAGACTACAATGGCTCTGTGATCTCAAGTCTTCTTTCTAAAAAAAGGCAACTAAAAAAATAAAATTTGTCCTTTAGTGTAAAATGAGCA
>VWZY01012409.1:445900-469760 GCA_013399075.1 Chloroceryle aenea | reverse complement strand
ACCGCTGCTCTTCCCCCCTTCCCAGGCCTTCACCGAACTACAGGCCAAGGTGATAGACACGCAGCAGAAGGTGAAGCTGGCCGACATCCAGATTGAGCAGCTGAGCAAGACGAAGAAACACGCCCACCTCACCGACACGGAGGTCATGATGCTGGTGGATGAGACCCGCATGTACGAGGGCGTGGGGAGGATGTGAGTACCTGCCTGGGCCCTGCTGGGGGGTTCTTGGCTGCGCCCTCTCGGCTGCCTGGCTCCTTGCCTGGGCGTCCCTGGCTTCGGTAGCAGCGTGTGGTAGCAGCCTGCGCAGGGAGACCCGTTAGCCTTTGTGGGGAAGAGGCCTCTAAGCTACTGCCCAGGGCTGGAGACTTTTCCCTTTACAAAGAACATGCCGGTTTCCTCTGAGCGTGTTAATTTATTTCATTATTGGCATTGTCTTTCATTTTTAATTCCAGCAATTTGCCTGGGAATGCAGCAAGACTTACTGGGTTCTATCTCTTGGGCTTAGCTGCTGGCTGCCTTGAAGGTCTGTTACAGTGCTGTTGGCTGTGTGTGGTTTTGCCCGCTGGCTCTGCTCCTGGACACGATGGTCTTGTCTGGTACTTCTGGGAAGTTTGTTATCTAGGCTAGCAGAGCAGTGTTCTAGTGACAAACAGCATTTATGAGGAGGCTCTCCCAAACCTGTCTGGCTTCAGTCATTTCCAGTGTTTTCATTTCCATTTCAAGACTCCTTGAAAAGCCCCTGTGCACAGTTCACCTGCTCAAGGGTCTTGCTTGCACAAATGTTCTGCAGAAATGCCCTTTGCAGTGTCATGCCAGGGATGGACCTGACAGGTGTTGCCCAGATTTTGTTAAACACTTGAAAATGAGCATGAAGCTCATGTGGGTGGTCCTAGTGCACTCATAAATTTGTGCTTCCATTTGTTGGATGGCTGTCAAAACCAGAAGTAATGTGCTTTGGTTATCTTCTACAGCATGTTGCTGCTTGACTTCAGCAGCCTCTGACTGAGACCATACAAAGTAGTTTCAAATCTGCAATGTGTGCTCCCTTGATAAATATCACACTAGATTTCTGAGCTTCTGTTTTGAGAGTACTATCATTTTTTTTCTCTTGTATCTGTCTCCTGGTAACAGTGATGACTGCTCAGCTCAGGATGTGTTTTTGTGAAGCACTGTGTCTGCTGCCAGAAGGGGTGATTGCATCAATCTCTTCCCCACCCTGTGTTTACCCCACATTGCTCCTGTTGAATTGGGTGATCACAGGGCTGACTGCTGATCCATCAGATCATGCAATCTTCAGACTGAGTTGTTCCCATGGGACTGGGAAGCCAGGAGTGGTGTGTAGTTGGCCTTTGCTGTGATTTTTTTGAGATGAAGTTGTACCTAAACTAATGGAGGTGTTCAGAATCCCCTCCTTGGCTCCTGGTAAATGAACTTTTCAGTGGAGGTGGATGAAATGTTCTGTTTGTGTGGGGTTGCTGGTGACTGGCTCCTTGAAAGGTTTTGTTCCCTTGCAAGAGGTGACCAGGCAGGGTGGCCTAGGCAGGGCAGGCAGCACTTGCTCCTCGGGGATGGCAGAGGTGCCATCAGAAAAATATTTGCATTATGAGTATGACAAGCTGAACTTTTCATGGGCTTTGTGCTAGCTGCTGTGCAGGTATGGGTTAAGAGGCTGCTCTTCTTCTGAATACTGCACGTTCACTTTCATTTTTTCCCTCCCCTGCCTTACCTTGATAAGGTATTTGTGAGCTGTGCCTCTTCTGGCCATGGGGCTGAAGACTGCCTTGACAAGTGGCAGTAGTGCTCTGCTGTGATTGGTGTCACTCCTTAGTGTGCAGAATGTGCAGCAAGGACACGAGGCTCTTCCTGAAGCCCACTCCAACCCCTAGCAGAGAAATCTGGGCTTTTAGCAAAGCAGGCTATAACAGCCCTTGAGCAGGAGTTAAAATCCAAGGGCAGTGTGTCATCTTCTGTTCCACTGCAGACCAAAGGAGGTGGTTATTATGGTCCTTCTGGCCATGAAAGCCTTGTTCTGTGAAGTGGCATTGTCATGTTTTTGTTTGCTTTGTTGGCTTGCAGCTGTGGGAGTTCAGCCACCAAAGGGTGGAGGCCTGCATCAGTGTTAACTCTGATTAGTGGTGCTCTTCTGCCAGCTTGTTTGAATAGCTAAATTCTTTGAAATAAGTTTTGTGCTTCTATTTCTGTGCTTAAATTATTTAATTTATTTGTTTTTAAACTTCATTCTAACCCATTTAAACTTATACTTAGAATCTGGCTTCTGACAGAGTTTCCTGTTTTTTCTCTGGCTTTGGTGGCTTGGTGTGTGTGCAGGGGGCTAGTACGTACACTTCTGTAGGATAAGATACTCCAAGTCTTTGTGGAATTTGAAGGCTGTGGTTTGCTGCATCCTGGGAGGAAATCTGCCCAGTATGGTACTCACTTCTGCACTACTTGGAAACAGTTATGTGGTTTTTGTTCTCTGAACCCTATCTCAAGGCTTCTTCCTTTCTGAGTCTTTCCCTGAACCACTGGCACATGTGAAAAGTGTATTTGTTGTTCCTCAACTTGGTCTGTGGTTTTTTTTGCCTTAATTTTTTTTTTTTTTTAACCACTGTAGTGTGTATAACATGGAGAGTCCTCACTGGCCCCCACATGTGGGGCTCAGTTTACTTTAGCTATGGCTATTTTTGGTTTAACATAAGAAATGTCAGTGCCACATAGTATGAAATGATGAATTGCTGTGTACTGTACATATCCGTGAGGCTGGGATATCATCTGAGTGCTGGCATCTTGCCAAATACATTTCAGTTCTGTTACTTCATACTCTTTCGAAAGGCCTGTTACGTAGCCTGAGACAACCACCACTGTGCTGGACTTCTGCTAAAGCTATTTATGAACTGATATCATCATATTGCTTTGAGAACTATGCTGAAAGTTTAAGCTTCAGAATTCTGTCTGAATATTTCAGACCTTTCCCTTTACATTCTTTTAACCCATAACCTGGACGAGATCCTTATTTACAGAAGAAAAAATGTCTGGCACTTGTTCTAGACACAGTAAGGAGAGTGCTGCAGTTTTTCATGCTGGGCTGACCTAGATAGTCAGTTTTGCTTTGATATTGCTTTATCACCAGTTTGCTTCTACAACAAATGGGAGAACACGTGCAGAAATAAAATGTGCAAAAGTAGAAATCAAGCAAATACTGTAGCACAACTCGATGTTCAAGATTTTCTGCAAGTATAGTATATATTATTACAGCTGTCCCTGTAAAATGGCAGTGTGAATATAGTATTTTATGGGGACAGCTGTAATAATATGATTTTTGGCTTTTTTTTTTTGAGAGCAGTTCAGATTTGTGATGGCTGAACCGTACACAAATAAAACCTAAGAGAGGATTAAATGTTCTTGATCGTTCTGGGGATTTAAGTGCATTCCTGCTTTTACTGTAATTCTTGGCTTTGGCTGAATCTGTGAAATCATAAATCATTGTAAGCCCTTCTCTGAACTCCTGAAGACAGTGGTTGCTACCACACAGCGCTCGATACAGCTGCAGGGGTTACGTTTTCACTTGGGGGGGTGTGTGTGAGGTTGGTGCTGGGTCCTACCAGCACAGATAGCTGTGGAGGACAGCAGCTGTACCATGCTTCCCAAAAAACTCACAAAGAACTGAAGGACACGCAAGGCTTAATCTTTCTGATTCAGTTACTAACTATAGGCTGGTCTGTGAAATCTGAGCGGCTACTCCCTCGCCCCTCTCCTGGGGTGAGACTTTGTGCAGAGTTCGGTGCTGGAGCCCAGCTGCTGAGAACCTGACAGGTGCTCCAACACTTCAGAGAATCCCAGGGACAAGCGTGTTGCTGTCTACCTCTGGTCAATGCAGAGTTTAGAAACACAAAGCTCCTCTATCTAGCTATTGAAAAAGGGAAGAAGTGGTTAACAGTAGTGGGGTACTGTGAGTCTGGACCCCTGAATCCTGTTCCAGATCAGAAAGAGACCTTGTTCTCTTTGGCATGACCTCCTTTTCTAGCTTGACACCTTCTGATTTCTCAAATGTACTCCTCCCAGCCTTTCCTCCACTTAGTTCTTGACCTCATACTTGCTGCCCTGGGCCACTTATTTGTAATGTGCTGGGTATCTTGATCCAGTTATAGTTCTTTTGCCCTGCTACTCTACATAATTTCTCCATGCAATACTGGAACTTGAGAGAAGATTTCTATGGCTTGTGTGCAAGATATGTATCTGGCCAGTTCTAGGAAACAGCTGTGTTTCTTTAAAAACATCAGCTTTGGACACAGAACTGCTGTAGAATGGGTGCATCTGACAAGCCAGGGTTTGACAAATGTATAAGCAGCAAAAAAAAAAAGGGTCTTAGAATAAAAATAATAGCTAATAAAAAAATAGATGTTTTACTTAGCCTTGAATCATCATGTTGGTTATAGTCCCTCCTGCCTTCTCCATGCCCATTGTGATAGAAGATTATCAGTACAGCTTTTATTTGATGCTTGTCTCCCTTGCCTTGAGACCCTTAACTCTTTAGGACCACTTTTCTGTTGGGACTAGCAGTACACCACTCAAACAAATCTGTTCCACGCATCTTTTCTTTATCCTTAACTCTTTCCCTGCCTGTTGTTTAGGCAGCACAGAGGCAGGAGCTACCTGCCTAACTGTAAAGGAGATGAAATCTAAACCGAGCAGATAAGGGTCGGAACAAACTACTGCTGTAGACTGCTGCTGTTGCTAGAGGGGACAGTTGGGTCTGCTGTGATCCCAAGTCAGTGTGCTGTCATGTAATGGCCCAAGTATTGCACTTGCAGGACAGGATTTTGGAGGTCAGACTTGTGGGGAGTAAGGGCTGCAGTCAGGTAACTATTTTGTTCCTCCCTCCAGAAAGAAGAAGTCTGGTCTCTCTTGCAAATCCAACCTGTCTGTTGCTTCAGTAGCACAGAGATTTCTTTGGATTTCTTTAGGGAGCTTTGATCTGCTCCTGGCTTTGTGGCTTGCTGTGCCAAATGACTGCAGAAAAATTAGGGAACGTGACTCTTATTTTTGAAGTTGTTCAAGCATTTAAACCATCACTGATATTATGAAACTTCCACTTCTTTTAATATTCAGTGGATTTAAACTACTGTATTTTGAATCTTTCCTCCCATTTCCTATAGGAAAAGTTGGAATCGAGGATTAGAGTCCCAGAGGAACTACTGAGTGCTAGAGCACATCACACAGAGTACAGGGCTATTTCTCTGGTTTAGCATGGGCACTGAAATTTGGTTTTCCTGCAGCAGAAGAGAATGGCCAAGTCATTGGAGTACTGGGAGCTGTATCCACCCAGTTGTATCCCTGGATCTTCCAGGTGTGGATATCAGTGTGGTGGTGGTGGATATGGAGCTGCGGGGCAGGGTGTGACTGGGTGCCCAACACTCAGGGCCCACAGCTGTTGGGTGGAGATGTCCAGAGTCAGTCTGGTCTGACGTGTGCCAACATCATATATCAGTTTAATGTGGAACAGCCTCAACATAAACAAGAAATCTAGGTCTGAGCATCCTCTGACCCAGCTGCCCCTGCAAAGCCTGAAAGAAGGGGGGTTTAATTCACAACCCCTCCACTAAAACATTGAAGTAAACTATGAGGAAACAATCCTGTGGGATGAGGTCATTGTGTTAGACAAGTTTACTGGAGACACAAGAACCAAAGTGCTGAACTCAGGAATGCTACAACTGCTGTCTCGAATTTTTATTTTTGTTTTTCTCCAGAACTATTTGTTGAATTAACAGAATGTTTCAGCTAGTTAAACAAAAAAACACCCCAAAACAATCCCTAAAAAAAAAAATATCCACCAGGCTTCCCAAGAAGAAACGATTTTCCAAAACAACATCCCACCTTTCTGGTCCACAAATGCTGATTCTAAAAGGTTTATTCTTACTGATTAGGAAACAGTGTGATTGTTCCAGTGCTAGCTAATTTAACTCTAGCATCCAGAAATAGCTCTGTATTAGTGTTATGCTTGGATTCTTTTGACTCGTTATCTTCACAGCCACTTCTGTGATGTTTGCTGTATTTCTTTCTTCGATGCCTTGGTGTAGCAGGATCTGTGATGTGCAGAAGCTGAGGCTGTGCTGTTTAACAACCACAAGCTGATAGCTGGCTCTCCCTCCTCACTCTTGTTTTTCAAAGGAGGTGTATCCTGACTTTCCTAGTTTTCCTGTACAGGTTCTTAGTGACTGACTGCTGCTAAGAAGGGTAAAGTTAAGTTTGCCTCTCAGAGTGCAGCAGTATCTCCGTATCGCTGCTTTTACTGCTTCAGAGTTCACCTTCTTGGTCACAGAAGATTTACCAATAAGAAGAAGCAAGCAAACAACTAACTTTAGAAATTTCTTTGGGATTAGTTGACCAGGGTGTCCAGACCGATGTTTACTTGTCTGTGTTTCCCTCATGTTGATTTCATGGTGTAGTTTTTTGTGTTGGGGTGGGGTTTTGTTTGTTTCTTTGTTTGTGTTTTTGTGTGTGTGTGGTGTTGCATTTTTTGTTTGTTTTTATTTACGGTTTTTTCCTTAGGCATTTGTGGGGAATTCTTAAAAATACCAGAGACTTTAGAAATGGATCTTGACTTCCCATTATCAGAAAAATTGTTTTTGTTTTCTGATGCTTGCAACTTTCAATATGGTACAACTCAGGCTGCAAAAAAACATCTGTGCATCTGCTGGTAGGCATGCTGCAGTCCTGTGAGTTTCCTTTTGCTTAACAAGCTACAGGTTATCATCATTATACACTAACAAAGTTCCATTAAAGCAAAAGTGGAAGATAAAACCTCTAAATGAGGGATATAATGGCAAAAAGCTCCTCATGGAGATTTCCCCTTCATGAATTGCAGTCATGTTTGCACAGTTTTCCCCACGTGGTTTGAGTCTCAGATGTTACTCCTGTGTGATAGAGGAGGAGGCGTTTGCTTGCTTGCCTTTTTTTTGTTGATTGGGCCTTCAAAAAGAATTCATGGTGTTCTTTAAAAGCAGACCACAGTACTATTTCAATATTTTGGGTTGTGCTATATTTAATACACACTTAGAGGTATATTCCTGCTTTCTTTTTTTAAAGAACCAAGCATGAACAATGGTATAAATCTACCATCTAGTTAAGTGTCTGGCAATGCAGAAACTGCTGTTTGCAAGCTGTGTTACTATCTTGGCTTGAGGTAATGTAATATGCTGTAGCTACTGGCAGAGCAAAAAAAAAAACCAACATGGAAAAAAAAAAGGTGAAAACTCAATGTAAACATGGCCTGAAGTGCAGAACAAACCCCAGTGCTCCTCACCAGGGTGGGATGGACAAGTTGGGCCAGTCTGTGGAGACGTTTGAGGAAGCAAACAGCGTGGCACTTTTTGTTCTCTTCCTTTAGCTCCTTAAAGTAAATAGGTTTATGGCTTACAAATGTTCATCTGAGTAAAAGTTACCCTTGTTGTGGCCTACATAAGACTTGGTTTGGACTGCTTCCAGTGCTGCTAATCCTGGTTGGTGTGTGGGTTCCAGTGCTGTCAGGCTGAGTTTGCACAGGTTCTGCCACCCAACTGGGATCCCTCAGCCCATGTCTCCTTTCCAAACATTTGCTTCTGGTGCATACCCACCTCTCTGAGTGCAATAGTAAAATGACACGTGAGCTATAAACCACTGCTCCTGGAAGATATTAATATATAGTCCTCCCAATATAAGCTGCAATATGTTTGGCTTTAAGGTATGTGCTGCACTGGCAGGGGGAGGGGGCAATAGTCAGATTTAGCTGTATTGAGAGTGACCCCACGAGATGACTGACCACTAAAATAAAAACAAACATAGGAAAAGCTTCAACTCATCTGTTCCAATCCATCTGTTTCTGAATGGTTAAGGCGTGTGATCTGTTGAATGGGAAATTCAAAATCAGACTGAAAAATGTGAAACCCTTAGACATGGAGGGTGGCAGCACAAACTGTAATTAGTCGTGATTTTCTTTTTTTTTCTTTTTTTTTTAGCATTGCTTCCTTGTCTTGTTTGGCACTGGGTATCTAGGATGACTAAAACTGGAACTTGCTGGGGTATAAGCAGTGCTTGTTATAATCCACATCAGGACTAATGTACAGAGAAGCATAAGCAGACCCTGTGAGAGTGCAAGGGTGCTTGTAATTGTGCACAGCAAGCTAGATTGCTTGGGATCAGCTCATTGCAAGCCTCTCTTCCATTGGCTTTCAACAGTACTTAAAATGCAGTAATCCCCTGCTGAGTATGCTCAAAGCTTGAACAGCAGTGCAAGTTCAGAATTAAAAAGTGTCTTTAAATAGATAAGGGCATGACTGGGCTTAGTCCAACTTTGCTTGTGGAGTAGTCTAATGAAAACACTTCTTTTCAAGGAGCAGAATATTCCATGTGAGTGACTGTGCTGTGCACAGCATAATAGGGTTATTTTTTAGAAATACAGTAAATATATTAAAATGATGCTATGGCTTTGTACAAAGTTGTTAGTTTTCTTTTCAGTATCTTTAAGCTTTTGTAGATTTTCTTCCCAAATGCAATGGGAACCATAAAGCTGAAGTTATAATGACCCTTTGTGTGAGCTGGGAGCCAGGCTGAAGGGAGTTTTAGATTTGTCATTCATCACTATGCTGGCAAAATAGCTCTGGGCTGTTCCTACCTGTACAGTTGTCTCGCTCTGAAATGAGGCGGAGGGATGGGGAAAGACTGAGGCTTCCCCTGGTACCCTGCACAGGTTCTGTCAGTGGTCTGTGTGGACCCAAGGGGGAAGTGTTGCTTTGCAGACTGGCAGGAGGGAGCCCTGTGGCCTGCTGTGTGCCTCCTTCCCTCCTGGTTTTCATACCTTAATGTGAATGGCACCATCAGGCCGTGGAGGAGAAACACCTGGACCATGTGCTTGTGTCTGGAACAGGGCCCTGCCACCAAAAGCTTTGGATGTAGAGGTTGAAGTTGGTTGCACTTGCAAGTAATTGAAAATAGGGGCTCTTAATGGAAAACTTTAACTATGAGCATCACTAGTACTCCACCTTTAATAACTTTAATGACTTGTATGTCATAATGAAGAGTGGTGTGTGCTGAACAAACATCTCCATAACCTCATTCATTAAAGAGATGAATCTTTCAGTATTTAATGTTATGTCTTAAAGTCAAGTAAACAGTACATTCTGGTGGAAACAGAGTGAGTTATGGAATGAATTACACTGTGTGAACATCACTTCATGGGTGCATGGCTGACAGCATTGCTGACCATCTTGACTAGAGCCTGAAGCCGTTATTGACCAGGGCATGAGGGAGTGCTGTACAAACACTGAACAGATGGGCACCATATCTGGAAACTTTTAATTGCAGTGGGGTAAGAGATCCCTTCAGAAGGAAAGAAGGAAGGAGTCTCGGAGAGAGTATGTAAACTACTTTCTCTGCCTTAGAGAAACAAAAATCCTGATGTGGAGCTAGCAGAGGGAGGAAAATAGAAACAAGGGGGAATATTTAGAGTGAGGTTTCTCTTTCAGTTCCCTTGTGCTCTATTTTTGTTCCTCACATTGCAGTTGAGAACCAGCAGTCAGTGGGAGAGTGCAGCACGTAGGTGCAGCTGATTTGCAAACGTGTCACTATTATAGAGCTGCTCTTGTTGGCAGCCTGGCTCTGGCTGAACATTGTTGTCCTCGAGGACCCCACTGCTCTGTAGCTTTCTTTCCTAATTTTCTTTGTTCTGTTCTGAGTTTTACCTTTATTTATGGAGACTGGAAAAATTGCTCAGTGTCTGGAATAGAGCAAATCCTTCTCTGTTTTTACTGCCCATTCCCTTCGAGATGGGTGTCCAGCTGACATGTGCTGAACTTGTCTGTTCTGACCCAGATATTTCTGGTGGTATTTAACAACAGTGGAAAAGGTTCCTGTGTGAAGAGGTGATTGTTACCAAGCTTTGCAACTGCCACTGTGGTGCCGAACATTTTCTGCCTCATCGCTTCATGTTCGGTAGCGTAGGCGTTGTGTTTGACAGCTCCATTAGTGTTCGCTGTGAGGCTGCCCTGGGAGAAGGTGAACACGAGAGAACTCGCTTATCTGGAAGAGAATTAGGTTTGCTGCTTGTCTTTTGTGAACTATCAATACTTAAAAGCTGTCACAGTTCAATGTGCAATCTCTTGGAGCTTCTGATAGCGGACACCAGCAGCGTGGTCTGGGGAGGCAGCTCTTCAGTGCTGATCTGTGCCCAGGGGTTGGTGTCAGTCACGTCATCTACCAAGCTCAGCATCACCGAGCAGAAAGTGGCTTCTTAGCTCAGTGATGGAGTGACTATTGTGGGGCCGGTGTTCAGCTGGTGCTCTACCTCCAGGTAGTGAAGGAATGAAATTCTAGTGTTTGAAAGGCTCGTTTGCAAACTCACCCAGCGAAGAAATAAGTTCTCAGAACCTTCCGTGGCTCTCTGATGAGCTTAAAAATTCACAAATAAAATAATGTACCTTTAACTAAAACTAGGCAGCAAAATGACACTGCCCATTTTCTCTGGCTTGGTGAGGAAAAAAACCCCAAAATTCTCAAGTTGTTGGGGGGTTTTGTGTGTGTTTTGTTGTTTTCCAATTACCCTATGTTAAAAAAAACCAAACCCAGATTAAATTTAAACTCTGGTTTATTACAAGTGCCCTGCAGCACCTCTTACCTAATGAGCAGAATGAGCTTCTGTTTTTCCAAGTGCTTCCATAAACCACATTATTTCCTTAAGCAGAAACTTTGGCTGAGATCTCCACAGTGTGTGTATCACAAGCTAGAAGCTAAGACACTGAGTTTTTCCGAGTCCTCCTCCTGTTGGAAGGTGAACCCATGGATTTAAATAGTTAACTGTGGATGTAGAATTATAACTTCAACTTCCAGTTAAGTGTCCCGTGGCAGCTTACATGGCAGTACCTGCCTGCCTTAGGCTGAGAGCTTGATGGGCTGAGGCCTTGATGGTCTCACGTCAGGGAATTAAAATGGGTGGTTTGAAGCCAGCACTGGTGAAGAACTTCTGCAGGATGCTGCTGGCCAAGTCAGGGACATTTGATCTCCTTGAACCACCGTGTGAACGGACACAGGTTGTAGCTCACTATGTTATGGCAAATAAAATCAGGGTGGTTCTGTTTGTGCCCAGCTGCTCACATAAGTCTCGGCAGTGCTAACTTTGGCCATCCAATTTTAATTTGCTGTCGCATGTCTGCCAAAGCATTGCAGGAGGGTGGGAGGGAGGATATTTTCCCCAGTGACTGCTGTTGACATTTGCAGAATAGAAGTGAAGTCAGCCACTTATTTGTTCAAAGGTTTTAGTGCCTGTAGTGGTTCTCGGCCAGCTGGGATTGCTCAGTGCCTGTAACCCAACAGGGACCTGCCCAGCTGCAGAGGGGGGAAAACTGACCAAGCTGTGTTGGTGTTGAACTTTGGTTCTTAGACCAGGGGCATCAGTGAAACAAACATGATTGATCTTGCTGTACAATCCGGGGAAGTAAAGGAAAGCTTTTCTGTTCTCCTTTGCTGTCTCCACAAAAGGAAATATTAAGGAAATGTTCATATACACACAGGTTCAGGGAAGCCGTGACATGGGAAAGGACTGATGGCTCTGTTTCCTGAGGGTATCTTGCAGCTTTGATTTTTCCACTAATGGCAGCTACTGCAGAAGCAAGGCAAAATATTAGTTGTAATTCCAAAATGTACAGGGGGTGTGTGAAGGCTGATGTTTCTTCTGGCACTGCATGCTTGAGGTAAGAGCATCAGAACGATGTGGTTGCTAGTGGTCCTGACAAGTAGCTCATCTCTGAGTGGATCCAGGCTCTCCATCTAATAGCCATTTAAATAACTTCTCTTTCCTAGAAGTGTGGATGTGATTTTTCACAAGATTAAGCAAAATCTGTGTTTTATTTTAGCAGCTGGGTGTGTGTTGGGACCTGTAAACATCACCACTGTGTGAAGGTGGATTGTGGGGACATCTAATGGGAAGGGGGGGATCGAGGGGACAAAGAGAGTATGAGTGAACTGTGCTGTGAAGAACAGGAGCAGATAGAGAACAAAGGTGATGCCAGTAATAAGCATGGCTGAGAAGAAATTAGGAGAGATTTGAGAAGACTGTGAGGTAAAAGATGTATCAGGGGTTCCTGAAGAAAAGAGGAGGTGAAGCAGAACAAGGGAGAGAAGTGGGGGAAGGAGGAGGAAGTAATAGCAAAGTGCAGTTAGTAGAGGCACTAAAGAGAGTTTTAATTAGAAACCTGTTATAATTAACCACAGTTCTGCTCCCGTGCATTCCATGAATGCATGTGGCAGGTAGGTTTCCTTTTGGCCATTGTGTCGCTGATGCAGAGTCTGCTGGTTTCACGACGAGCAGCAGATCTGTGTTTGTGTTTACCAGACCCTGAGCAAGCACGTTAATAATGTCATTTGTCATGGGAGATGACACTACAAACTGATTTCAGATTTTTCTGTAGCAGACAGGGAATGCACTCTGATTCTGCCCTGTCTAAAGCTGCTCATTTTAACTGTTCAGACATGAGCTCGTGCCACCTAGCAGGAGGACACTGACCCTAGTTGGTGATGGAGGGAGACCTTGACCTCATTGGTATGACCCGCAGAGGCTCCTTCTAAATCCCCTGGGGGACATTCTAAGTAGGGAAGGGGCGAATCTGCATCTTGTACATTCTTTATGTCTGGAAGGATGAAAAACAGTCATGGAGGGTTCCTGAAATTCATGTGAACTTAGTTGTCCTTTACCTCGTTGTGGGATGCCAGTGCCATGTGCTGGAGAGCTGCTTTGGACTTTGGTGTTCCTTCAGAGGCTCCTCTGAGCAAGTCAGGCAACTCGTTGCATGCTGGCAATCAGGATTGCTGTGACTGAGATGTTAGGGATGCAGCTTTCAGATCCCTTTGGCAATAAAAAACAGAACATGTGGAAGCCAGTGGCTGCACTTTCAGTTAAGGCAGCCACTTCCCACCCCACAGAAGAACCCTCTGAGTGTAGAAAGCAGGGGAATTCAGAGAACAGTGAGGTGTTGTGTTAAAGCCAAGCCCTGAGCAGTGGGAGCTGTGAAAGCTCGAGTAAAGGCGTGTGTACTGTAGCTCTGTGTTTCTGGTGGAAGCACCTGGTTCTCTATCACAGAAGGATTTTGGGTGGAAGAGACCTTCACAGATAATATAATCCAACCCCCCACTTACAGTCAGGGACATCTCCCACTAGACCAGGTTGCTCAAAGACCCATCCAGCCTGACCTTGAACTCTTCCAGGGGTGGGGAATCACATCTCTTCTGGGCAACCTGTCCCAGTGTCTCACCACCCTCATTGTTAAACATTTCTTCCTCATGTCCAACCCAACCCTGCCCTTTTTCAATGTAAAACTGATGCTCCTTTTCCTGTCACTACAGCCTCTGTTAAAAAGTCTCTTTGTCCCTTTTATATAGTGATGAGCTACAAGGTCTTCCTGAAGCCTTTCCCTGTAGCAAGTTTTGGGTTTATTGTGCAGGTTTGTTTAGCTTGGGAGCACTAAAATGGTAATGAATGGCTTTCACCCCTTGAAAGAGGCTTCCTTCACTATATTGCCATCAACTGATTTAGATCCCTTTGGAGGGAATGTGATGACAGACTCCTCTTGCTAGCTGTGTGCAAGAACTGCTTTCAAATCCTTCAAGGACACCAAATGTTAGAGGAGATCTGCATGTATCTATTTCCTCCTCCTAAATCTTGGGTGAGATTAGTGAACAAGGCTTTGACGCCAGCCTACTGGTTTGCGTGAGCTGTCCTAGCAATTTCTTCTGCCTTTGGCCAGAATGCTCTGGGTGAGGGTGACTGCTTTACAGAGGTCCCTGTGGATTAACTCAGTGAGCAGCTAGGTATACAACAGATGTGAAACACATCCAACAGTTGTCTGTCTCTTCTTCTTCACTTGTAGGTTTATTCTTCAGTCTAAAGGAGTCATTCATAATCAGCTCTTAGAAAAACAGAGAATAGCCGAAGAGAAAATTAAAGAATTAGAGGTAAGTTTGGGGCAGGTAATGATAATGAAAGTAAAGTGTTGCAGGTCAACAAGATGCTGTTGGCTACATTCTGTGTTTTCAGCTGGTACTTCTCATTCTGAAGGACTGTAACACGGTGAAACATGGAACCTGTTACAAGTAACCTGCAAGTGGTTCAAGTCACTTTGTTTCTCTGCTAGTTCTACAACCCCAGCAGGAGCTGGCTGTTTGCTCTGTGTCCTGATGGGGACACTTAGGGGTGGGGTTTAAAGCTAGCAAAAGGCTGTTTGTGTGGTATTTGCAGCAGGTAAGTGATGTGAAACTTTGCTAGTGCTGTGGATATTCAAAGTTTATGCTGTCTCAGGACAACTGCACAAATTCAGGGAAAAGAACTATTGAGAATTACCAAATATGTAGAAATGATATCCTGCTCAGGAAGTCTCTGAGCTAAAAATGTCTGAAGGCTGGGAAAGTATGAGCAGGAAGTACTGTACACGCCTGCCCTGTCCTTACACTCTGCCCTAGGCATTTACTTGTGGCTGCTGTTGAAGACCGGATCTAGGGGCAGATGGGACTTTGTTTTGACAGAGTGGTCACAGCACTTCTGTGTTCTTTTGTTTATCTGGTTGGAATATTCAAGGTAGAGAAGAATATCTAGGAAATAAAGTAGTGTCTGCACAAGTTTCAGCGTTCAAGCACATTATCTAGAGAATCTTGACTATCTTCTGGCTGGCTACTTGTACAGCCTGCAGTTCTTCAGAGGTGTTCAGAATGTACTTTTCCAAGGCCATTAGTGTATTGTTTTCCTAATGACCCTAAAGTATAATTAATGGAAAACCCTGTTCCTTGTTTTTTACAAAATGAGAGAGAAGGCAAAGACCGAGTTGTGTCAAGCTGCTTATCTCATCTTTTAGTGTTTTGGAGACAGTGAGTGTAGAGACCAGCTAAAGTAGGCACAAGCAGGACTAGAAAGTCAGTGCTCAAGCCTGCTCAGACCTCTGCATTTCTGTCTTCATTGTCTCCTGCTTTACATTAAAGCAGAAGTAGAGTTTCTATTTTCTTTTTAATTCCATCTTAAAACTCAGCTTGCCCAGGCACCTTAGGGCAAGCCAGTCACCATGTGTTGTGTTGCCTCGGGTGTTTTCTGTGCCACATACAAAGGTTTGTGTTTCTGGTCATGGGAACTTTTTCTACACAGGGAAAACAAGTACTCCATGGATAGGTTGTATATTTAAGGTGATGTTAATGCAGACAAGGCACAGGTTTGGGTTTTTTTATGGTTGTGTGATAAAAGTGGTTGTATCCTGGCTGCTCTGGAGCCATCCCAGATGCCGTTGGCTTTGCACAAAGACAGCCCCGCGGCTGGGCTTGAAGAACTTCATAGCAGCACGCCTGGATTTGGAAGTGATGGGAGTGTGGCTGACAGCTTCTGTTTACAAACTGCCCAACGGGTCCCTTACTGCCAGGTCCATCAGGCTGTGGTCAGCTTTTTGGCTACTGTGCCCTTCAGCTGTGCATCTCAGTTTCTTCCTGTTCCTGGTGGGGAATGATCTTGCCTCCTGAACTTTCCAGTTGCTGAGTTCAGCAGAATGGATGGAATTCCCCCCAAATTATAACCTCTGCCATTCTTACACAAAGCCTCAGAGCTGACTGCTTTGCAAGTGTGTGTTTCTGCTTTGTAAATCCCTGTTTCTTGAGTCTCTGGTTATGGCCACTGACTTGAGGTTCAATCGAGCAATGGTGACTGTCTCAAAAGGTGGTGGGAGTGGAGAAGTGGTTGCCACATGGGTTGTTTTTTAATTATGGATAGTAGGGCTCAGATTGACAAAACTTTTAATAGTTTAAGTGAACATTCAGGTCCATCTTTTAACTGCCCTGCTTCCAGCTGGCTGGCAGTTTTGTGAAAAGGATTTTCCTTAGGTCTGGGATTCCCCATGGAAGAGGACAAGCTTTTAGACTGACAACTTCTAGAAACTGAGATTTCAGGGGAAATACCTGAGTCCAAGTCAGAGAGCACTTTATCACGGGAGTAGGGGATTTTGCTGTCACAATTGAAAATAAGTTGTGACAGAAGCAGGAAAAAATGTGAAACTTTGACCTTGTTCTTCCACTGCATCACTGTAAAATAATTATCAAACCAAGATAGGTTAAAGCGTTCCTCCACCTGTTGTTAAAACTGGAAGGATTTTAAAACTTAGGTTTATATTTCACATTAACTACCTTATTACTTATTTTTCACTTTGCTTAGTTGAATCAAGCTGGTCAGAGTAATCCTCCAGTATCTGTACGGTGTGGCTGAGCTGGTTACTCACGTAGCATGAGCTTGAGTCAATTATCCCTCTCTGTTGTGATGCTGTTGCCAAGGTATTCTGCAATAGGTCTTTTTGATCCAAGCCTGAATTTGAGAGATGCTCTCACTGCTGGCTTGGTGCTGGTTGCAAAGGAGCTCTGGGTTTGCTGCTGACCAACTCTGTAAATCCATGCAGTTGTGTAGCCCCTGAGTGTGGATTGTTTGTGAAAATGTGGGCTTTAACCTGCTTTGGAGATGTGAGCTGCGTTTCCTGACAGTCACAGCTGTCACAGGGGACTTTGAAAACAGTGAGGGGTTTTGCATCTAGTTTGAAAGCTTTTCTTCCTCTGATAATCTCCACTGCAATGCATGACTGCAGTTCCCTTTTCCCTCACTCGCCACTCTTGGGTTCCTTTGCTGCTGAAGCAGTGCATTCCCTTTTCCAAGGCAGCACCCCCAAACTGATGTGTTAGTTTGGTCCTCTCTGCTGCTCATCACACGGCAAAGCAGCAAGGAGAACAGGACCTGTTTTGTACAGGGCTGTGAACATAAGGCTTGGCTGGAGTACGAGTCGGGTGTGCTCAGTGAGAGGTGCTGTGCTCTGCAGACACCAGAGCACTGTGGCTGTGTAGGAGGGGGCAAACACACAGCCTGTCAGGTGCTCTGCACTGAAAGCAAGGTGCCTTTACTCTCCTTCTTAAAGCCAGGGTGAGAACCTGAATGCATACATGTAAATATATAGTGTTCTTAACTTCTCAACCTGTATGTGATCCTGTGGAATTCAAACAGCCCAGGCTTGCTGGCAAAATGCACATACCTGCTTAAAGGCTGTGCTGGTGAGGCTTACAAAAACCTGCTTGGATCCTTCAGCCAGTGGTGGCCTGGACTCCCTCCTGTACTGGCACAGGACACGTCTCGCTTAGCAGTAGGGATGGGATTTTTCCAGTCCTGATACTATCAAATTCTTGTTGTGTTTCACAGTACGAGGGGTATGTGTTAAATCTATTTTGAAAGCATTCTAAAGGGATGAGCACAGACTCTTTTTAGCTCAGCAGTGTTTGTGCAGTATTAGGAGAAAAACCAAGTAATGTTTTTCTTCCCTTGTTTTTAAGGAAACATGATACGTGAGTGGTGGAACAATGCTTGGTTTCAGGAAATGTTATCCGTTTCCATTGTAGGGCTAGATGGATTCTGTTTTTAAAAGTGGCATTTTAAAAAGAACAAACTCTATGAGGTTATAAAGACATGGAAAATTGATTCTTCATTAGGGGTGGAGAAAATGATTATTGCTGTGTGTTTTCTCTGATAATATCTGATAGTCCCCTTCTCTCCTGCTATATTCAGCATGTTTAGTTGTCAGGCGTTGTCAGACTGAATTGCTAAAAATAACAAATAAGGGGGAGGCTCTGCTGGGCAGCTCTGTCTACTGTGTGCCACTGAATTTAGCTCCTTCGTGAAAAGGGCAAAAGCGACCTGCAGCTTCTGCCTGAATTGGATCTGGGTTTTAAATGCTGACCACAATTTGTGTAAAAGAATTGCCTGGGAAACGTGTGTGAGAGACTGAAAGTTGAGTGCTGTGGATAAAGAGCTATTTGTTTGCCTGGAGTGAAAAAAATGATTGGGAAAGCTCTACCTAAGTACTTGATATCTAATCCAGTTCTTCATTTGATCTCCAAAATGCCATGTCCAGTTGCCCTGTTTGACACAGAAAACTTTGCTCTCATTCATGGTGAACAAACACACACTCTGCTCTCAAATGCTGCTGTGCTCCACATTTAAAGGCTTCCATGGTGTTGCAGGCTCCTTCCTGGTAAAGTTAAAAAGTGATGGCTGCATTGCAATGATTTGTGGTGCCCAGACATCAGGGGTAACAACAGCCTTCTTCCCTGATGCTGCCTGGACGCAAACTTGCTCATGCTGTGGCTTCCACTTCTCTAATCTCCTGTCTCTAGGAGCTTTAAAATGGCTTTGCTGCAGCCCTGAGGTGTGATGGTGGTGGCCCCTGTCTCGATGAGTCGACCAAGGCGTTCTGATGGTTGCCACAACAATGTTTTTGCACCCTGTGGGAACAAAGATTGAAGCAGGTGAGGCGTGGCTGGGGAGAAGTGCTGGAGCCTGGCAGTTCATGTTCTCCCAGCAGGTATGGCTCAGATGGACCTGCTTGGCATGGCCACGGGCCTCTGACCTCAGCAGCAGCTCTCTGGGCAGCCCTTTGGCTTTTATGCTGAAACTGTCAGTGTGGAGGCCAGTCCTGAGGGTGGCTTTAACGATGTGAAAACAAGTCTCTTGAGCTTTGTGGTGCACTTTGCAGGCCACTGAGCGGCTGGCAGAAGGTAGCAATTGTTAGGTTGTTCCCAAGTTAGACACATTTCTTCCTGGGATTTACAGCATAGAAGCTCTCATCCCATGGTTGGCTCGGGATAGACCAATGCCCAGGAATGTGTGGTGGGCTTCTTAAATACACAAGGGAAGATAAGGAATGCTCCTGTTTGCTTTGGGGAGGGGAAGCCTCAAGAATAGCCCTCTGTGCTTTAGCCTGGAGCAGATAGTCCCTGGGATGAATGTGCTGTTCTCCCATCCCATCCCCGGCTTACAGGCACGTACGAGGCCATGATTTTAAACACACATTGTCACAGAAGCTGCCCTTGTTTCTGAGTGTGTGGAGACGTGGTCAGTCCCTGGCTTGGTTTCAGCCCCGTTGGCTTTATGGCCCGGTGTGCTCTAAGGAGGCTGTTGTGTTCCTGGTGCTCTTCTTCCTACTGCAGCCAAGCCAGAACCAGCCCTGCAACCTGGGGGCTCAGCTCTGCTCACGACTTGCAAACACGTCCCAACCTCCTCTGGCACACATTGTCTGCAGCTTCGGGGTGTTGCTGGGGAGCAGATTCATTTTTATTTTCTTAATTTGCTTGTCTTGGAAGGTGGTGTGTTATAGAATGAGTTAGTTTTGAGGCTTGGTTTTGGTTGATTGGTTTGTTGGCTTTTTGTGTGTGTTTGGGGTTTTTTGGGTGCTTTTGTACCTTTTAAAAATTATTGTTATTGTAATTTTTNCTGGTCTGCCTGTCCTATAGGGAGGAGAATCTTCATTCTTGATTTTTGAAACAAAAAATATTCTGAGCAATATGAAAAATAGGCTTTAAAATAATAAAATGGAGAGAAGATTGAGAATGTAATGGGCACAGAACTAACACTATCAGGGGAAAATAACTCTTTATGGGGAAGTCCTGTGACATTGGGCTCGGGCCACACAAATTTAAGGTAAATACAGGAGGAACTGGAGCATAGCTAATGCTGCTCTAATTCTTTCTGTCCCCTGAACTGCCTGTTGATGGTTACATGAATAGCAGCCCTTATTCCTTGCTTTCGGGGCTGTGATGAATCACTAACTTAACTCCATTTCTTCATGTTTAAAGCCTCATGGTCTGTCTTACTCTTATTTGTCAACAGCGAGGACAGCAAAAGGATTGTGTTCTTACAGCCCAACTTAATGTCTATTTTAAGCTGTTTCGTTTTTTATGCAAATTACCTCATATCACAGAATCCCAGCCTGGTGGGGCTTGGAAGGGACCTTTGCAGATCATCTGCTCCAGCAGGGTCGCCCAGAGCAGGGGCCCCAGGATCGCAGTGTCCAGGNAAGCTGCCCTTGTTTCTGAGTGTGTGGAGACGTGGTCAGTCCCTGGCTTGGTTTCAGCCCCGTTGGCTTTATGGCCCGGTGTGCTCTAAGGAGGCTGTTGTGTTCCTGGTGCTCTTCTTCCTGCTGCAGCCAAGCCAGAACCAGCCCTGCAACCTGGGGGCTCAGCTCTGCTCACGACTTGCAAACACGTCCCAACCTCCTCTGGCACACATTGTCTGCAGCTTCGGGGTGTTGCTGGGGAGCAGATTCATTTTTATTTTCTTAATTTGCTTGTCTTGGAAGGTGGTGTGTTATAGAATGAGTTAGTTTTGAGGTTTGGTCTTGGTTGGTTGGTTTGTTGGCTTTTTGTGTTTGTTTGGGGTTTTTTTGGGTGCTTTTGTACCTTTTAAAAATTATTGTTATTGTAATTTTTTTTTTGTTTTCCCTCCCCATCCTTCCCAACTTTACAGTATCAGATGTAGATGGAAGCTGATGTGGGGACAGGTGGAATATGGAAGTGAATTTAGCAGGTAGGATTAACATTTGGGCTTGCATGAACCCATGCAAGGAGGAAGCTGTGGGAGCTCCACAGCTTCTGGAGGCTGGGGGTAAAAGTGAGCTGCAGAACCTTGTCAGGCCCCCTGTGAGGCCTAGGCCAGTCAATAGCCTTCATCTTGCATGGTTTTGGGTCTCTGAGGCAGCTGCAGATGTCTGGGCAGGTCCTTCTGGGCATGGAAATTTGGACTTGGTGATGTTACTGGGAAATGTGTTTCATAATGACTCTGGTTTCTATCATCCAGGCCTGAGTCTGTGCCTTCACTGAGGGCTTGGTCCTACTTTAAAAGCTGCAACGCTGGAGGCTTGGCTTGCTTTGGAGGACATGGGGGGGGTCCAGCTGCTTGCCTAATTTTGCTGTCAGCTGGGGAGCATCCCCAGGCACTCCCATGGGAGAGTGGAGCACAGCCTGCATGGGCAGAGCTGTCAGCACCCTCCATGGAAAAGCTTNCCTGGGACAGGCTCCAACACCCTCCCAGCAGAGTTTTCCCTCGTGTTCAGCCAAAACCACCTGTGTTCCAGTTTGTGCCCACTGCCCCTTGTCCTGTCAGTGGGCACCACTGAAAAGAGACTGGCCCTATCACCTTGTCTCTGCCCTTTGAGATCTCAATAAGATCACCTCTCAGTCTTCTCCAGGCTCAGCAGCTCCATGTCTCTCGGCCTTTCCTTGGAAGAGAGATGCTCCAGTCTGTCATCATCTCTCATCCCAGACAGATGAAAGCTGATTCTGTGCAGCAAGCACCTTGCAGCTTTAAAAGGGAAGAAATCCTCTTCAGTAGTCACAGGAAAGGAGGAATGTTTTTGAAAGTACTGGTTCTGAATCCTACAGTAGATTTGTTAGATAAAGATCAAATGAGAATACGTTCTGCTTTGAAAATTGCGTAAGAAACTTGTTCTGTGATAAATGGTGCACAAGTCACTGGTTGCAAAACACAGAGTTTTAATCTTAGAGGCGCAGAAAGAAGAAATCTCACTGAAGAGGGGATTCCCAGCTCTCTGAAAGGGTCTTCCACTTGTGTAGACCTTCTAACTTCCAACATCTCGTGTCATTTTTGTGAAGAGTGGGTGTGGGTGATGCTGATTTTGGCATTTTGATGGTGTGGTCATAACATCACCGGGTATGGGTGTGCATTTGCAGGGCTGGATCTTTCATTTGGAGCAATCATTCACTGGAACAAGTTTTCAAACTCCCAGATTTTTGCAAGCAACTGCTTAATTAGTAATTCTTTGTTAGTCTTCCCTGCACTGCAGACTGCAAAGTAAGCACACAAACTAGCTGAGAGGGCAAAGGCTTCATGAAGGGAGAACTGGAATTTGATGACTCTTTATTTTCACTGTTTCCACCTTTATTTTTAGGTGGATAATTGTAGATTTTAACAGTGGGAGAATATTTAACATGGGTGTTGATTACTTTTTCAATCCTTTAGAAGCTATAGAGGTGCTTTCAAAATAAATGTATCCCAGAACTTGTAGGACTTTATTGGGGGGGGAGGGGGGTAGGGAGGAAGGGTTTGCTCTCATAAAAAAAAGGAAGAGTCTAATGGGAAAAGCTTTTCAAGCAAACCTTGCCAGTATGCTCACATTCCTTTGTAAGGGGAAAGTGAAATACATTATGCATCAATAAAAAACCCACTTCTGCTGCTGTGTCTAAATAGTGTTTGTCCATCCAGGAGCTCCATTTAGTCATCTGGGTCAGAAAACGTTGCTTGTTTCCTCTGATTAGTATTAAACTGCTTTCATGATTAGACTGAAATCATTTTAACACAAAGTTGGTAGATAAGTCTGTCTTTGTCATTGTAAACCAGGGTCTGATTCATTGTCAAAGCTCTCCTTTGTGCTTATGGCTGCAGAAGTATCCAAAGCAACGAGCTGAGCTAGATGCGGGTCCCCCTCCAAATTCCTCCTTGCATGAGTAATAGTTAGTCACAAAACCAGTGCTGCTGTCCCTGCCTTAGTCACTAGGCCCATGCAGTTGCTCCTCACTGCCCTTTATGCCAAGCAGCTCTGAGGAAGGGGTTTATTTGTGCCTGATAAACCTTTGTCCTGCCTCCATCTCCTTCATCTTGCCTGGGGAGAGCAGGAAATGATTATTTGGAAAGCGTGCTCCTGCGTGTGGCAGACCTGACCCAGCCCTGAGTCAGCTTTGTAAAGCCACACCTTGCTCAGCAGGTATGCAGGCCGTCAGGACTTCCTGCTGGCCCCATCTGCAGCTGTGTTCTTAGTGGAGATGTGGCTGTCCAGGGGCGTCCAGATGGGCAGGGGGAAGGATGCTGGTTAATTGGAAGTTAGATCTTTTTGTTGCTGATTTGTTGAGTCTCTGAAATTTATGGAAGCAATTTTTCTTTTAAAATGGCCTTGTTCGCCCGGGCCTGGGAGAGCTGGAAGGTGTGGTATAAGTTTGCAAAAGCCCTGTTGCAGTGAGGTGTTCTGATGAGCCGTCCTGGCTCTGCAGGACTGTAGAAACCAAAGCACCAAATTAGGGAACTTACCAAGTTTTGCAAGAGGCAGCTTGGTGAGGGACGCTTCCGCCAAGGCAACACGTGGGGACTTTCAGAATCCGGGTGAGTTTTCCCCTCCCCGGGTTGTCTGTGTGTGACCTGACTCAGCTGTTAGGGTACAGTATCTGACCTGAAGCAAAGTACCTCTGACAAGGGCTTTAATGGGTGATTTTGCCAAGATGGGGTCTCCCTAAAGGAATCCTCTGGGTTGATAATATATTTCTGCTGCCATCTACTGAACGCTTCCCAGTTGGTTTGCTTTTGTAGTAAATGGTAGGCTAGGGTGGAGGAGTTCCCTGGAATAACCTGTCATTTCCCAGTCACAGAGAGCAACTCTCTCCACGTCAACTGAAGATGCTGTCCCATGGCTGTGACAACAGGTATGTGCAATATGTTCCCAGAGAGCTGGGGCTTGGGGATGGGCAGACTGGTCTGCAGGCAGGATTTCCTGCCTGTTACTTTGCCCTTTCTTTTGAAGGTGGCCTCCCTTAGTGCTAAGTGTGGAAAGCAGCAGTTGCATTTCCAGATCAGGTTTTTTCAGACTCTGCTCCTCAGGGTTGGTTGTGCTGCAGGTGGGATGGATACACAATGAAGGTGGGTTTGCACCAGCAGTTCTTTAGGTAGGTACTTCTAAATAGCCCCCTGAGTTGGCAAGTTGTTGTGGTTTAACCCCAGCCTGCAAATAAACCCCACAGAGCCACTCCCACACAGTGGGATGAGGGAGAGAATCAGAAGGATAGAAGTTAGAAAACTCGTGGGCTGAGATAAAGACAGTGCCAGAGGTACAGCAAAAGCTGCACGCACAGACAAAGCAAACCAAGGAATTCATTCACTCCTTCCCATCGCAGGCAGGTGTTCAGCCATCTCCAGGACACCAGGCTCCATCATGTGTAATGGTGTCTTGGGAAAACAAACAGCATCACTCCAAACATGTCCCCCTTCCTTCTGATT